>BLBF01000044.1:19186053-19204034 GCA_015471245.1 Laticauda colubrina | reverse complement strand
AAAGAAAGAAAGAAAGAAAGAAAGAAAGAAAGAAAGAAAGAAAGAAAAGAAAGAAAGAAATGGTGCGGGTGTGCAAGAGGTATTGCAGGGTGCACAGCAGAAATAAGAGTGTGCTTATTCTATTAGATGGAAGTGAGAACTGAGTATATCAGGAAAAGCATAAAAATAATTTGAATGCAGTTGCTTTCGTATGTGTGTAACTAAAGAGTGTTAAAAAAAAATGAATGGTTCCTAAATTAAAATGGATTAAATGCCAGTTAGTGGTTAATATAAAGAAGTACATTGGGATGATTTGGTCAAAGAAAATAAGTGAGAAATTAACCTATAAAACCAATACAGTATAATTACAGAAGAATCTTGGAAGAGGAAGATCAAGGGTATTGTGTTGGATGGAGTGGATAAGATCCCCAAGAAGAGAAAGCCACATAAGAAAAGGAAAGGACAATATACTATGAACATTTTACAAGTCAGGATAGCTTCAAGGACAAACACTGAATGGAAAATATAGAAAAGACAGAATAGTATGGAGGTAAGTTCATTTTACCTATGTTGCCTTTCCTTTCTATTATTTCATGCCTTTAATTTCTTTTAGTGTTTCTGCACTCAGCATAATGTTGCAAACTCAAAAAGGAATAGTATAGTAATTTCTGTATACACTGAACAATTGTTTTAAGATAATCATTTTTATTTATATTGATTTTTTAAATTTTAAATTGATTTGTTTGTTTAAATCTTTTGTAAAACATGAAAACAATTCAAAAACATTATCTTCTATGTTTGACTTATGTTTTATTTTATATGCTGATACAAAGATGATAAATACAATATGTGGCAAAATATTTTACCTCCCTTTAAAAGATAATTTGAGGTAATGGGAGTAACCTGGGCAAAGATACAAATCTGAATTTAAATTTTGCTTCTATCCAACCTTTATTCTTTTTTCAAATAACTCAAGGTAGCAAACATTTATTTTTTTTTCTTTATTATTAATTTTTGATGCCACCCATCTTCCTCATAAGATAACTCTGGGTGGAATATATCCAACACTCCTTCCTCCTCCTGTTTTCTCCACAGTAGCAACCTTTGAGGTGAATTGAACTGAAAGAGACTGACTGATACAAGGTCACTCAGTTGGCTTTCATAGTTAAGGCAGGACTAGAATTCATGATCTCCTGGTTTCTAGCCAGTAACTAGAAAGTAGACAAAAGAGAACAATTATGTTTTTCAAATAAGCCTTTTACACATCAAAACAGGTGAAAAACTAATTGCAAATGTTCTACATAAGTTTCTGAATTTGCCAGTCAAACAGAACAGGCCACAAAATTATGCAAGTAAAAAGTCTTCAAAGGAAAAATAGAAGAGAACATTGCCTCAACATTCGGGTTAGTAAACATACATTCCTGTTTCTTCTTTTTTCTTGGTCTAATATTAAACAGCTTTTTTTTTAAATCTTCTGCATGATCCTAAAAATACACACAAATGTTTGAAAAATCAACTAATTAAAATCAATATAACCCTTAAAGCAGCATTTTTTCAGCCTATTAATTTATATAAAAATCAGAATGCTCAGAATTTAAAGTTTGGCATGTAGTTAATAAAATACAGTTTTTGATAGATTTGATTTGCCTTTCATAAAAATCTTTTTTATAAGTGATATGTTTAATTTCAGTCAGATCTATCCATGATACATAAAATACTGTATGGAACAAAGCTGTGACTGAATCTAGATATTCTTCTTCAGATACCACAAAGCTTCCTCCCAGAAGGTAACAAGGAAAAACAGATCATGATGAGGATGTGCAATGTTCCAGACAATCCTGCGGATACTGCTCAAGAATCTTTTATATGTTATGTCCTAGATAGAAGGAAGTGAACTGCCAAATAATCTTTTCTGCCATCCTCACCACTCTCTATACTGCCTTCCTGTCTGAAGCAGTAATGCTTCCAAACCAGACAGTAATGCAATATGACAGGATGCTCTCAGTCGTCCCTCTATAGAAAGTGGTAAGGACAGGGGAGGAAGATGAGCTTTTCTCATGTGATGCAGAAAATGCAGGCACTGCTGTGCATGCTTCACCAATGTCTCACAGTTGAGCAACCAAGTTAACCTTCTTGTTAACTGCACATTCAGAAACTTGATGCTACTTCCACAGCTGAATCATTAAAACACAGGGTGTATGGTTGTACCTGCCTTTTCTGAAATAGACAATCTTTTTTGTTTTTCCTATGTTTAAAATTAGATTGTTTTTATCACAACAGTTTGCCAAACCCTCTAGGTCCATGATGGCAAACCTAAGACACGTGTGCCAGAGGTGGCACACACAGAACCCTCTCTGTGAGCACATGCACAGGCCAGCTGGTCTTTGGGTTTCCGGCACTCTGGTGCATGTGAAGACCAGCTTGCTGGTGTACACATGAACACCGGCCAGCTGGTCTTCAGTTTCAGGCATTCCAGCACTCACGCACATACATGTTCCAGTTTGGGCACTTGGTGCCAGAAAGGTTCTAGGTGCTTGTGGTAAGCTCTCTCATTGTCATCCTGAAAAAGGCCGGCTATTGTTGTGTGATCCGCATATTTCACAATATGGTTGGTGTCAAATCTTGCACAACATTCATGGGTAAACAGGGTGAACAATCATGGACTTAGGATCCAATTCTGAGGTGAACCCATGCTCAAAAAAATTGTGTTAGTGTCAGCCTTCAAGATCTTCTACTATTGCTTTGCATCTTTCGTCTGCCATAAATAACGGGGGGAGGAAGGGAAAGTCTGGGAAGTGAGCTGGAGGTGTTAAATTCTTCTGTTGTGTAAATGGGGGGGGGGGAAGCATACAATAGAGTTAGGTTTCTATTTCTTGATTAGCTTTCTTTTCTCTGCGCAACTGCAACCCGTTATCAAAATATGCCAAGGTCAACGGACAGAGGCCTCATCATCACCTGAAGATGCCCACATGATCATATTCACAACTTCTAATTGGAAGTGTCATCTGAACTATTGGGGGTGGGAACATTTCCATCACTTTGTATATGTGAATTGCGCGCCTAATTTCTCAGATTCAGAATTCTTTGGTTGCTACCACTTCACTTTCAGTAAAAGATATCTTTTCTCTAAACTAAAGAGTCTAAGTATTTCTTTCCTGGATTTTGAATGGAGCTCCGCCTGACGTTATTCTGAATCTCCCACCAGCCCACCTGAAGAGAATACCCAATTTTCTTCTGAGGGGGCCTGGACATCATGTCATCTTCAAATAGTGACCAAGAGGATCCGGGAGCCATTGAAGGGCAAGATTCTGTGCTGGTGCAGGAGGCCCAATCGCTAGCAGAGCTCAGTTTGCAAGAGGATCCAGTGGTGAAGCCCAGATGGTCGGTGGGAGTTGGTTGGAAAGATCCGGAGGAGGACCCCCCCTGGGGTCACAACTACCCGCCGGTGTGGAAAAGAGGAGCCTTGGCAAGAGAAGGAAAAGAGGGAACTCTTGCTGGATCAAGCCAGGAGACTCCTTAATGAAGCCTTTGAACAACCTCAAGCTGCACAAAGGTATGAAGGGGGAGGGGAAGTAGCCCCAGCCAGAAGAAGCAGAGCAACTTCCTCTCCCATAAATCAACCCGATCCAGCAGCAGCCCCGGGGCCTTCAGCGGGAGGTGTGATTCCTAGAAGGTGTAGAGCTCCTAGGCTGCCTCCGTTAGAAGTAAAGCCCATGTCACACTGGCCAACAGATGCAAAAAGGACACAGTGGACAAGCAAAATGTTCCATCTGTTGTTATCTGCTCTCAAAAGGGGCAAAAATTTGCATAACCGGAGCAGATAACATAGACGCAGGGAGAACGCAGGGCGGATGCAAAGCGGATGCGGAACGGAAGCCCAGCGAATGGAAGCGGATGGAAGCGGATGGGAGTGGGTGGCACATCCGCAGGGCTTCCGGGGGGCCTCAGCGAAGTGGACGCGAAACAGAGCGGATGCAGAGCGGACGCCGAACGGATGAAGCGGATGCAGAGCGGAAGCCTAGCGGATGCACAGCGGAAGCCTAATGGATGCCTGGCGTTCACTGCGCATGCGGGGAGGATGCATTGCGTCAGCCCCGCAGATATAACGGAAGCAACTCGGAAGCAGGTCACCATTCAGAGGAAAGACCTGCTGCCGGACACATCGACTGCCTTGCCTGCCTGCCTGCCTGCATATCTGCCTGCCAGCCTTGCTGCCAGCCTTGCTACCAGCCTTGCTGCCAGCCTTGCTACCAGCCTTGCTGCCAGCCTCCCTGCCAGCCTTGCTGCCAGCCGGTCTGCCTGCCAGCCTTGCTGCCTGCCTTCCTGCCAGCCTTGGTTCATGTCTGCCTGCCAGCCTTCCTGCCAGCCTTGGTTCATGTCTGTCTGCCAGCCTTCCTGCCAGCCTTGGTTCATGTCTGCCTGCAAGCCTTAGTGCCTGCCTGCCTGCCAGCCTTGGTGCCTGCCTTCCTGCCAGCCTTGGTGCCTGCCTGCCTGCCAGCCTTGGTGCCTGCCTCCCTGCAAGCCTTCCTGCCAGCCTTGGTGCTTGCCTCCCTGCAAGCCTTCCTGCCAGCCTTGGTGCCAGCCTGCCTGCCAGCCTCCCTGCCTGCCTTGATTCCTGCCAGCCTCCCTGCCAGCCAGCAACCCCACAACTATGCGGAAGCACAGCAAGCCTCAGCCATCTGCTGCCAGCCCTGGCAAGAGGGACAGGGCTACCATCCCGCCCCCTGGCCCTCACTCTGGTTCTGCTGGGGCTTCTGCAGCACGAGCTCGCTCTTCTGGGGCTGGGACTTCTGCTGCTTCTGCTTATGGAGGAGCTGATGACAAGCACTCCAGCACCAGCCACCTCCACAGCACCTGCACCCTTCACCCCTGAGACTGAGCGACCAAGAGGAGTGTCAGAGACTCATTTTTGTCTTATAGCTTGTTGTTAATAAAGTCTAGTTATGATTCACACACTTGCTTCATTTCTTTTTTTTCATAAAGTCTTGCTGGAAACTTTTAGAAATGGTTTAAGCCTTTGCATGCTTGTGGGATGGGTTAATATAGCAGTGGGATGGGTAAGGATAGCAGTGGGATAGATAAGCCTCCAGTGCAAGCATAGTGGGACTGTATGGTCCAGCCCCCCAGGTGCCACACCTACGGCCCTTTATTATCAATAATAATGTAATAATTATCCACACATGTCAACATAAACACAACTCTTTATTAAACGCCCTGTTCATTGTAGGCCAACCAAACATACATGGCCCAATCTCATCCGTGTGATGAGACAGGCTGAAGGAAGCATCCATTAAGCATCTATCATCCTGTCTTGCCACTCCACTGCTCCAGCTGGGGAGTTGCACCAGTGTTTCAGGAGGTTGCGCTGCTTCTTTGCTTCATGTGAAGCTCTGTTGGGACCTTGCACATCCTCAGTGTCGATCAGGTTTCGCCCTTGCCTCCATTTCCCAGGCTCCATGTCCCCATTGGCTTGTTGGAGGTCCACGAGCCTGTTCTGCAGGACTGGGTAGCGGGTGCGCATGAGATTGTGCAGGATGCAGCAAGCTTCCATGATCCTCCTCACGGTCTCTGGGCAATGCTGCATGGTGGTGAGAAGTACCTGGAACCTGTTGGCCAGGATACCAAAGGCGTTCTCCACCACCCGCCTTGCCCTGGACAGCCTGTAGTTGAAGATCCTCTCTTCACGGGTGAGGAGTCTGGAGGTGTAGGGCTTCATGAGATAGGTTGTGAGGGAGAAGTCGTCATCCCCCACGATGAAGTAGGGCACATCTTGTGTGTCGTTGGGCAGGGATTCTGGATCTGGGAAGCCCATGATGAGGTTGCGTTCCAGCCCCTCCTTGAGGTGACTGGCGTTGTATACCTGGGCATCTGAAGAGGAGCCGTTGCCTGAAGCATCGATGTACATGAACTTGTAGTCAGCATCAACCATGGCAAACAGGATGATGCTGAAGAAGGCCTTGGAGTTGAAATAAGTGGACCCCGAGTTGGCTGGAGATTTGCAGGCCACGTGCTTGCCATCTATGGCTCCAACGGTGTGTGGTAAGTTCCACTTCTGATACCGCTGCTCTGCAACTTTCTTCCATCCTTCTTCAGTGGAGGGATACTGGAGCTCCTCCTTGTATTCTTCAATGATGGCCTGCACCACTTCTCTGACCACAATGCTGATGGTGTTGGATGGCACCCTCCAGCCGTTCTGCATGCTCCTGTAGGAGGTCCCTGAGGCCAGGTGGCGCAGAGTGAGTGCCACCTTGAGCCCAGGGTCCAGGCTGGGCCGGAAGCTGGTGTTTACCTTGGTCAACCTGGGTGTCAGGCGCTGCACAACTTCATCAAACATGGCTGGAGGCATCCTCATGAAGTTCTGGAACGCCTGAGTGTCTTCGCTCCTGAGCTCCACCATCAGCTTGTTGTACAGTCCGTCCTCTGCTCTTCTGGCGAACCATCTTCGGACCCAGACTCTTTTTGGGTGGCTCCTTTTCTTCTCGCAGTAGTGTTCACAGAGCCTGCATATGGCTTCGCACTGTCGCAGAATGATGGTGGCTTCCGAAAGGACTTTGTTACAATCCACGATGGACATGACTGGATGCTGTGGAAGAGGAAGAGACAGATGAAGGCTGCAGAGGTCTGCACCGCTGGGCTGTTGTTCTGAAAGTGAGATGCAGGCGAGTTGCTCCCCCTTTTTACAGGCAGTATAGGTTTTCCGCTAGGCATCCTCTAAGCATCCTCTAGGCATCCTCTAGACATCCTTAATATCCGAGATTGGTCCCCTCTGCGAACATTTTTTCTATTTTAAACGCTTTGTTTCCGTTCTGCATCCATTCTGCATCCGTTCTGCATCCGTTCTGCATCCGTTCTGCCTCCGTTCTGCGTCCATTCTGCTTCCTACCCATGTCCAGGATGGAGTTGTGCGTATGCGTAGCGGATATAGCGGATGCGTAGCGGATGCATAGTGGATGCAGAATGGACGAACTGGATACATTTTCCGCGCAAAAGTTTTAGGCAGCCCAAAACTTTTGGAGTGGATGAAACGTCCATAAACGGATGCTGGATGGATAGAGAGGAAGCCAAACGGAGGCAGTGAGTACATCGCGTTTTCAAATGGATGGCAAGGTTTTTTGTCCGTTTTACATCCTCTTTGCATCCGTTGGTTCAGTGTGACATGGGCTTAAAATACGGGGGGGATCCCAAAACCTTGGGATTTTTCCTAGCTCAAGTTTGGAGCCATATGGAAGAATACGGGGAGGATTTTCCCTCAGAAGCAGCCAAAGTGAGGTGTGTTACCAGGGCTCTGGAGGGAATAGCAGCAGAGTAGATGGTGGCCTTGCATCATGATAATGCTCCTCAGCTGCTGAATTATAACCTATTCATGGCTGCACTGCGGGCTAGGTTTGAGGACCCATTGGCAGAGCGCAAGGCCTGAATTAGGATGAAAGCCATAAAACAGATGCGGAGGTTTGTGGCTGATTACACCCAAGAATTTAGACAGTTAGCCGGCCATTTCCGAGGCTGGCCTCAAGAAGCCCTGATAGAACTGTTTAAAGATGGTTTAAATGAAGATGTGTACCAGAGCTGCACTGCTAGAAGAGACCCCAATGACTTGCAGATGTGGTACTTGCTGGCAGAAGAAGTGGAGATTGATTTAATCTGAAGTAAACAGCGGGGAGGTTATGGGTGGAGCAAGTTTCCCCCCCCACATCCTCAAGAGGCTCCTAAACCTCAGAAGGGAGGAGTGGCGGCAAGACCCAACCCCTCGGCCTGCTTTTGATGCAGGAAAGAAGGTCACCGGGCTGTGAACTGCAGAATCAAGTTGGAGCCAAAGGGGGCGCCAAAGGAAGGAAAGAAACCTGAAAAGTCCCCAGCGAAGCCTCGCGAAACAGCACTAAAGTTGAAAGAGACAGCAGAGGTCGTCCCTCCCACAGGAGAGGAATCAGAAGCCCCAGTGACCCCTGAGAAGGAGGATTCTCGGAAGATGACTTCCTGGTAAGTCCAAGCATGGGTCCTATGACCATTACGGTGAAGTGGAGGGTACCCAATTCAGGGGTCGAAGGGGAAATGCTAGCCCTGTTAGATTCTGGGTGCACAAGGTGTATAATCAACACGGAAGTGGTGAAGAAAATGGGCCTAAAGCTAAAACCTTTGAAGATGCCCATTTCCTTTTGCCAACTAGATGGATCAGTGGCTGGAGGTTGCCCCGCCCGTTTTGTCACAGAACCTATAGAAATGGTCATGGGAGAGCATGATGAGACCCTGCGTTTTATTGTGGTCCCTGGGATGGAGCAACCATTAATACTGGGATTGCCCTGGCTCCGGAAATGGAACCCCCAGGTTAACTGGAGGAAGGGGTTGTTGCGCATACGCACAAAGCAGGGACCGAGAGGAGGGGCCAGATCCCAGCCGAAGCCTGAGGATCTAATTGAAATAGCTTCCACAGATACTGAGCCCGTGAAAGATGAGGAGAAAATTCCCAAAGAGTATTGGGATTTAAAAGAAGTGTTCAGTGAGAAGGCCTCGGATGAGCTTCCGCCTCATTGGCCAACAGACTGTGCTATTGAGATTTTGCCTGGCGTGAAGCTCCCGAAACCAAAGTTGTACTCAATGACCCCACGGGAATTGGAAGAGCTAAGATTGTTTATAGATAAAAATCTGGAACGTGGTTTCATTCAACCTGCTAGACCCCAAGTAGCAGCCTCAGTGTTGTTCCGGGAAAAGAAAGATGGTTCCAAACGCTTGGTGGTGGATTACAGAAATTTGAACACTATTTCTGTGGAAAACGTGCACCCCCTTCCTTTGATGAAGGACATGTTGGCCCATTTAGCGAAGGGAAATATTTTCATGAAGTTGGATTTGAGAGAAGCATACTACCGAATTCAAATTAAGGAAGGGGATGAGTGGAAGACCGCTTTTAACTGCCCGATGGGTTGCTTCCAATTCAACGTTTTTCCTTTTGGTTAACAAGGGGCCCCAGCTGTATTCATGCAAATGATCAATCAAGTGTTACATGAACATTTATACAGGGGGGTTCTGGTTTATCTTGATGATATCCTTATCTACACGGAAACTCTGGATGAACATGTGAAGTTAGTGCGGTCAGTTCTACAATAACTGTGTGCCCCTAAGTTGTATGCTAAATTGTCAAAGTGTGAATTCCACCAAGACAAAATTGACTATTTGGGATATTGAATTTCATCTGAAAGCATAGAGATGGATCCAGAGAAGGTGCGTGCCATTCTGAATGGGCTCCACCACGCACCAGAAAACAACTTCAAAGCTTTTTGGGATTTGCAAATTTTTACCAGCAATTCATCCCGACGTTTGCTAAGATAGCAATGCACATCACAAATCTCTTGAAAACAAAAGGGGAGGTGAAGCCAAGGCCAGGAAAGCCGCTGGAGTGGTCCATGGAGTGCCAAGCCGCTTTTGAAAAGCTAAAACGACTGTTTGCTGCAGAACCAGTGCTGAAGCACCCGGATATGGACACTCCTTTCGTGATTCAAGCCAATGCAAGTGATGTGGCTATTGGAGCGGTATTACTTCAAGCCAACGAGAAAGGGACCTTACAGCCTTGTGCATATACCTCCCGTAAGCTGTCTGAAACAGAGAGAAGATGGGCCATCTAGGAGAAAGAAGCTTTTGCAGTTCGTTGGGCCTTGCTGACCTGGAGACATTTCCTGGAAGGAGCAAAACACCCATTTGAGGTATGGACTGATCATAAGAATTTGGAAGCCTTAAAAACGCCCCGGAAACTATCCCCTAAACAAGTTTGCTGGGCCCAGTACTTCAAGCAATTCAATTTCTCCTTGAAGTACATTCCAGGCGGGAAGAACTTCATGGCGGATGCTCTCTCTAGACTACCCCAATATAATAGTATGCGCCTGGAGGTGATAAGCCCAATTGTCTCAGCCAAACATTTAGCCGCCCCAGTGATCACCAGAGCCCAAAGGAAGAACCAAGAAGTTGTTTTATCGAATGACCTAACTGAACAATTAAAAGAAGCTTTAAAACTGGACGAATGGTTCCTGGCTCATTCAAGTGACTATACAATTAGAAATGGCTTGGCTTGGGTGGGGGCCAAGTTGTATGTGCCATAGGTACTGAGGGGCCAAATACTACAACAGGCTCATGATTCTAAAGCAGCTGGCCACTTCGGATTTGTGAAGACCTTACATCTGGTTAAGCGGCAATTCTGGTGGCCTACTTTAAAGAAGGACATTGAAGCTTATGTAGCTAGCTGTCCAATTTGTGCTTCGGCAAAGAGACCTCCTGGTAAGCCAGTAGGATTGTTACAAAATGTAGCTAGACCAATGACTCCCTGGAAAGAAATCTCTATGGACTTTATAGTAGAATTACCCGAAAGTGGTGGAAACACGGTCATCTGGGTAGTGACTGATTTGTTTTCCAAACAAGTACATTGCATACCTTGTTCCAAGATTCCCTCTGCTAAGATGTTGGCTAAACTGTTTATTTCACATATCTATAGGTTACATGGCGTTCCGGAACGCATAATCTCTGACAGAGGGGTCCAGTTTACCTCAAATTTTTGGAAAGAGTTCCTGAAGTTAATAGGCTCCGCCCAGGGGTTAAGCTCCGCCCATCACCCCCAAACTAATGGGGCCTGTGAGAAGACTAACTAACTATTGTGTTAGAACAATATCTCAGATGTTACATAAATTATCAACAAGATAACTGGTCCGAATTACTACCGTTTGCCGAAGTGGCATGTAACAACTCTGTACACAGTAGTACTGGATTTACTCCATTTAAAGTGGCTTTGGGACAAGATTTCGTTCCCATACCTGAACTTCCTCGTGAAAAACCTAACATCCATTCATTGGATGAATGGATAACTCAACTCCAACTTAACTGGCCAGTGACACGCAAATCATTAGATGAGGCCCATCAAGCTCATAAGAAATTTGCAGACAAGAAAAGATCCCCACAGAAAGAATATAAAGTGGGCGACAAGGTTTTCCTGTCCACCAGATACCTGCAGACCACTCAAAAGTCAAAGAAGCTTGGTCCTAAGTATGTTGGTCCTTTCACAATTGAACAGATTATAAATCCTGTAACAGTCCAGCTGAACTTACCCAAAACTCTTCGACGAATTCATCCAGTATTCCATGTTAGTTTGCTAAAACCTGAACGTACTTCTGATCTAAGACCTATCCAAGCTGACCCTCCTGTACCAATTCTGATTGAAGGTGAACAGCATTTTGAAGTTAAAGAAATTCTGGACTCTCGCAAATGGAGGGGTCGACTCCAGTATCTTGTAGCCTGGAAACATTTCCCTTTTTCGCAAGCCGAATGGGTTAACGAAACCGATGTTAAAGCCCCTAAGTTGATCAAAGCATTTCGTTCCAAGTATCCTGATAAGCCTTAGGAGTGTATTGTTTTGTAATTATGAATGATTAATAATTGTCTTTATATTTTCTCCTCTCTCTCCTCTAGGATTGATGGTTTTCCTTTTTCTAGGAGGGCCGAATGTCAGCCTTCAAGATCTTCTACTATTGCTTTGCATCTTTCGTCTGCCATAAGTAACGGGGGGAGGAAGGGAAAGTCTGGGAAGTGAGCTGGAGGTGTTAAATTCTTCTGTTGTGTAAATGGGGGGGGGGAAGCATACAATAGAGTTAGGTTTATATTTCTTGCTTAGCTTTCTTTTCTCTGCGCAACTGCAACCAGTTATCAAAATATCAACAGACAGAGGCCTCATCATCACCTGAAGATGCCCACATGATCATATTCATAACTTCTAATTGGAAGTGTCATCTGAACTATTGGGGGTGGGAACATTTTCATCACTTTGTATATGTGAATTGCGCGCCTAATTTCTCAGATTCAGAATTCTTTGGTTGCTACCACTTCACTTTCAGTAAAAGATGTCTTTTCTGTAAACTAAAGAGTCTAAATATTTCTTTACTGGATTTTGAATGGAGCTCCGCCTGACAGTTAGAAATATTAGTCCCAATGTGTACATACTGGGGCCTATCAGTAAGAAAATCAAGAATCCAATTGGACAAAGCAGTGTTAAAGCCCAGAAGACTCAGTTGGTTGTTTAAATGCTGAGGAATTATTGTATTAAATGCTGAAGTGAAGTAGACAAAGAGTGTTCACACATTTCATTCCTCTAAGTGCACCAACCTCAGATGGAAAACAGAAGAAATAGCATCCCTGTAGAGCTATTTGAATGATAAGCAAACTGAAGTGAGTCAAATGCTGGAGGAAGGCTGGATATAATAATGTCCTTTTTTAGCCTTTCAAAACATTTCATGACAATAGATGTAAGTGCAACCGGACAGTAATCATTAAGATCCATAATGGTAGATTTTTGAGGCATTGGCCAAATAATGGCAGTCTTCAAACATGATGTGACCACTACAATGCTACAATGAAAGATTACAAATATTTGTAAAGAACACAAGCCAATTCTTCTGCATATTCCCTAAGAACATGCCCAGGGATATGATGCGGGACTGCTGCTTTCTGAGTGCTAACTTTCCACAGTGTCCTCTGGGCAGAGATAACATCAAAGTTAAGCACTTGCTTGTCAGAAGGTGGCACAACTTTCCTCGCAGGGGTATTATTAAGGCCCAGTCCAACTGCACTTATGGATGCAAAGAGGATGTAAAACGTTAAAAAAAGCTTGCCACCCATTGGAAAACGCTATGCATCCATTGTGTACTCATTGCATATGTGTTTCATATGCTCTATGCATCAAGCATCCATCCACTGCGATTTCATCCGCGCAAGAATTTTGAGCTGCACAAAACTTTGTAAACAGATGAACTTTCTGCCATGTACGATGTAAAACCGCGACATACGAGCAACAAACATTCTATGTCTGTTTATCATCCGTTAAACGTCCGCTGTATCCTCTCTGCATCCTCTGGGCATCCTCGCAACTCACATCCGCTGCAGCTAAAAATGGAAAAGGGAGGAAAGAAAAGGTACATGGAACGTCTATACATCATTAGTAGCACGGAAATAGAAAGGATGCGCAGTGAGTGGTTTGCATCCGATATACATCTGCGTGGCATCCCTTTTCTTTCCTTTAGGCATACATGATGCATCCGCTTCATCCGCTATGCGTCCACTTCAAAATTCTCCCCCGTAACCCCTTCGGAGGTGTCATCTGCTTCCATCCACTTTCATCCGCTAGGCTTCCAATGAACATCTATTTAACATCCCCGCTACATACTACCCATGTCCGTTCTTTTCCATTCTTTTCCATTCTGTTTATGCAAATTTTCACCACTTTTTGGAATGGATGACAATGGATGGAGCCACCCCTGAAATTTTGCTTGTCTGCTGTGTCCTTTATGTACACGTTTTGCATCCGTCAGCCAGTGGGACCGGGCCTTAAGTGCCTTGAATCTTCAAAAAAGTGTTCAGCTCATTTTAAAAACCTGTGTCGCCCTTATAACACGATGGAGTCACCTTATAGTCTGTAATGGCCTGGATGTCTTGCAACATATGCTTTGTGTTTGTAGGGTCCTGAAAAAAGAAAACCTCTTTTAATGGTTCATTCCAAGGTAATCTCTATATTCCTTTATAAATACAGTATGTGTTACAATATTTCCTTATTAGAAGTGTGTTGTCCAGCCAGTTATAGTTAATAGGTAATTGGAATAGTTAGTTAGGAATTAAGAGCTGTCCCCTTAAGGGAATGCATCATGGTAAATGTAGTCCATGACATGTGGCAGCATCTGTAATCCTGATTGGTCACTGAATTGACCCTTGGTTGGTTGCGTGAGATCCCTTCACTCTTGCCTGGAACCAGCAACAAGTTGCTGCCTCACCCCCTTGCTCCTTCATTTTGGGGATGAAAGATTACCATCCTTTTACACCAGAAAGTCAGCTATGCAAAGAGTTGTACATTGAGATGAATCTCGACGTAACTATAAGTTATACTGAAGATGCCTGATGAACCAATAAAAGGACTTTGTATGGATGCTTTGTGGAATTATCAATCTGCCTTTATACATTCAGTCAATAATTATACAGGACAGAATAAGAAGGCCAGAGGTTAGAAAGCGGGAGACCATCAATTCAAGTCCCACTTTGGCCATGAAAGCCAGCTGGGGTTACATATTTTGACAAAGAGCATCTGCTCTTAGGAAATTGGTGAATACAGGCAATCCCTGGGTTATGAGCTTTCCCTGAACAAATGTTTGAAGTTACACAATAAGTGCCCCCTAGCATTTACAAACAAGTCCTGAAATTATGAATACTGCAGTACCATAGAAGTTGTTCGGTCTTATGAAAGACTACAGAGGGTCTACAACATTCACCTCACCTATTCCCCCCCATCTGCACAGTCTTCACTTTGCTTACCTTGTATAGTGTATCACTCATCACCTGCCCAGTATCATCCCTGTTATGTATTAGCATACTTACCTGGAATTGGTTGGGAAATTTGAAGAGCTGTCACTGGCCACAGCCGTGAGCAGCCTGACTATGAAAAGGGCTGTTGCGGTTTCTTTGGTGCTCAGTCCTAGAAGGAAGTAAAAACAATTGACAATCATGCTGGTGTCCTGAGTCTCATTCCTGTGATCTAACACTGGTGATGAAGGTGGGATCCTGAGACAAAGGAAACCAGCAAGCACATGGCAACTGATGAACACCAGCAACACATCGAGACAAAATGGCCAGAAAAAACACACCACCTGCACTGTTCAATCCAGCAGCCAAAGACATAGACTGATTCCTCATGTTCCTCGAAGGGAGCGACCTCCATAATATATCTGAACACAGGAAGAGAGCTGTCTTCCTCACTCATTGGAGTCCCTCAGTATTTAAGATGGCCAAAGCATTAGCGGCACCCACCAACATGAAGACAATGGCCTGGCCGGACCTGGAAAGAATACTAAAGGCTCACTACACACCAACCATTTCCTGCCTCATCAAAAGACATGAATTTTATCCATGTGATCAAAAAGAAGGCGAAAGCATCAGCGATTTCATTGCAATGTTGAGGGACATCGCTGGAGCGTGTGAATTCCTAAACATGGATGAAGCCATGAGAGACTTAGTGGTCCTGGGACTGAGAGATCTTACACTCCAGGGTCGATTATTAACAAAACCCCAAATAACACTCCAAGAAGCAATAGAAGAAACTACCACAGCAGAAGCAATGCAGAAATCAGTGGCCGCCATGCAGAAAATGAACAAAGCGCCACCAGAAACCGCCCAAAATATCACCACAACCCACCACAAGGACATCAAGTCCCCATTGGAAGATAACAAGGAAGAAGAAGGGGTAAATCAACTCAGGTCAGAACAGGGCAGAAGGGACCAGAACAGAAAAAGGAAGGAATTTTGTTGTGCCAGTTGCGAGGGGAACCATCCACGTTCCGAGTGCCTTTTGCTAGATGCAATCTGCAAACATTGTGAACAGCGGGGACATATTGCTAGGGCATGCTAAGCAACAAAAAACTACAGCTCTAGACAAAGATGGAACACACACACACCCCAGAGAGAGGGAGAGACAATCAGGGAGTCGCTGGAACCAAGAGAACAGAAACAGGCGAGGGAAAGAGACAAACAATGGAAGAGAAGTGATGGTGACCATCAGACACTCCAACATGACAAACACCAGGAAAGTATATGTCCAGGTCACAATAGAAGGCCAGCTGTGCTGGATGGAAGTAGACTCAGGTTCATACTTATCAATGGGACACTATAAAAAGACTGATACCAGACATAAGCCAGAAAGGATTCAAAAGACAAACATTAACACTGAAAGATTACCAGGGGAACAAAATCCCCATAGTAGGTACCAATAGTAGACAATTCAAAGTAACATTCAAAAAATATACCAGAGTCCTTCCACTAACTATAGTCGACTGGAACTGACCTAGCCTATTGAGACTCACCATTAGGGATCAAAGTCAGAGCGATAAACGGCATCACCGAGATAGAGTGGGAAGACGACCTGATGGAAGAATTCTGGGATGTGTTTGACAGAGAACTGGGCAAGTACCGGGGGTCCCCAATTTCCTTTAGTCTAAACCCAAACATAGCCCCTATAAGACTGAAGGTGAGGTGGGTTCTTTTCGCACTAAAACCAAAAATTGATTAGCAAATGGATAAACTTGAATGGATAAACGCACAAGGGGTTTTAGAACCAATTGACCACACAAAGTGGGAAACCCCAATTGTTACATCAATTAAACCTGATGAGTTGGTGCACTTCTATGGGAACTACAAAGCAACCCTTAACCACACACTCCAATAAAGTGCATACCTGGTTCCAGTGATGCAGCATCTATTACATTCCCTTGGGGGGAGGGAAATATTCACGAAACTAGACTTTGTACAGGTGTATCAACAGTTACCCATTGACCCTGAAACAGCGGAAGCCCAGACAATCGTGATGCACGGGGGGCATTTAAATGCAACAGACTATAATTTGGTGTCAGCGTTGCCCCAGGGGTGTTCCAGAGCTTAATGGAATGCCTATTGCAAGGGATAAAAGGGATGGTACCATACTTTGATGATGTCCTGGTATCAGCCAAGGACAAAGAACAACTGCGTGAACACCTAAGGGAAGTCCTAGCCAAATTCAAGTAGGCGGGACTAAAAATAAAAAAGGAGAATTTAGCCGCCGGCAAAGTTGAATTCCTAGGATACCTTATAGACAGCAAAGGAATCCACTCCACTGAAGATAAAGTCAGAGCAATCAAGGAAGCCCCCAGACCCAAAAATAAAACTGATCTGCAAGCTTTCTTAGGACTCATTAACTTTTATAATATATTCCTACCATAGAAAGCAACCATTGTGGAACCACGACACAGATTGCTTGACAAGAAAGCAGTCTGGGCCTGAGAAGAAATGGCATTCCAGGAAATAAAAAACTGATCACATCAGACCACGTACAAATACAATATAGCGAAACACTTCCAATAACACTAACCTGCGATGCATCACCTTTCGGTGTCGGTGCTATACTCAGCCACATGTAACCAGATGGGAAAGAAGCACTCATAGCTTTCTATTCAAAGACTCTGTCAAACTCTGAGCAGAACTACAGTCAACTAGACAAAGAATCATTGGCCGCTTTTCACCTGAATAAAATGTTTCCATTAATATATCTACCGGAGAACTTTCACACTAGTCACAGACTACAAAGCACTCCTGGGCATCATCGCAGGAAACAAAGCTACACCTAATATACTGTCACCACGAATGATGCGGAATTCCTGGCTGCCTACAACTACAAATTGACCTACTGACCTGGAAAGGACATAAATCATGCTGACGCGCTTAGCCGTGCCCTCTACCTGACATAGAAGCTGACCCAGCACCAACCACATTGACTCTTCAAATAGAGACATTAGAAAACCTACCCATAACGGCAGCAGACCTTGCTAGGGAAACAGCTAGAGACAAAAACCTGGAGCAGATTTTAAATTAGGTAGGAAAAGGATGGCCAGAAGCTGAGATCGATGAGACCGTCAAACCATTCCAGAATAGGCAAACAGAACTCTCAGTGCTAAAGGGATGCGTACTATGAGGAGATTGGGTGGTCATACTGGACAATTTAAGGAAACGCATACTAGAATTGTTACATGAGGGACACCCGGGTATTGTAAAAATGAAAGACCTGGCAAGGAGTTATATGTGGTGGCCAGGGGAGTGGGTGGCAACATGTAAAACCTGCCAGGAATTGAGGCCACAGCACCAAAACACGAATGGGAAACATCAAGGGGACCATAGTCAAGATTACACATTGATTTTGCAGGCCCAACCAAAGGACACACATTTCTAATAGTCATAGATGCTTAATCCAAATAGCTAGAGGTAAGCATTATGCACTCCACCACAACAGAAGCCATCATTAGACAGCTCAGGAAACTTTTTGCAACACATAAATTGCCGTATTTAACTGTATCTGGCAACAACATTCGAAAGATTCTAACACAACAGGATAAGGCATGCAGTGACAAACGCTGGGACATCCAGTGCGGTATCTGCTATCCCGCATCAGATGGGCGTCTCATGATAGGGAG
>BLBF01000044.1:19150825-19186043 GCA_015471245.1 Laticauda colubrina | reverse complement strand
CTAATCCAGGTGTGCAAAGCTTGTTGCATCATACCCAAAAAGTCTTGATGCCAAAAATGCTTCAACAAAGTACTGAGTGAAGAGTCTGAATACTTATGCCAAGGTGATATTTCAATTATTTCTTTTATTTATTATTTCTTTTATTTCTTTTATTTATTATTTCTTTTATTTCTTTTATTTCTTTTCAATTATTTTACAGATATGCCTAAAATTCTGGTTTAATTTTGTCATTATGGGGTACTGAGTATAGATTAATGGGAAAAAAATGAATTTCAACAGCTGTAGAATCAGGCTGCAGCATAACAAAATTGACAGAAGCGAAGGGGGTCTGAATACTTTCTGAATGCACTGTATATGTCATTCCCAGAACCTTGATCATGCATATCCAGCCACCATTATCATTATAATTTCTGCCTCTGCCACTTATTTTATCATCCTTGAGCTATGCACTATCTTCAGTATTCCGGTGGACCCCACTTTGCAATATTTTTCTGCCTTCTCAGTGGTAGTATTCAAATTTTTTTATTTCCATTTCTGTGGGTGTGGCTTGGTGGGCATGGTGTGGCTTGGTGGGCATGGTAGAGGAAAGATACTGTAAAATCCCCATTTCCTCCCCACCCCACTAACCTGCTTTCCAGTTCCATTCTCCTGTATAGGGCAACAAAAGAAGACCCAGCTGATCAGCTGGGACTCCAATCAGCTGGGATTCAGGAGGCAGTGAATAGATGGGGGTGGGGTCAACCAGAGGTGGTTTTAACTGGTTCTCCAAACTCAAAATTTCAGCTACCGGTTCTCCAGAGCCTATTAGCACTGGTTGAATACTACCTCTGTTTCACATGAGAGGATTAGCAACATGGACAACATGTTGTCCACAGAGGTACATCAAATCATCTACTCTCTTTCGCAGATCCTCAAAGCTTGGGAAATACTGTATCTTTCATCTCATGCTTCATGATTCTGTCTTCAATATGTTGTACAAGGTGCATAGAAATAAGTGTTATTTCTGACATGGGTGCTGTTTGGAACAGTGTGGAATTATAAAAACAAATAGGTGAAGACTATGGACACAAAAAACAAAGGAACAACCAATATCTCTTGATCATTTTCTTGTCAATATTCATATTACTCAGTGTCAGAGTCAACCTTTAACTGCTGAAAGTTGCCTGTGGAATTATATTCCAGCAGTCATCCTTCTAAATGCCATCAATAATAAATTTCAAAGCAAAGCATAATGCATTGAGACATAATATCTATTTGCTGATTATGGAGTTCATTTGTTTTTCAAGGTGAACTGGGGAATCTCAATTATTTGGAATGAAAGATCAAATTGATAAACAGCCTTGTTAGCAGAATTCAGACTTGATTTTAAATCAGTTTACTTTTTTCATCTCTGTTCAAAGTAACTGGAATGCTGTATGCAGATCACTAATAATAAATATTTTAAGTCTTTACAATCCATATTTATTTATTCTTATAACTCTTGTGTGCAGATTTTTTAAAAAATGAATATTCCTAGAAAGGCAGCAAAGATAATGGTGAATAATTTCAAAAGTTAATTATCTGTCATATAAGGAACCTGAGGTGTTTGATGATACAGGGAAGATGAAAGAAAATCAAATCACAAAACAAGTATGTGAAAATGAGAAGTGGGATGTTCAAAAACATAGTTACATGAAATCCATGGAATTCTCAAAAAGATACCAATGGGAAATTTCAAACATGTTTTAAAAGTAATGAAGGAATCTGCATTAGCCTATAGAAGAGATAAAAATATTTTGGAAAGATATAAAATTAAGTAAATTTAGAATCATGATTGGAAATCTCTTGCCATTAAATAGACTTTTATTAAATTTCTGTTCAAGAGAAAGTCACGGGCGCAAGATCTGCTCCCACCATCCTAAAACGCTTTGCATCTTTGCAAACTTGCAGCAAAGACAACTAAAATCGACCTTAATGGGCTCCCAACTCATTCACTGCTTCCATCTGTGTAATGTCCGCTCTAAAGATTGCCACTCCTATACCAAGAATAATTTCAAAATTTTGACAGCCGCCTGAAACACTCGGCGCAGGCGTAGTTAAGTAGTGAAGTTCCTATTTACCTACGCATGCGTATGAGTCTTTGGTTGGTGATTTTTTTTTTTTTAAGTATTTTGAAGGACTGAGGCGCAAGCGCACTTCAATTGTCTTTCAGAGGGTTCCGGGAGGTAATAGTGATCTGGGTGAGCTAAAAACGAGCTTTCGGGGATTGCTTTCATTTGATTTCTCGCTGTTTGACAGGGTAAGTGCAGTTGCGATTTGATCTCATAATACCGAGAGAGAAATGAGGCTTGGTCTTTGAAAGTTCAGGATCTGGATTGCTTGAGATATTGATAGAGAAACGTTCTCAAGGTTATATCAGATTGCATTGATCAGAGCCGAAGCCAATTTTTGCATACAAAATAGATTTCTTTAGCAGATAAAGCAGGGGAGAAAGGGAGAGAAAATGATTATTTTGTTTACGATAGCTCTTTATTTGCTGCTTTAATAGTAGTAAGTCAATGCATGGGATGTGGGCCGATTTTTTTTTATTTTTTATTTTGTTATTGGTTCAGCGGCTAGAAGATGGGTGAGGTGAATCCATCAGCGAAAATAATAATGACAATAATACTGGCATGCATATTCCACATATAGTTGATATGTAATTTTTATTATTTTGTTTATTTATTCCTGTGGTCTTAGGATGCTGCTATGTTCATGAAATCATAAACAAGCCAACCATTCTTTAGCTTAGCATGCTATGGCAGTTTTGCCAGTATGGTGAGTTTATCATTCAGTAGGCGCAAACTCAAAAAATTAGACTGAATAACAGCATTGGGATTGTGGGTTGTGCAATATTTGAAAAAAATAATAAAAGCTATCCAAGTATAATCCAACAATTTTACAATATCAGGTTCCTCTTTAACTTTCTGGATTTCTCAACAGGCTTTGATATTTAGAATTACCAGATTCAGATCATTTGGAGAACCCAATTAGCATTAAACAAACAATTAAGGAAATGTTTGATTGTATGCAAATATTGTTGGAAGAACAGTAATTTAAAAGGCATTACATTTCCTTTTCTGTGCTCCTGTACAACTGACTGAACAATTAAAATTTGGTCCTCAGTGCTTTTTCCTGCACTTGTTCTGTTTTGTGCTTCTTCCATTCACATTTTTTATAATTCATTTTGTAATATTGTATGATTTCCAAAAAAGGAAAATTATTGAAAAATGATTGCAGAAGGAAAAGATTTGACCTATTAATAGAACACACTTTATCAATTTGATATTCAGTACTGTACTGAAGGATCAGCTTTAAAATATATTAATTTGTAAACTTAAGTAACCCCCAAAAAAGAGTTAAATCAGTATAGAACTGTGCTGTTCAGTTCTAAACTCTATAGCCGGTCCAAAAGGATACTATGGTCAATGTTACTGAAGGTTGCTAAGAAGTCAAGTAGAGTCAAGTCAGCTGTACTGTTTTCATCCCACTCTACCAGAGATCATCCATTAGTTCAGGGGTCTTCAAACTTGACAGCTTTAAGACTTGTGGACTTCAACTCTTGGAATTCCTCCTCTAGTCATGTTAGCTCAGGAATTCCGGGAGTTGAAGTCCAAAAGTCTTAAACTTGCCAAGTTTTGAAGACCCTTGCATTAGTGTGTGATCTCTGTCTCATAGGCTGGCCTGAAACCTCACTGAAAGAGGTCTAAGAAATTTACATACTCTGAAGCTGCCAAACAACACCTAATCTGTAACATCCCCTAAAAAGGGGAGAAGAGAAACTGAATGAAAATTGTCAAGGCAGTTGGTATCAAGTGATGGTGTTTTTAGGAGTGCAAATTCCTTGAAAAGTTCTGGGAAAGTCTCCTCTTGTAGTTAGGAATTTATCACTTTCTGAACCCACCTGCTGGTCATTGTTCTGAAGGCTTTTAAAAGCTAGAGGAACAAGGGTCTAACTGAAAGATGGTTGCATTGATACTACTGAGGATTCTTCATTTACTTAAATAGAAGAAACCAATACCATTTGCTCTTATCACCATGAATTAGGCTCTAAGTTTTGGCTCTAAGTTTTCAGCATCAGGATTAATAGATCAAGCTTGGCATAATGGCACAATCCTGTCCAGAACCTTATCCACCCTTTGATTCCAGATCATTACCAAGGCATCAGTAGAACCGTGCAGCAAATCCTTTGTGACACCCCGCAGTTCCCTCTGAAAATCCATTTGGGTTCATCTGTCTTTGTTAGGAGAATACTGGAATAATTTTCTCTTGTTATCCTGTTTTTCCCATGTTTCTTTCAAATACTCTATAGTTGTCTATTTGTTCTGGTGTGTAACGGTTGAATTAATCATGGCAACTAGTCCAAATCTTCATCAGTCAGAGCCAAATTAATTAGGCAGAGAGTCAGGGAGTTGCTGGAATGTACCAACTCTTGCCACACCAATTTCAGGGGTTTCTTCCCAGAATGCATTGCAATATGTCAATTAAGACTCAATTCTCCAGGCCAAAGGTGTATAAAGGATGAATTGTGGCAGCTGGAACAAACTTAGTTAATTTGAATTGTTTTGTTGCTCATCCAAGCAACTTTATCAGTCAGAACAAAATTAGGCAGAAAGTCAGAAAGTTGTTGGAATGGACCACTCTTGCTATACCAATTCAACTCTCTGACATTGTCTGAAGTTTAGTTCTCGTGCCACAATTCAACCTTTAGATTACCTTTGGCCTGATGATTGTGTCTTCATTGACATATTTGTTCTGGGGGTTTTCTATCAGTACCATGCATTCTAATTCATCTACTTAGAATGCCACAATAGCACATTTATGGCTGTATTGCTTCAGAATGTTAGAAATATAGCCAGTTATAGACAAAGTCATTCATTTGGAACCCATGAATAGTACAGGTCCTTGTGGTATGCTTGGGGAAAGGTCTTCTCAGTAATCTGGGAATCATGTGATTTTTTTTGGTCCCAAGGAAGAGACAGGGTCTTCATTGCTGTCAATGTAACTACCAGTCAATTACCATTAGATCCTTGTCCATCCTGGTTAGTGAAAAGCCTCCTAGGTGCTGATGACTGTTAGGTGGTGACAAATTCTTCACTGTAGGAAGGGATGTTCCTGGGGCCTTTTAAAGAGGTCCAGGTTTGCCCGCTCTTTAAAAAAACATCTTTTGATCCCACCAACCTGAACAATTTTTGTCCAGTTTCTCATCTTCCATTTAAGGAAAAAGTGGTTGCTTGGCAGAGGGTTCTGTATGATTATCTGGATCCTTTCCAGTCAGGATTAAGGCCTGGTTATTGTTTGTACTTGTTGATGATCTTTGGCAAGACCAGGATAGAAGTATGCAAGATAAAAGTCAGATACTACAAACTGAAAATATATCATATGTGTACCAGATTATAATTTATTGCTATTGAGGTAAATCATAACATCCAGCTAAATTTGATAAAATTATGGTTGCTTCTTCTGAAATCTCATTACTTTTACTTTTTCACTGACTTTTTTTTTGCTATGTTGCACAATAATTGTTTTTGCTGCTATAATATAGTAGATAATTATTTTTATCTTTAAAATTGAGGCTTGGTCCACTAAATAAATGCAATAATCCTAACTCTGGTGAGCTGTAATATTTCTAGGGCCCAGGAGAGATGAATGTTGACAACAAAAAGCCACTGTATCCTTGTCTGGTATCACATAAGTTGTTGTTCTATCTGATCTTTATTGAGAGGTTCACTATTGCTATAAATATATTTTAGTTTATAAAGATTATATGCTCTCAACATTTTAGACAAACCATTATAATTATCCTGATCAAAATGTGTTATCAAGGGAGTTGAAAGAGTATTAACCCTTATTAGGAATGTGCTTTTTTTCAAATTTAAAGCATTGCTTTTGTAAAAAATATTTTCAGTCTGTTTTATTCTAGAAAAATGTTTTGGATGTAAAAATCACTGATTTATAACTTTAGTCGACTCTGACATAGGTTCAGTTTGAATCCATTGTTTTAGAAGAGTTCAAAATAAATGAAATAATATACCCTAACTGTGCTGTTTGATTATATTGATAAATTGGGCATCCCCGGCCTCTGTATTTCTGAGGTGCGTGTGTGTGTGTGTGTGTGTGTGTGTGTGTGTGTATTAGCTCTATACCCATGCTTCGCTATGAATCTATGTGACCAGGCTTTGTTTCTGGGAGGAAAACAAGGGGAAAAAATTGTGCCTCTGCCCAACAAGCACCCATCGTTATTCATCTGTTAGCATCCTTTCAGTGTGTGAGAGAGTTGAAGGCTGTTTGGAAAGTGAAACAATAGTTGCTGTGTGAGCAAGGAGACAACAAAGAGCCTGGGCTTGGCTTAACTCTACTGTTCTGTACTAAAGCTGCTTGGTGCTGTAAAACTAAAACTGAAACTCCTCTCCTCTGCTCGTGTTTTGCCTTTGGAACAGATTTCTTTTCAAGTGGGGAGGAGGAGTGGAACTCCTTAATATCAGAGTGTGTGAATAATAATATATGAATAATAATATATGTTCTGATGTCATTCAAAAAATCCTTCCTTAGTGAGCACTTAGAAGCCAAGAGGAACATATGTGCCAAATTTCAAGTTTATAGGCTTTACGGTTTTGGAGATTTTGTGATGATGCATGAGTGGTATTTCACTTTTATATATATATGCAATAATAAATGACATTACAACACAGGAGGCTGATAGACACACAGCCAATACCTCAGCCACACATGTTCTTACGAAAAAGCCAGCCAATCTACAAACATCAACTCCACCAACCAATAAAGACATGACAACACAGCCAACCTCTCCGCCAGTATATATAGGGAGACGGCAGCTCTGATCACGCTTTGCTCGCACAAGTATGAACCCAAAAGCACCAGCCTGAAGATGGCGAGTGGGACCTCATCAAATGTTGCCAAGATACTCTCAATCTTACACAGAAAAAGACCTGAACACGCCAAGACCTGCATACCTGCACCTGTGAAAATCTATGAAAACACACACACAGAGATAGATAGATAGATAGATAGATAGATAGATAGATAGATAGATAGATAGAAAGAAATAGAGCTAGAGATAAAGATAGAGATAGAGATATTGTGGAAAGGGAACTTCACAAAGACAGTAGTGTCACTCAAACAGGAAAAGCCCAAGGGGAACATCAGGCCAGCCATAAAACAAACTTACATAGGAAAAGGAATCAAATAAAAGGTATTAAAGAATCCCTATAGACAAAAGCCTAAGTAATTAAAGCCCATGTCACACTGAACCAACGGATGCAAAGAGGATGTAAAACGGACAAAAAACCTTGCCATCCGTTGGTTAACGCGATGTATCTGTTCTGTACTCACTGCCTCCGTTTTACTTCCTCTCTATCCGTCCAGCATCCGTTTATGGATGTTTCATCCGCTCCAAAAGTTTTGGGCTGCCTAAAACTTTTGCGCGGAAAATGTATCCAGTTCGTCCGTTCTGCATCCGCTACGCATCTGCTACGCATCTGCTACACATCCGCTATATCCGCTAGGCATCCGCTACGCATCCGCACAACTCCATCCGCTCCAGCGGTAAACGGACGCAGGGAGGAAGCGGAACGGATGCAGAACAGATGGCTGGCGGATGCAGAACGGAAACAAAACGTTTAAAAAGGGAAAAAATGTTCGCAGAGGGGACCTATCTCGGATATTAAGGATGTCTAGAGGATGCCTAGAGGATGCCTAGCGGAAAACCTATACTGCCTATAAAAAGGGGGAGCAACTCGCCTGCATCGCACTTTCAGAACAGCAGCCCAGCGGTGCAGACCTCTGCAGCCTTCATCTACCTCTTCCTCTTCCACAGCATCCAGTCATGTCCACCGTGGATTGTAACAAAGTCCTTTCGGCAGCTACCATCGTTCTGCAACAGTGCGAAGCCATCTGCAGGCTCTGTGAACACTACTGTGAGAAGAAAAGGAGCCACCCAAAAAGAGTCTGGGTCCGAAGATGGTTCGTCAGTAGAGCGGAGGACGGACTGTACAACAAGCTGATGGTGGAGCTCAGGAGTGAAGACACTCGGGCGTTCCAGAACTTCATGAGGATGCCTCCAGCCATGTTTGACGAAGTTGTGCAGCGCCTGACATCCAGATTGACCAAGGCAAACACCAGCTTCCGGCCCAGCCTGGAACCTGGGCTCAAGGTGGCACTCACTCTGCGCCACCTGGCCTCAAGGACCTCCTACAGGAGCATGCAGAACGGCTGGAGGGTGCCATCCAACACCATCAGCATTGTGGTCAGAGAAGTGGTGCAGGCCATCATCGAAGAATACAAGGAGGAGCTCCTCCAGTACCCCTCCACTGAAGAAGGATGGAAGAAAGTTGCAGAGCAGTGGTATCAGAAGTGGAACTTACCACACACCATTGGAGCCATAGATGGCAAGCACGTGGCCTGCAAATCTCCAGCCAACTCGGGGTCCACTTATTTCAACTCCAAGGCCTTCTTCAGCATCATCCTCTTTGCCATGGTCGATGCTGACTACAAGTTCATGTACATTGATGCTTCAGGCAACGGCTCGTCTTCGGATGCCCAGGTATACAACGCCAGTCACCTCAAGGAGGGGCTGGAACGCAACCTCATCGTGGGCTTCCCAGATCCAGAACCCCTGCCCAACGACACACAAGATGTGCCCTACTTCATCATGGGGGATGACGACTTCTCCCTCACAACCTACCTCATGAAGCCCTACACCTCCAGACTCCTCACCCATGAAGAGAGGATCTTCAACTACAGGCTGTCCAG
The DNA here is from genome assembly GCA_015471245.1 of Laticauda colubrina. Lineage (NCBI taxonomy): Eukaryota > Metazoa > Chordata > Lepidosauria > Squamata > Elapidae > Laticauda > Laticauda colubrina. The sequence continues at coordinate 19,177,253 of BLBF01000044.1, read as the reverse complement.
GGCAAGGCGGGTAGTGGAGAATGCCTTTGGCATCCTGGCCAACAGGTTCCAGGTACTTCTCACCACCATGCAGCATTGCCCAGAGACCGTGAGGAGGATCATGGAAGCTTGCTGCATCCTGCACAATCTCATGCGCACCCGCTACCCAGTCTTGCAGAACAGGCTCGTGGACCTCCAACAAGCCAATGGGGTCATCGAGCCTGGGGAATGGAGGCAAGGGCGAAACCTGATCGACACTGAGGATGTGCAAGGCCCCAACAGAGCCTGAAATGAAGCAAAGAAGCAGCGCAACCTCCTGAAACACTGGTGCAACTCCACAGCTGGAGCAGTGGCAAGACAGGATGGTAGATGCTTAATGGATGCTTCCTTCAGCCTGTCTCATCACACAGATGAGATTGGGCCATGTATGTTTGGTTGGCCTACAATGAACAGGGCGTTTAATAAAGAGTTGTGTTTATGTTGACATGTGTGGATAATTATTACATTGTTATTGATAATAAAGAGCCATAGGTGTGGCACCTGGGAGGGTGGACCATACAGTCCCACTATGCTTGCACTGGAGGTTTATCTATCCCACAGCTATTACCCAACCCAAAGGTATCCCTGCCCATCCCACAGGTATCCCTGCCCATCCCACAGCTATCCTTACCCATCCCACAAGCATGCAAAGACTTAAACCATTTCTAAAAGTTTCCAGCAAGACTTTATGAAAAAAAAGAAATGAAGCAAGTGTGTGAATCATAAATCGACTTTATTAACAACAAGCTATAAGACAAAAATGAGTCTCTGGCACTCCTCTTGGTCGCTCAGTCTCAGGGGTGAAGGGTGCAGGTGCTGTGGAGGTGGCTGGTGCTGGAGTGCTTGTCATCAGCTCCTCCAGAAGCAGAAGCAGCAGAAGCCCCAGCCCCAGAAGAGCGAGCCTGTGCTGCAGAAGCCCCAGCAGAACCAGAGTGAGGGCCAGGAGGCGGGATGGTAGCCCTGTCCCTCTTGCCAGGGCTGGCAGCAGATGGCTGAGACTTGCTGTGCTTCCGCATGGTTGTGGGGTTGCTGGGTGGCAGGGAGGCTGGCAGGAACCAAGGCTGGCAGGGAGGCAGGCACCAAGGCAGGCAGGGAGGCTGGCAGGCAGGCAGGCAGAAAGGCTGGCAGGAAGGCAGGCACCAAGGCTGGCAGGCAGACATGAACCAAGGCTGGCAGGCATGAACCAAGGCTGGCAGGAAGGCAGGCAGACCGGCTGGCAGGCAGACCGGCTGGCAGCAAGGCTGGCAGGGAGGCTGGCAGCAAGGCTGGCAGGCAGACATGCAGGCAGGGCAGGCAAGGCAGTCGATGTGTCCGGCAGCAGGTCTTTCCTCTGAATGGCGACCTGCTTCCGAGCTGCTTCCGTTATATCCGCGGGGCTGACGCAATGCATCCTCCCCGCATGTGCAGTGAACGGCAGGCATCCGTTAGGCTTCCACTGTGCATCCGCTAGGCTTCCGCTCTGCATCCGCTTCATCCGTTCGGCGTCCGCTCTGCTTCCACTCTTTCCGTTCCGCATCCGCTTCGCTGAGGCCCCCCGGAAGCCCTGCGGATGTGCCACCCACTCCCATCCGCTCCCATCCGCTTCCATCCGTTGGGCTTCCGTTCCGCATCCGCTTTGCATCCGCCCTGCGTCCTCCCCGCGTCCGTGTTATCTGCTCTGGTTATGCAAATTTTTGCCCCTTTTGAGAGCAGATAACAATGGATGGAACATTTTGCTCGTCCGCTGTGTCCTTTTTGCATCCGTTGGCCAGTGTGACATGGGCTTAAGAAAACTAGACAAATAAGAAAAGGAAACCCTTACAAACACAGGACATACCAAATAAGCAAAACAAACAGACAAAAGACACAAAAATATGTAAATTACAAAAGAGACAGACAGGGGATTGTCTGTCCACAAAACAAATATGAAAAAAATCATTATAAAGCTAAAAGAGAACCGATAATACAATCTAACCACCCCGTGTAGTTTGCCCTCTGCACCCCGCGTAGTTTGCCCTCCGGTGAGAATAAAGACAAACTCAAACAGAATTTGAAACATTAAAGCACAAATACAAACATTTGCACGAAATCAACTCACAAAGGGAGAAAAAGGTATAAAAACCAGGGACTTACCATAAGAAGCCAGCTAGCCCAGGAACGCAGACTTCTTGCTGTCCCCTGCCTTTCTGAAAAATAAAAAGATCCAGCTTTCAAGCTGTTGTCCGTATCCTTGTGCCAGAGCTCTCCCAGCAGGAAAATCGTATCCTCGAAGGAAAGGCATTTTGACACCTTTCGACAATATATAAAGTGTTTTTGTTTATTCTTAGTTCTTTTACTTGAAAGCAGAGGCTTTTTCTTTTTTTCTTTTTTTAACAATGTATTAGAACCTGTTTTGTAATTGCCACTGGAAGGCATTGAAATACTCCTGGAATTCATCTTAAATATCAAAATGTTTTGAAGTCCATTTGTTAATTTCCTTATTTCATTTCCTCTATGTTGGTATATTGTCTGTAAAGATTTTATGAATCCATTGTCCACTATTTTTAAGTTATATATGCATCTGCATTTTCAGGCTTTGCTGTAAGATGGAGGAGACTGATAGGGAAGCAGTTGCAACAGCTGTACAAAGGGTAGCTGGGATGCTTCAACGACCAGACCAGTTAGATAAAGTAGAACAATATCGCAGAAGAGAAGGCCGTAAGAAAGCATCAGTAGAAGCACGACTGAAGGTATAAGAATCATATTATTGATTATTTTGAATTTTTGTGTATATAGTGCTGTAGATGTTGTCTAACCAAGCTTCAAAAAAAAGGAAATAATCTATCAAATGCCCTTCAAATACCTGGTTAAATGATATATTATGTATCAGAATAAATTTAGAAAGGCACAGTTAGAATTACAAAAGTTAGGACAGAAATTATTATAATTAAAATTAAATAATTAAAAATAAAAGAAATAATTAAATTGTAAATTCAGGTAATATTAACTGTTTAATTACTATTTAATAATTCATTTATTTAAATGAAATAATTTTAAATAAGATGGGAAATATCTCATAATTGAAATTAAAGGAGATTTTGTTTAGGTTGAGAATAAGATTATAATTTTAAAATATGCCTGGATACAAATTGATTCTAGCTTATTAAGCCATAGTAAATTATTAGTTAAGATATTATAATACAATTTCTTTTTGCAATTGAAGAACCTACTCTTTAATATTGCTGATTTTGTTTAAACTTCAAACTTCTTTAATCAATTCCTGCTCTCCCAATATAGTGTCGTGCTTCAAGTCTTTTTCTAATCACATAGCATTCACACTGATCTCCCTCATACTTATATATCATTTCTTTTTAGGGGGAAAATGTATTCAGATATTAACTGAAGTGCAAATTAAATACAAAACAAAATGTACAAAAATGTAAATTTACATTTAATTTCTGTGGCAGATTTAATATGCAGAATACTAGAAAATCTTGCATATGTATTCACATACAATTTAATAAACCTATAACGAAGTAACGTTTATATGGGAAAATGTCTATATATTAAGGGCTTTTGAAGCTTTGTGATATATAATGTACTATCAAATATATTTGAAAATATATAGAAAAATAAATTTGATAAAATAAATGAAATAATCCCATTTAAATGAACTTTTTAACATGACTCCTATTTGTGTATTTCCTCTTTGTTAGTGATTAGCGGACTTCTTTTATTTCTGTTTTTTATTTTATTGAAAAGAAAGGTAAAATAGAAGACTCCAAAAAATCTAAAAAAGGACAAAAAGCAAAAACAAAAACAAAACCCTACAAAAGAAAAGAAAACACCAACACCTATACACATATCCCCCTAACTGAATACTGATTAATACCAACACTGATGGAGCAAGCCACTACTAAATAAAAATAAGAGCAAACCCCATTTCTTTCTAGCACTGGTAATGTTACCTAGTTTGGTAATGAAATGTCTGCAAGACAAAACTCAAAACATTATCAAGAATGCCACAATTCAATCCTGAAATATAAATCTTCTAGTCCATCAGTAATTTGTGATATTTTATTTTACATTTTAATGATAATACTTAAATATGATAGTATATTTATGAATGAATGATTGGTTGAAAATTTATATGGCAACCAACTCGCTAAGTTACAAAGACAAAATTCTAATATAAAAAATAATAAAAGCAATAATCACCCACAGGCCTGGCAACAAAAGTCAGAGAATCAGATAGCACTTAGCAATAGTACTTGAACTTATATACTGCTTCACAGTTCTTTACAACCCTCTCTAAATGGTTTACAGAGTCAGCATATTGCCCCCAATAATCTGGCTCCTCATTTTACCGACCTTGAGAGGATGAAAGGCTGAGTCAATCTTGAGCCTGATGAGATTCGACCTGCCAAATTGCAGGCAACCAGCAGTCAGCAGAAGTAGCCTGCAGTATTGCATTCTAACCACTGCATCACCACAGTCCTTAAATAGGATACTTGATGTTCTATAGAGAAGGAGCCACCATGGGGAAAGTTGTTCTTATTCCCAACAGAAGTATTTCCTTAGGAGAGGAGATCTGTAACATTCCCTGCCTCAATCCTCTGGTGGGTCAGATAGATGTGACTAGGAAAAGATGGTCCTTCAAATAGTTCCAAGCCATGTAGGCCTTTAAAGGTGAAGTAAATCAGTTCCCACAGGAGAGATAGCACATGAGCACTTCTAGGTTTGCACAAAACCACAAATGCTACTGCATTTTGAATGAATTGAAGCTTCTAAATACTTTTCAAGGACAGTGTCATGCAGAACACATTGGATTAGACAAGAGGGAGGTGACTAGGGTATGAAAGACTGCGAACAGGGATTGTTGATACAAGGGAGGGCATAACTGGAGCACAACCTGCTCCTGCACAAAGGCTTTGAGCAGGAGTCTTGAATCCAGGAGAACTCCCAGTTTATTCACTGGGTCTCTCTGGTGCAGTGCCACTCCATTCAGATGGCAATTCTCCATGGCCCCAAAAACCCAAACTTAGAGCTGTTGAGTCTTGCTAGGATTCAGTTTCAGCCTATTACTCCCCATCCAGCCATTAAGAGCCTCCAAGCACTGCAAGAAGGAGGTCACAATGTCACTTAACTCCCATGGGTCAAGTCATATATTGTAGTTGGGTGTCATCAGTATATTGACGATACCTCAGTCCATGATGGCAGATGATTTCACCCAAGAGCTCCATGTAGCTGTTAAACAGAAGTGGAGAAAGTACTGAGCTATGTAGGACACCACAAAGCAGGGGATCAAAGTGTGACCTCTCAATTCCTATCAACACCAACTGAGAGCAAACACAGATGAAGGAAGTGACCTAGGACAACCCAGAGGCCTCTTTTCCAACCCCCAAAGTGGCCTCAGAAGGATACCATGATCAATGACATTGAAGGCTACTGAGAGGTCAAGTAGAGTGAGGATACATGCACTAAACCACTCTCAACAACCTTGCCCAGAAAGGAAAATGCAAATAATTTGTTGTAACGACTTCTTTAATATTATTCCATTAAAATGGTAATGGTATTTGTGTTGGACATCGAAACATTTTATATTTCAGTAGAAATATATATATATATATATATATATATATATATATATATATATATATAGTGCAGGTAGAACTGTGAAATCTTTGGTGCTCTCTGGGCTGGGTTGCTTTCTTACAGACATTTTAACTGCACTGAGGATATTATCTAGTTAGGTAACAAAATGTCTGCAAACAAAGAAACAAATTCATAGAGTAGCAAGGATTCCACATTTCTGTATGTAAATAGAATGTGCCTCAGTTTTATTAAGCAGTGTTTTATTAATAAAATGGTCTTTTATGTAAGAACAAGATTTTTAAAGAAATTAGAGAGCATATTAGCTATTTATTGCTGTTATGGAGTGAATTAACTGTCAAGTTTGTTTTTTTTAGGCTGCAATTCAATCACAACTTGATGGAGTGCGAACTGGTTTAAGCCAGCTGCACACTGCATTGCATGATGTCAAGGACATACAGCACTCTTTAGTTGATGTCAATAAAGATTGGCGGCAGAGTATTAACACCATAGAAAGTCTCAAAGATGTTAAAGATGCTGTAGTTCAACATAGTCAACTGGCAGCTGCTGTAGAAAACCTCAAAAATATATTCTCAGGTATGACTTCTAAAATATCTCCTATTCTGATAGTACAAAGCAGTTGTGTGGTATTATGAATTTATATAAATAATGTTAATTTTTAATGTACAGTAATGATGCAGCTATTGTCATACAGCTACAATTCTGAAGTTTGTAGGATATAATGTAACTTAAATCTGTGTTGTTTCTTTTTCTTTTTCTTTTCAGTCCCAGAGATAGTCCAGGAGACTCAAGACTTGATTGACCAAGGACAATTATTGCAAGCCCATCGAAAGTTGATGGATTTGGAGTGCTCCCGAGATGATCTTATGTATGAACAATACCGCATGGATAGCAAGAATACTCATGATATGAACCTAATTGATAGTTATTTTGGAGATATGCAAAAACTTTCTGAAGAACTGGCCAAGCAACTCTGGATGGTCATTCAAAGGTCTTTAGTCACTGTCCGTAGAGATCCAACCTTGCTTGTTTCAGTTGTGAGAATAATTGAGAGAGAAGAAAAGATAGATCGGCGTATGCTAGATCGGAAAAAGCAAACTGGATTCATTCCTCCTGGGAGACCTAAAAAGTGGAAAGAAAAAATGTTTAATGTCCTGGATCGAACTGTTATTACCAGGATTGAAGGCACTCAAGCAGACACTCGAGAGTCTGACAAAATGTGGCTTGTTCGCCATCTTGAAATAATTCGTAAATATGTTCTTGATGATCTTTTGGTGGCTAAAAATCTTATGGATCAGTGTTTTCCCCCACATTATGAAATTTTCAAGAGATTGCTGTGTATGTATCACCAGGCATTGTCTTTACGCATGCAGGACCTGGCTTCAGAAGATTTAGAGGCAAATGAAATTGTTAGTCTTTTAACTTGGGTTTTAAATACATATAAAAGGTAAGGATGTTATCATTTAAAATAGTACTAGTAGGAACGATGTGATTTTAATAAATTTTGTCAAGCCCCAGATATCTCGCAAAGTCAAAGGTAACATGAATGACAAAATTTTCAAAAAGCTATCTTTAATGATAGGTTTAAGTCACTACAGAGTCTTTTAAAAAGTAAGAAAATTCTTTCTTCAGTTATACTGAGTTTATTAAAGGAGAATTATTCTGAAGCACTTTTGTTCTCCATCAGGATAGAGATGTCCCTTGTGAAATAAACAGTCAAATACCAATCTGCCACACTTTCCCATAGTTTCTCACAAAGGCATAAAGATTAATTCAGTTTCAGTTTCTAATAGCTAACGGTATACTGTTACATCATTTTCTTGATATTACATGAAAATGCTTCATCACTGCCTTCCACCAGGTTAGGATTAGCATTAGTTATTTTTAATTTTGTGATCTAACCGCTACCTTAGGATTGATTCTCTCTTGTTCTTTTATCTGAATACTAACCAAGTCTGATTCTCCTCATTTTTCTTCAAACCAAAATCAGCCAAGTGCTGCCATCTGCTAAAGGCAGATAAACACATTGATATAAAATAGCGACCAGATTATGGATACAATTGGGTTGGACTAGATGACCTACAAGGTCCCTTCCAACTCTGATTATCTGTTATCTATTACCACTGCTCTGTGAATTGCAATGGCTGCCGGTTTGCTTTTGGGTTCAATTCAAGATTTTGGCTATTATTTTTAAAGCCCTATACATCATAGATCCAGGTCTCCTCCCAATGGCACTGGCTTAGCCTAGTTACATCGGTAGGGGGGCATGCAGTGGGCCCTTTAGGTAAGAAACTTGGCTAGTTGATTCTTGGAGAAAAATGTTTTTTATCATGGCTCCTGCCCTTTAGAACATCTTACCCAGGTAAGATTGGTTTCCATCCTTATGGCTTTCCATAAAGGTCTACCAATGGGGGAATACCATACTGGAGATTGATGAATTAAGAGAAAATCCTACCTCCCCCTCACTCCACATCCTGATCATTTCCTCCCGATCTTTTAACTGTGAATTTATTTTGAATTATAATTTTATTATTATTTTAGACATATTTCTTTTTAGGGTTTTATTGCTTTTAATACTGTAAGCTGCCCAAGATTGCTTCGAAGCTAGATGGGCAAACAAATTAAATAATTAAATAAATCTTTAGTTAAAGATGTTAAGAACCGAAGAAGTGATCTTTGGCATGCAAAGCAATCACCATACCATAGAAAGGTACTCTTTGTAGAGTGCAAATCTTTTTACCTATCTTAGATGAGTATAAAATGAAAACAATAATTGTGTTTTATCCATTTTAAGAAAATAAAGAATTCTTGTAAATAGATTTGTTTAAGTTCAGTTATAAAGTGTCATGGAATCAGAATTATTTGGCTTGTCCTTCACTGTTTATGGAACATTATGAGTAAATAAATTTACATCTTATACAACCACAACTGAACCCAAAATTTCTATTGCTAAGCAAGTCAGTTGTTAAGTAAGTTTTCCCCCATTTTACGATCTTGGTTGCCACAGTAGTTAAGTGAACCATTGTCGTTATTACTTTAGTAGCCTAATTGTTAAGGGAATCTGGCTTCCCCATTGACTTTGCTTGTCAGAAGATCACAAAAGGTGATTACTTGACCACAGGACACTACAATTGTTGAAAATATGATCCAGTTGCCAAGCAATCAAACTTCGATCATGTGACCGTGGGAATGCTTCAACAATCATGTAAAAATAATAAAAAGTCACATTTTTCAGTGCAATCGTAATTTTGAACGTTCACTAAATGAACTTTCAAGTTGAGAACTGTCTGTACTTAAGTTTATTTCTACATTTTCTACATAGAAGAAAAAAACAGTTTTTAGATATTCAAGTGTTAAGAAGCATTATATTGGAGAATATGCAAAATGCTGCAGAATAAGATCTTGAAAATTGGATGAAGTACTCTTTTTTTTTTCCATTGGATAAAATGTCACAAGTCTTAAATGAACTGGTGATTCTAATTGTTAAATTAAAAAGATTTGGGATTCTAGTATTTTTTTCTATGGTTCAAAATCTAAAACTAGAATGTCCAAATTAAACAAAAAAATAAAATAAAACCATATTGAGTCTTTTCTATTCCTACTTTTCTTTTTCTCCTAAACCACCTTCTAATCCCTTTTAATCCACACTCATCTCTTATTCCTTCATCTTCTAAATACATAAATTATTTGCAATCCACATCTCAAAAATTTTAATATATCTTCCAAATTTAACTTGCATCTTATTGCTAATATGCACACAATTGGACTTCAAATTCTTAAATCTACGAGTTTAGTTAAGAAGATCTTAACTGAATTTCCATTTATGTAATTAGATGTCTCCCGAGTACTTGTATAAAAACGTACACAAATAATTGTTCAGGAAGGCCTACTTTTACTTTGCAGAATTAAAAATGCAAATATTAAAAATAAGCATCAATTGACTATTTAACTCTTCCATTTAAAAAATATTGTTAAATTGCTGTGTTACTATCTGTATTTAGGGTTTGCTGTTTTGATTTTTTTTTAAAGTATTTCATTATTTGCCTGGTTTTGTGTGTGTGTGTATGTGTGTGTATGTGTGTGTGTGTGTGTTCCATTTTTTGCAACTAAAGAAAAATTGATCCTAGAATTTTTCCTTGTCATTTATCTCTTCTCTTTACTTTAGTGAAGAAATGATGGGAAATTTGGAACTGGCACCAGAACTGGAGGTGAATTGCCTGCAGCCTCTTCTTTCTCAGGACGTCGTGAATGAACTTCTCAACACATATATGTCAACTCTTACGGTAATTTATTTATCTAATTTCAGTGCCATCCAGTTTTACAATTGGGGAACTTACAGACAAAAAGAGAAATGTACATATAAATACAAATAAAAAGAAATCCTTATTGATTGGAAGGCTAATATTCCCAAATATAAGATAGACTTAAGTACATTTTTCCACATCAAACAAAACTTAATTACTATTATTCAACAAAGGAATGAACCAATATAAATAGGATAATTATTATCTATTGTTGGAAGGCAGGGTTTATTATAGATTTCCTATTCTTTGAGAAGAGAACTAGTTCTTAATATTGGTTCTGGCTTCTGGAGAAAGACAATTCTAGGCTTTTGCAGCAGTAAATAAAAGTAAAAAAATAATAAGCATTTGGGATGGATGGGTGAATGATAAAATATATGTCACAATGCAAATGTTGGTCCTTTTTGGCTTGCATTGCAATGTTGCATAGTCGTCATAAGGGGAAGAGCTCTAGCTTTGGTAAGTGATAATATTCCAGACAGTCGCCAGATACACTTGGATTCCTCTAAATATCTAACCATTTTGGTCTGCTACTAGTTCATTATTTTGTCTTATCAGATTTAATGGTGGTCTGCAAGTGTTGGTGGAGGCCTCTTTTGAGTCAGCTTGACAGATCATCAGAGTCTAGGTGAAGAAAAAGGCTTTTGGGGTGACTCTGACATTTTTCCTAATCATGAGAGATTTTTGTTTCGTGTTGATGAACACTTGTTCATGATCTGTCCAATGAAATTGGCTCATACTGCAAATGATCAGGAGCAGGACTTCATTGGCAGGGGCCTAGTTACAAACTCTGCTTTGGAAATATAGCCCCCTATCCTGCCTTTTAGATAAACCTGTTTTTCTTCAGGCCCATTAGAATTTGTCTTCTATTTTTTTAACATGATATTTCTTGAAAATGGACAGAAAGAGGCTAATTTTTATTGGGAATAAGCCGGCAAGACAAATACACAATTGGAAAAAGGAATGGCTTCAGCTTGGGCTGTACAGAAAAATAACATCTGAGAAAAATGGGCTTGATCAGGGCTTTAAAAAAGAATAACGTTCAATAGCAGGTAAAAACTACTTAAAGGTAAAACTGGTGACAAGATAAATGAAGATATAAAAAATTAGAATTGTGCTCCATATGGACTGGGTAATTTCCAGATGGACCATTTCAAGCATCAATTCAATATGAACAAAATGTTATTTTATTTTAATTTAACATTCTCTTAATTCTCTAGTCCAACATTATAGGCTGGCTAAGAAAAGCATTGGAGACAGATAAAAAAGACTGGCTAAAAGAAAATGAACCAGAAGCAGACCAGGATGGATATTATCAAACAACACTCCCAGCTATTGTATTTCAGGTACAACAATATTTTATATAAATAATTTAAGTTATGTTTAAGAACTTTAAAAAATACACAATATTGATGACAGTTGTACTCTTCTGACTGAATATAAAATTTCATAAAATGGAACTTTTGAATTTGTTTTACTAAAGATTCTTGGAGAGATTCTTACAGAGATCTGTAAAGCCCTATGAAGAGGTATATAAGACTAAATGCTATTGCTATTACATTATTCATATCCCAGCATATTAAACTAACAAATGTAGATACTGTGTTAATGTAGCACAAACAAAATTTTGTAAACTGATAATGATAGGAGAAAAAAGTATTGTTCATCTGAATGTCCAGGAAATATGCTTAATTCTGATTGAAATGTTAGCTAATTGTTTTCTGATTTTAGATGTTTGAACAGAATCTTCAGGTGGCTACTCAGATAAATGAAGATTTGAAAATAAAAGTGCTGCATTTGTGCCTTCAACAAATGAGTTCCTTTCTTAACAGGTAAAATTATAACAGAAGTTTTTATAGAAACATTGTAAAAACATAGTGATGTGACCACAGACACTGCAAACAGCTGTAAATATAGTTTGGTTGCTGAACATCTCACATGCAGTCACATAACGATGGGGACAGGGTGGTCATTGGAACTTCAGAACCTAGTTGTAAGTACCCCTGGGGTAGTCTATCATAACTCTAAACAGTCACGAAGACAAATAAAAAGTCAAGGACTACCTGTAAAGATTTTTCTGCAAATAGTAATGCAATTTTATAGATTGTCAGCTCATTGTGAATTATAACTGAACCCACTGGATTTGCTTACTATTAATTTTTAAAATAATTTTACAGAAACTATGCACTAGAAATGTATCCCTCTGGAAATCACTAAAGCCTAATCTACCTATTCTGTGTGGTTGTTCCTACAAGAGCAGTTTGAAGATTTCATTTTCTTTTCTCATTGAGTTTGTTCCCCTTCCTTTATTCAGGTATAAAGAAGAAGCACATTTATATAAAGAAGAACATTTAAGAAATCGTCAGTATCATCCATGCTATGTTCAATACATGGTTGCCATCATCAACAATTGTCAGACTTTTAAGTACGTTTTGCAAACTGATTTTTTTAAAATGAAAAATTCATATTTAATATAAGATAGTAAACAAATATACATAGTAGATAAATATATTTTGATAATGCTAGGTAGTTTTACTGCTGTGCTAAAAACACACTAAAGCTGTTCAGAAATAGTCTAATACATATTTCAAAAAGAAAAAGCAAATTGAGGGAATGATGAAAATAAGTAAATGCAAGTAGCAGCTCTTGAACTTGCGAAAAGCAAAATTTATTTAAACAAGTGATCTTCAAACTTTCAAAGTTTTATTATGTTGTTAATTGTTATAATACTTATTGGAATATTTTTTAAATATTGAATAACATATTAAATTATGGCTATAATAGCTTATATAACTTTTCAATGTATCATGTAACGTAGACCCCCCTATAAAACTTATTTAAAACACATTGCAGAGCCTTTTGGATCACGTTTTAAGGCATGTACGGTATTTCATTACTTCTACATGAATCTTCCATTGCTCCTTCATAGAATCATGCAAAGTATTCATTATACTTCATCTCAAACTCGTTTGACTTTAAAAAAGATGTTGAGATTCTAGAAAAAGTACAGAGAAGAGCAACTAGGATGATTAGGGGACTGGAGACTAAAACATATGCAGAACAGTTATAGGAACTGGGCATGGCTAGTCTAGTGAAGAGAAGGACCAGGGGAGACATGATAGCAGTCTTGCAATATTTGAGGGGCTGCCACAGAGAGGAAGGGGTCAAGCTATTTTCTAAAGCACCCAAAGGCCAGACAAGGAATAATGGATGGCAACTGAACAAGGAGAGATTTAACCTGGAAATAAAGAGAAGCTTTCTGCAGTGAGAGCAATCAACCAATGGAACAGCTTGACCTTGGAAGTTGTGGGAGCACCATCACTTGAGACTTTCAAGAAGAGATTGGACTGCCATTTGTCAGAAATGGTGCAGGGTCTCCTGCTTGGGCGGGGGTTGGGCTAGATGACCTACAAGGTCCCTTCTAACTCTGATTATGTGTTATCTGACTGTTCTTATCTGTAAGCTTTTCTAATGCTTTGAAAAGGAAGAGAGTGTTTGTTTAGCTGCTTAAAGTCCTGTGATTACTGTTGTGAAGTCCTCCATCTGGAATAGCCTTTATTTTTTAAAGACACTAGCCTGCCTGTTGAATTTCAGTACAGCCCCGGTAAGAATATACAAAGAGTATACTAAAGAGAAGTCTTTCTGGAATCAAATCTGACTTTTATTTACACATCCATGTAATTTTCTTGGGAACAATAAGGAAATAGTTTGCCACTGTCTTCTGGAAGAAAATCAATGAGTACCAATAGTTCTTGACTTATGACCACAGGGTTCAGAATTCACATCATAAAGCAGTATGGTGGTAAAACAAGTCATCATGTGACTTGACCTAACTTTACAACTTTTTACTATGGTTGTTAAGCAGATCACATGGTCATTAAGTAAATCACATGTGATTAAGCGAATCCAGCTTCCCCAATTAATATTTGTTAGAAATCAATTTCACAATTATGATCGCATGACTATAGGACAATGCAATCAGTTATAAATTTGAGCCTGTTGCCAAGTATCTAAATTGTAATCATGTGACCAGGGGTAGTGTGAATGTCATAAGTGAGACAGATTGAAAATCACTTTTCCAAAGGCCATCATGACTTTAAACCATCATGGTGATTATATGACTATATCCTCTACAGTCCTATGTTTTCTTAGTGGTCTTTTTTTCAAATATAAACCAAGTCTGACCTATCTTACCCTTTTGAAATCAAAATTCATGAGGGGCTCCTGCCTGCTATAATTTAGTGAGAATAACTCCTAGCTTTTATTTTTTAAATTTTATTTATTATATTTATATGCTACCCATCTCATTGTGAAGTAAGACTGGGCCACCTTTAACAATATAAAAATATAATATAAAACAATAGGAATATTAAAAACATTAAAACATTCAACAATAATAGTTAAAAACATTAAAATCAACCAAAAATAGAATAAAACAAATATTGTCTTATGTCTTTAGATTGGGAGTGATGAGCAGATTTGCTCTGCATTTTATATTTCAATAAAATCATTACTAATTTTCCTGGTGAAGATTTACTGAAAAACATCAAGAACAATTGAACATCAAGAACATCAAGAACAATTGGAGATCATAAGATCCTCATATATGTTGCTGAATTAAACAATCATGTTTTACATATTATAACATCAGATTTATCCTATTGTTAATAGTTTAATGAAGCTTTGTTATGAGGATGACAATAATGGTTTAATGAGTCTATCATTAGATAGTATCACAGAATACTTTAACTTTTATATACATTTAACAAGATTCTGATTTTTTTTCTTGCTTATTCAAGGGAGTCAATTATCAGTTTGAAGAAGAAATATTTGCCCCCTATGATGGAAGAGATGCTGATAAGCAGTCACGCATGCATCGATGCTGTTTTAGATGATATTGCAAAAGAAGGGTGCTCAAGCCTGCTAGATGAAGTTTTCATTGATTTAGAGGTTATTTTTTCCTTCTCCACTTCTCCCACTTTCCTTTTTAATTCTTTTATTAATGATGTTTTTACAAGTTAAAAGTTAATTATGAAAAATACTGAAAAAGGAAGATAAAGATAGAATTAAAAACAATAGAAAAAAGAAAGAAAAAGAATACTTAAAGAAGCAATTTCCAATTTTCACAGCATTTATAGACATCTTTAAATTATTTTCCCCTTCTAGATCACATAATATGCTTTTCATTCCCCCTCCTGCTTTTCAGATTAAAGCTTTAGGTTGGGAACCTGTCTGTAATGGGATAGAGACAAATGTCTTGATTTAACAAAGATCCATCTGGATATATGTAAGATTGGACATATCTATTTATCCCAGTGGTGGTATTCTACCGGTTTGGCCCTGTTCAGGCAAACTGGTAGTAAAAAATGTTACAGTTTGGCCAAATTGGTAGTAAAAAAACAGCTACCGATTTGGCGGAACTGTTTTTTTTCCTCTTGACGATCAGCTATTCCAACAATCAGCCGTGCCAGGATCCCCCTCACTCTCTTACTGCTTTGCCCAGGAGGCTCCCCTGAGGCCCATGAAGCACCCCCCCGCAAAAAAGGACTGTGTGTGTGTGTGTGTGTGTGTGTGTGTGAGTGTGCTGCGCCCCCCCTCCCCCCCCCATGCTACATTTTTTTGTCCTGGGCCTCAGGGAAGCCTCCTGGGAGGCCATTTTTGCTCCCATATTTCTAGTACCTATGAGTGACTCAGACTGGATCCCGAAAAAAAGTGCTTGGATTCTGAAGATATTTAAAATTATTTGCCATTTTTACTCTTCAGTTAGGTGAAGAAGAATGTAGTGACTTTGTAAGTCTAGGTCATGGTTACCTGGACTTATTTAGTTCAGTTTTGTGCAAGATACAGTATTGACACTTGGTGGATGACCTGTGCCAAAAACTAAATATGGGGAATGTAATTATACTAGAGAATAAAACTTTCTGGAATAATTTGTACAGTTACAAAATGAGATGGAGACTCTGTGTTCTTTATATTAAATACTAAATCATTAGCTCATATTGCTCATGATCTGTGAACATTTACTGATCTTCTCCGTAATTTTGGTACATTCCTTTACAAGTATACAAAGTGTAAATATAAAATACTTTTGTATTTAATGGAGTTTAAATTTTTTTAAGTATACAATTTCAGCTTTGTTGACATGGTATAAAATGACATGCTGAATAATACTGTTAAAAACTGATTGACATTTATGTTTTCTTATTTTTTTAAGCCCCATCTTAGTGAACTGATGACAAAAAAATGGCTCAGTGCATCCAATGCTGTGGATACAATCTGTGTAACTGTTGAAGATTATTTTAATGATTTTGCAAGAATAAAGAAGCCTTGTAAAAAGGTATTTATTAAGTCTAATGTAGAATATTTAAATATTGCAGCATAATGTGTAAACATTATTATTGCTTTGATATTAAGTTCAAGTAAAATAATAAAACTGTAATTTCTATCTTATAATAAAGAGTCCCTAAAATTAACAAAATAATTATAGAAATAAACTTTCATTACATGACTTTCCTAAAATACACTGAAAACCATCTCCCCACCCCCACCCCTACATCCTTCTTACTTAATAATTAGCTTTTGTTTAAAACAATCACTGGAGCACATTTATTGCCACTACCTAGTCGTTTCATTTTACATTTGAAAATGGAAAGTGGAAAAGACAAAAATAGTTGTTATAACAATTCGGGTCAACATTTAATTTCTTATGTCCAATTGAAAGTTTATGTGGATCAGGGCTCATTATTTAACAAACATGGCCTCACATCACTTCTTGTGATCTTGATGCTAACCTTCATGATATTAACTTGATATTAATTTTCTACTGATACAACCTAGGACTGCATCAACTTTTTTGGTAGCCACTGTACACTGCTGACTCATACTTAAGTGGTAGTCTACTAGGACACCCAGATCCTTCTCATAGTTACTACTGCTGAGCCAGGTACTACCTGTATCTATACATTTGGCTTTTCCTGCTTAAGTGCAGGACTTTACTTTTCTTACATGAAACTGCTTCTTCTTGTGCTATGGCCCAGTGGTCAAGTATGTCAAGATCCTTCTAAATCTATCTTTCCACAATATTAGCAATTTCCCCAGCTTGATATCTTCTGAAAATTTAACAAGTGCTCCTTCAGTCCCTTCATCTTGATCATTGATGATGTTAAAGAGTACTGGATCTAAGACAGAACCTTGAGGTTACCCACTGGATGTTTCCCACCAGGTTGACGTAGTTTATTGAGGACTATATGCTGGATGTGGTTGGTCAGCAACTGTGAATCCCATCTGATTGTGATATTGTCTATTTCATATTTCTCTATCTTATCAAGATAGAGACTGTGCTCTGCTTTGTCAAATGCCTCACTGAAGTCCAAGTATACTATATCCACAGCATTTTCCTGATCCACTAATTTAGTCACTTTGTTAAATAAGGTAATAATATTTCTCTGTAGTGAATCTGTTTTTGACAATCCATGCTGGCTGCTAGCAATTGCCTAGTTTGCTTCTAGGTGCTCACAAACCTACTGCTTGATTATCTTTTCCAGGATTTTTTTCAGGTGTTGCTGTCGAGCTAGTTGGCCTATAATCTCCTGAATTCATGTTTTCCCTGTTTGTAGATTGAAACCATCTCTGCTCTTTTCTAATCTTCTGAATTTCTCTGTGGTAAATTAAATGAAAGAATGGCAATGGTACCTAAAATGTTGGCCCATCAATATTTAGTTAGTTAAATTTCATCCCATTAAATGACTCTCAGTGATTTTATTTGTCTATCTATCTAGGGGTCCACATGTCTGCAAGCTTCATCTCTCTAATTTATATTATTAATGTTTATTTTCCTCCCAAATGTGCTTAATGTGGATGTTTTGTTTCTTTCTGTTACTTTTGTCATTTAATACAAACATCCTGTCAAGATAACTAGATATCTTTTGAATTTTTTTTCAGAAAATGACTGTTGAGTGCCATCGAAGAGTTGTTATGGAATATATCAAGGCTATAATGTTAAAGCGTATTACTTTTAAAAATGCAGAAGAAAGAAAAGAAGGTGCTGAAAGGATGAATAGGGAAGCCAAACAGTTCAGGTTTCTATTTAAAAAACTTGCAGCAGTAAGTATTATCAGTAGAATGCTAAAAAAGGAAATGTATATAATTGGCATTTTAAAATATTATTCTCCAGCACCAATATAATGAATGATACATAGATGTCAATTTTTTTTTAAATTGGTTGAGAAATATTGTGATTTCTATAAATACATTATAGATAATGCTTCATTACAACCAAAAGTGAGCCTGGAATCTTCAGTTGCTGAGTGAAGTCATTATTAAGTGGGACATTATATGACCACTTTATTTAACAACTGTAATCCTAGTTCTCCCAGTTGCTGTGCTAAGCAATTGTACAGCTTGTTAAGGGGAGCACAAGGAGTGGCTCATGGGTTGGGGAGGTCTGATGTAGGTTACAGGGCCCACTGCTGCCTATCACAGGCCAGAGGGCCAGAGGGTCAGGACATTCTTCCACCATTCCTAAAATGCCTCAGTGGGCTACTGATCCAAATTGCTCCACTTATTTTCATATTTTCTGCACTGCTGACAGATGCACTCATCTGATGCAAAGCATGACCTTCCTACAAAGTCTGCCTTACATCATTTTTGGGATTGTTTGGAAGGCACCTTTCAAATCATTGCATGATTTGGAAAAGCAGCTTTCCAAATGATCATCAGAAGGGCTCCAGCTTGTAGAATGGGGAGAGGTGGCCATCATATTGAGACTGTACCTTGTGTTCCTTCCAAAAAAACCGCAAGTGTGGGGGAAACTCTTGTGAAAATTTAGAAAGGTAAAAAGAGGCTTTTTATATTTCTCGTAAACAATCACTTTTACTAGTTCTTTAGTCTAATTCTTTTTAGTCTAGAAAACATAGAAAGCTAGCAAAGGCAATTCTTGGGAGGCTACTTACAAGCCTTCTGAACTGAACTGAACAGCAAGAACTGCTGACTGCAGTATTAATTCATGTACTACAGATTGTAATGTATCAATTTCTGTTTATTTTCAATGTAATTCCATTTCATGTAATAAAAAAAACTAATAGGGATATGCACAATTCAAATATGATTCAAAGAAAGTGCTTTAGTGCTTTATCTAAGTAAAGCATATGTTATTCTCTAAAGTTTATATGTCTTCTCAGTACATGAATCTGAAAAAACATTGCAACTGCCTTAAAAATAAGATTTTTTTAAAAAACTTTTTCAAAGCACGTTAAGCCCTAAAATTCAGTATTTCACAATGGTTCACAGTGACATTTAATCAATTGTTTCTCTAGATAAACACCTTGTTCTAAAAAGATGATAAAACAATCATATTTATATTAAATTCATTTTCTTAAATCTGAAATGTGACTTTGCCAAATAATAAATCTCAAAATATGTTACTGTAGTAGGGTAATTTTACACTTTTTAGTTTAAATGTTGTGTCATTACATTCAGATATATCTTATGCCCCTTAATAAAAGTGCATAATATGAATTGAAACAAATGAAAAGGAATTATTATTTCACTGGATTTGCTCCTTCCTTCCCTCCCTCCCTCCTTCCATCCTTCTGTGAAAAATAACCATGATGAATACCTATTGTTCATTTAATATAAACATAATATTTTCTTAGAAATGTTTATTGTCATTCATTGTTATTAAGATAGCCATATAATAATCAAGTATATTTAGTGTGCTAGAATAAAATCATTGCAGCCTTGACGAAACAACTGGAAACAATAATTTGCTTGATTAATAGGGATCTGGAGAAGACACAGAGTGGCTTTGTGATGTCATTGAAGCTATTGCAGAGGTTTTCAAGCTAACTGATCCTTCACTGCTTTATTTAGAAATCTCAACTTTAGTTAGTAAACATCCTGATATCAGGTAATATTATAGATTTCTAGAATTGAAATTTCTGCATTATTTCACAGTTGTAAGAACTTTTTACAAAACTTGAACAAAATCTTTAGCTTTGATTTTTTTCTACCCACATAAAAGTTTTTAATTAAAAGAGGTTCCAAACTAAAAGAGGTTTTATACAGTTCATTATTTTAATTTCTGGATAACATAATACGTAACCATATTTGTTTTAAAAATATTTTTAGTTTACTCTAAAAAACTGATTTTATTTTTTTTATAAAGTAAGCATAGAATATACATAGAGTCTTTTTAGTATTTAAATTTAGAAAGATATGTGGTGGGTAGCTGAATAGTTCATTATTTCCCTATAAACAATAATGATTCTTTTCTGTGGAATGTGCTTCACTACCATTTAAATGTCTATGGAGATTCTCAGTCATCCAGGTCATGGGTGTCCCAAAGGTGCTTTTCAGAAGTCACTGGACTTCTTGGTTTTTCTTTAAACATGTTTCGCTTCTCATCCAATAAGCTTTTTCAGCTCTGACTGAATGGAGGGGAATAGAAGGATTTATATGCCTTGCAGACAGCTGGTCATTCATAAACGCATGGTACAGCAAGAGGACAAACCCATCAGGACAAGATTCAGCAGTCCATCTGCATTTAAAACACAAAGGCCACTCTTCTGAAGACAGCAAAGTCCAGCAAAGTCCAAAGAGAGCAGTGATGTTCTCTTTGGACAGAGAACACCACTGGTTTGAAAGAGGGTCAAAGAGGCCATTTTTGTCAAAATGAACAAACATCTCTCAACAGGGGGAGGGATATGACACCATCTATTTCCAGTCTACCACACCGTCTCTTCAACAATTCCAAGAAGGCTCCCCACCCATTTGCACTACTCAGGTTATCCTGAGAACACAAACCTCCAAGTAGACTCAAAGACTATCTAAAAAGAATGTAAATGACCAGCTGTCTGCAAGGAATATAAATCCAATCAGAGCTGAAGCTTTCTGGATGAAAATATATTCAAAGAAAAACACGAAAGTTCAGTTGCCTCTTGAAAAAGCACCTTGGGACATTGCCATTTAATCTTCCATTGCTAAAAATGAGCACATAAAAGCAAAACTAATTGGATCAGAAAAGATTGGGCTGGAAGAGGTTGATTGGAGGGCAAAACCAGCACTGACATAATTGTGCAACTCCTTAACAGGAGTCATGGTGATTAAAGTACAAACCATTTGCCAAATGCCCAGCTCACAATCTGATGACAGCAAGAACGCTTTGATATCCAAAACTCTGAAAACCAGTTGTAGCCATCATTTGTTCATCCCTATCATAACTTTAAGTTGTCATTGAATTATAGGTTGAGTAACTGTAAAGATTTAATAATTTTCTTTTTTAAGTCAAGTTTTTAAAATTTATATATAAGTATTTTGAATATAGTGTATTGTCCAGGCATACCATTTTTCAAAAAAAATAAAATAAAAAATTGTAACATATATACTGATAGGAATAGTAATTGTACAATAAAATGACTGTAATCATATTTATAATTATATTATCTTATTTGTAATCCTATTATTTGTAATCCTAGTTATAATCCGATTATAACTTGTTATAAACAACATTCATGATTTACTTGAACATAACAATGCTCTTCATCTAATTTCTACCTCTTACCTCTAAACCATTGATAAAACCTATTCCACGTTAAGTAATACTCTATATCTCCTTTATCTTTTACTTTCAATGTCAATCTAGCCATCTCTACACAATCCAAAATTTTCCAAATTATATTTTCATCTGATGGGGTATTCTTGTTTTTCCAATATTGCACAAATGCAATTCTTGCTGCAGTCAATACATGTAATATTAAATATATAGTATTTCAGGTATTGTACCTAACAAAAATATTTATGATTTCAAATCAATATGCTGCTTAATTATATTTTCCAACCATGTGAATATTTTTGTCCAATATTTTTTTTGCTTTCATAAATGTCCACATATGATAATAGATACCTAGGATCTGATTACACTTCCAATATTTGGCAGACACGTTAAACATTTTTGCTGGTCTTGCCAGTGGCAAATGCCACCTATAAAACATTTTATAAAGATTTTCCTTATATGCAGTAGCCATTGTCAGTTTATAATTCCTATCCCAAGTTTTTTGCCATTTCTCTAATTCTATAGTACAGGTGAAACTCAAAAAATTAGAATATCATCCAAAAGTTCATTTATTTCAGTAATGCAACTTAAAAGGTGAAACTAATATATGAGATAGACTCATTACACGCAAAGCAAGATAGTTCAAGCCGTGATTTGTCATAATTGAGATGATTATGGCTTACAGCTCATGAAAACCCCAAATCCACAATCTCAGAAAATTAGAATATTACATGCAATCAATAAAACAAGGATTGTACATAGACCAATATCGGACCTCTGAAAAGTATATAAGCATGCATATGCACTCAGTACTTGGTTTGGGCCCCTTTTGCAGCAATTACTGCCTCAATGCGGCATGGCATGGAAGCTATCAGCCTGTGGCATTGCTAAGGTGTTATGGAAGACCAGGATGCTTCAATAGCGGCCTCCAGCTCTTCTGCGTTGTTCGGTCTCACGTCTCTCATCTTTCTCTTGGCAATGCCCCATAGATTCTCTATGGGGTTCAGGTCAAACGAGTTTCTGGCCAATCAAGCACATAATCCCACAGTCATTGAACCAGGTTTTGGTGCTTTTGGCAGTGTGGACAGGTGCCAAATCCTGCTGGAAAATGAAGTCAGCATCCCCATAAAGCTTGTTTGCGAAAGGAAGCATGAAGTGCTCCCAAATCTCCTGGTAGACGGCTGCGTTGACCCTGGACTTAATGAAGCACAGTGGACCAACACCAGCAGATGACATGGCTCCCCAAATCAACAGAGACTGTGGAAACTTCACACTGGACTTCAAGCATCTTGCAGTGTGTGCCTCTCCATTCTTCCTCTGGACTCTGGGTCCTTGGTTTCCAAATGAGATGCAAAAGTTGCTCTCATCAGAAAAGGGGACTTTGGACCACTGAGCTACAGACCAGATCTGTTTTTTTTTAGCCCAGGTAAGACGCTTCTGATGTTGTTTGTTGTTCAGGAGTGGCTTGACAAGAGGAATATGACATTTGAAGCCCATGTCCAGGATCCATCTATGTGTGGTGGCTCTTTATGCACTAACTCCAGCCTCAGTACACTTCTTGGGAAAGTCCCCAACACTTTTGAATGGCATTTTCCTGACAATCCTCTCTAGGTTGCGGTCATCCCTACTGCTTATGCACCTTTTTCTTCCACACTTTTCCCTTCCACATAACTTTCTATTAACGTGCACTTTGGGAACATCCAACTTCATTTGCAAATTACCTTTTGAGGCTTTCCCTCCTTATGGAGGGTGTCAATTTTAGTTTTCTGCACAACTATTAGGTCAGCAGTCTTTCCCATGATTGTGATTCCTACTGAACCAGACTGAGAGAACATTTAAAGGCTCAGGAATCCTTTGCAGATGTTCTGGCTTAATTAGCTGATTAGAGTGGGACACTTTGAGCCTAGAATATTGAACCTTTTCACAATATTCTAACTTTCTGAAATTGTGGATTTGGGGTTTTCATGAGCTGTCAGCCATTATCATCTCAATTATCACTGCTTGAACTATCTTGCTTTGCATGTGATGAGTCTATCTCACATATTAGTTTCACCTTTTAAGTTGCATTACTGAAATAAATGAACTTCTGCACGATATTCTAATTTTCCAAGTTTCACCTGTATAGCCAAAGTTTTTTGTCCATATTATAATTGGTTCTTTTATTTGTTCATCTTTCATTTTACATATATACATATACATATATATTTGTTTTTTTAAGTTTTCGCGGGTACTTACATGCGTGCTGTTTAGCTTCCTTCGGGTATTATCCCACGTCATTGTAGTGCTTTTAAAGTTGTAGCAATGTTTCGAGTATTTCGAGTTCGAGTATTCGGCAGACTCTCATCTGCCATCATCAATACAGTGCATCATCAATACAATACAATACATCACAATACAATACATCATCAATACAATATAGAAGCCTGATGATGGCAGATGGGAGTCTGCCGAAAGGTTGCTACAACTTTAAAAGCACTACAATGACGTGGGATAATACCCGAAGGAAGCTAAACAGCATGCATATATATATATTTTTATATATATATATATATACACACATACACACACACACACACACACACACACACACACATATATATATATATATAGAGAGAGAGAGCAGCCGTCCCTTCACACGGAGCCAAGCTGCACTGAAAGCCTCCAACACAAGAACAGAGTGTTGCCAGCCAATCAAAGCCACAAAACAGACAGAAGAAACCAGAAACACCAATCAATCAAACTCCAAGTCCAATGAACACAGATCCAGGCTCCCAGCCAATCAGAATGGACCAGCCTCAAATTTGAAACCAGGAACTAACTCTATACAGAAGCCTGAGGATGGCAGATGAGATTCTGCTGAAACGTTGCTACAACTTTAACAGAACTACAATGACGTGGGATAATACCCGAAGGAAGCTAAACAGCACACATGTAAGTAACCGCGAAAGCCTAAAAAAACAAATATCTGACCTCTACGGGGAGGAAATAAACAGCCAGATCAAAAGCTATGAGAAGCTGGAAGTTAAAAGAGCAGGAATACTATGTGACCTAAAATTCCTATGCAGCTGCAGAGACAACAATGTAACACCAATCTGCTTCAAATTAACATTTTATAACAACACAGCAACTACCAAACGTATCCTGAAAAGAACAGAGATGGCTTTACTCAGAAATGAAGTTCACAGTAAAAGATTCCAATTGGATCAGTTAAACAAAGATTTGCTAGCACTACACCTGGAATTGAGCAAAAAAATCCACCCTCTACTTTGGGATAAGATAAAACAACTTACAACTTGGAGAGCTGAAACTGAAACCACTTACAAAAATGAAAAACTCTTAAAGAAACTAAAGAAATTAGAACATGACAAGAAAGCCCCCAACAATTCACAGCAACTGAAACAATTAGGATATAACGTTTCCAACAGAGAACTCACCAAAACAGAAACAGATGTCCTATCCAAAGGATTCAATTATGCCATAGCACCCAAAAAAATCCCAACAGAATCCATCATATGTGCAGTAGAATCCAGCCTAACCAAATTAAATACAGATGAAGCTGACAGAATAAGACACCAGGTTACTCACATCTTATGCACAACGAAACCACCAAAAAGTAATTTGCAAAAAGATAAATTCAGAGCACTACAAACCCTGAAAAATGATAACAGCATAACAATACTCCAAGCAGACAAAGGAAATGCCACAGAAGTAATGGACAGAAAAGACTATGAAACAAAATTGACACACCTACTCCAAGACTCCACATACAAACCTATAAACACAGACCCAACCACATATCTAGAAAAATTATCCAAGAAGAAAATTATAACCAGCCACATAAGCAAAGAAATCCAACAGACGATCATCCCAAGAGAAAAATATTCTAGATGCCCCAAATTATACGGCCTCCCAAAAATACACAAAAAAGGCATACCTCTCAGACCCATAGTCAGCTCCATAGGAGCACCATTGCAAAACCTAGCTAAATACTTAGCAAAACAACTACAGCCCCATGCTGAAACCGCAGCTTCATATGTACAAACTCATACCACTTCTTAGAAATGATCAAAGATCTACACGTAGAACAAGAAGATCTGCTTGTAAGTTTCGACGTGGTTTCATTATTCACTCAAGTCCCAATAAAAGAAATTCTTGAAATCATCAAAAATAAATGCCAACCAACTAAAGACCTCATGGAACTAACAGAACACTGCCTAACCAACACATATTTCATATACAAAGGACAAAGATACAAGCAAATTGAAGGAGCCCCTATGGGATCACCACTGTCACCCGTCATTGCAAACCTGTTTATGGAAGAATTCGAATCCAAAGCCCTGGCTAATGCCACCCACAAACCCAAACTATGGCTAAGATACATCGATGACACATTTGTGATTTGGCCCCATGGAAAAGTAAACCTAAACAATTTCCTAACACACCTAAACAGCACACACCCCAAAATCAAGTTCACCATGGAAACGGAAATAAACAAACAACTACCATTCCTAGATGTACTAATCTACAAAAGAACAGATGGCACACTGGGACACACCATATACCAGAAGAAAACACACACCAACCGTAACCTCAACGCCCAATCCCACCACCACCCAGCACAGATAAATTCCGTGGCTAAAACATTAATTACCAGAACCAAATGCCTGGCAGACAAGACACATATAAAGACTGAACTATGCAACCTGACTAAAGTATTGACAGCCAATGGCTTCCACAAAAACAAAATCACCAACTTGATCCACAAAAACACACCAAGACATAACAGAGACCTAGAAGATCAACAGACCTATGGAACAGCTGTCCTGCCCTACATAAGAGGTACCACAGATAAAATCAGTAAGATACTACACAGGCATCACATCAAGACTGCCTTCAAAACAGACAAAAAAATAGCAGCCATCCTGAGGAACCCCAAAGACAAAATTGACCTGGAAAACCAAGGCATATACGAAATTCCCTGTACATC
>BLBF01000044.1:19043222-19130825 GCA_015471245.1 Laticauda colubrina | reverse complement strand
GTTGAAGATCCTCTCTTCACGGGTGAGGAGTCTGGAAGTGTAGGGCTGTCCAGGGCAAGGCGGGTGGTGGAGAACGCCTTTGGCATCCTGGCCAACAGGTTCCAGGTACTTCTCACCACCATGCAGCATTGCCCAGAGACCGTGAGGAGGATCATGGAAGCTTGCTGCATCCTGCACAATCTCATGCGCACCCGCTACCCAGTCTTGCAGAACAGGCTTGTGGACCGTCAACAAGGCAATGGGGACATGGAGCCTGGGGGATGGAGGCAAGTGGCGAAACCTTATCGACACTCAGGATGTGCAAGGCCACAACAGAGCCTCACAGGAAGGGAAGAAGCAGCGCAACCTCCTGAAACACTGGTGCAACTCCCCAGCTGGAGCGGTGGAGTGGCAAGACAGGATGGTAGATGCTTAATGGATGCTTCCTTCAGCCTGTCTCATCACACGGATGAGATTGGGCCATGTATGTTGGGTGGGCCTACAATAAACAGGGCGTTTAATAAAGTGTTGTGTTTATGTTGACGTGTGGATGATTGATTACATTATTATTGAAAATAAAGGGCCATAGTTGTGGCCCCTGGGAGGGTGGACCATACAGTCCCACTATGCTTGCACTGGAGGTTTATCTATCTCACAGCTATTACCCATCCCAAAGGTATCCCTGCTCATTCCACAGGTATCCCTGCCCACCCCACTGCTATCTTAACCCATCCCACAAGCATGCAAAGGCTTAAGCCAATTCTAAAAGTATCCACCAAGACTTTATTAAAAAAAAGAAGTGAAGCAAGTGTGTGAATCAAAGATAAACTTTATTGAACAACAAGCTGTAAAAAAAAATGACCCAAGTCAAGTGTTCAAATAAAGTCCACAGGTAGCCAGCTAGCCGGTCTCTGGCACTCTTCTTGGTCACTCGGAGGTGTGCCCAGTCTCAGGGGTGAAGGGTCCAGGTGCTGTGTTGGTGGGTGGTGCTGGAGTGCCTGGCCTCGAGAGGACAACAGGGGACGGTGTGTTTAGAAAGGTCTCGGACAGCTGGCTCAGCTCCGTGATGCTGAGAGGTCCTTCCTCCATGCCATGGGGTGTTAGCCCCAGTACTGATGACAGATGTACTGAGGCCAGGCTTGGCTGTGGGGTGGAGGAAGGAGTAGTGTAGTGGGGCTGTCTGCTCTGCAGCTGGGTGAGGACTGGCGTGGGTGGCATCGCTGTCGTCGATGGCATCATTGGCGTGGGTGGCATCGCTGTCGTCGGCATCATTGGTGTGGGTGGCATTGGTGGCATCAGTGAAACAGGTGGCAACGGTGTCACCCGATGACTCTGTGCCTGGACTGGGAAGGGCTGCTGCCTGTGCTGCTGAACCTCCTGGTAGCCGTAGCCCTGGTAGGTGAGGGGCTGTGGAAAGCCTTGGAATGGGAGGGACATCACCTGGGGTGGAGGAGCAGGCCTGGACTGGGTGGGAGCAGGTTCCTCTGGGTCTGGAGGGTTGTGAAGCAACTTGGTGATCCGGTCCTTCACCTGCTGGTACTGTGGATCCGCCATTTCCTTGAGGGTCTGGTTGACATAGGTGAGGAAGGGCTTGCGATTGGAGGAGGAGGAATCGGTGTGGACCAGCTGAGAGAGGAGATCTATGCTGGTGTGGATGGTGTCCCTGATCTCCAGCAGGACATTGTGGCTCTGCCCCTCCAGCTGTCTGGCTCTCTGCCTTTCTGCGGAGGTGGAGCTGGGGGTGGTGGTGGATGCAGCTAGGAGTGTGGTGGACTCGATGTCTCCTTTCTCCCACCGCACCAGGGAGTCCTCTATGCACTCCACCATACTTACCACACCTGTCCGTGGGTTCTCCGCCGTGGCACGCTCCACAGAAACCTGCCTGGAGACAGGGACTGACTCTCGGCCGGAAGTGGACTGGGTGGCAGCAGGCTGCCGGAGAGAGAGGGTCATGAGAGGGGCTGCTGGTGCTCCTCGGTGGTGGACCTCACCCTCCAGGAAGCTGCACCTGGCCATGACGTAGGTCTCTCTGTCTGTCAGCTTCACAGTGGCCTGGCCAGATTTCTTCAGGTGCAGCTTCCTGTACCAGGTGTGCATGTACTTCCACCAGCTGAGAAGCACCTCCGAAGTGTAACCCATACTCTCCGCCCTCTCTCTCCAAGCAGCCTGCTTCCACTTGGTGTCCCTGTACAGCCGGTGTCCCTTCCGCCACAGATAGTCGTTCTCTCTCAGCCACTCCAGCACCTCATCCTCGTGCGTCTCTGCAATGGAGTATTGCCTCCTCTCCCATTGTCGCATACGTCTCTTACTCCCTTTGGCAGGATCAGATGGGCCCTCATCAGAGGGGCTCCCAGGTAGTAGGGGCTGCTCCTCCACACCAGCAGCAGCAGCACCACCACCAGCAGAATCATCATCATCATCATCCTCATCATCATCATCACCAGCAGGATCATAATCAGCATCATCATCCTCACCAGCAGGATCATAATCAGCATCATCATCATCATCATCAGCAGCAGCAGCAGCAGCAGGAACAGCAGGACCAGGATCAGCAGCAGTAGAGTAAGCACCAGCAGGGCCAGCAAGTCCAGGAGCATGAGCAGGACCAGGAGCACAAGAAGGACGAGCAAGTCCAGGAGCACGAGCAGGTCCAGCAGGACCAGCAGGACCAGGAGCAGCTTCAACAGAGTAAGCAACAGCAGAAGCCCCAGCAGAAGCACCACCGCCAGGAACAGCTTCAGCAGAAGCCCCAGCACCAGCAGAGTCAGGGGCAGGTGGCGGGAGGTTTGCCCTGTCCCTCTTGCCAGGGATGGCGGCAGGTTGCTGAGGCTTTCGCTTCCTCCCCATGGTTGTGGGGTTGCTGGCTGGCAGGCTGGCAGGCACCAAGGCTGGCAGGAAGGCTGGCAAGAAGCCTGGCAGGAAGGCTGGCAGAAAGCCTGGCAGGAAGGCAGGCAGGCACCAAGGCTGGCTGGAAGGCAGGCTGGCAGGGCAGGCAAAGAACTCGACGTGTCCAGCAGCAAGTCTTTCCTCGGAATGCTGGCCACGTGCGAGCTGCTTCCCTTTATATCCGGAGGGCTTACGTAATACTTCCCCCCCGCATGCGCAATTAACGCTCGGCATCCGTTTGGCTTCCACTGTGCATCCGCTAGGCTTCCGCTGTGTGTCCGCTTTATCCGCTAGGCTTCTGCTGTGCATCCGCTTCATCCGTTCGGCGTCCGTTCTGCATCCGCTGTATCCGTTCCGCATCTGCTTCGCTGAGGCCTGTGGTTGCGCCATCCGCTCCCATCCGCTTCCATCCGCTGGGCTTCCGTTCCGCATCCGCTTTCCATCCGCCCTGCGTCCTCCCCGCGTCCGTGTTATCCGCTCCGGTTATGCAAATTTTTGCCCCTTTTGAGAGCGGATAACAACGGATGGAACATTTTGCTTGTCCGTTTTGTCCCTTTTGCATCCGTTGGCCAGTGTGACATGGGATTAAGTGAATAAACTACCATTTAAATCAGCAGTGTCCAATCCAAGGCCACATGTAGCCATGGACAGCTGGTAATGTGGCCCCATAAAACTAATAAAAATAAGTTTTTTTGTTATTTGTATACATTAACTATATATGCAACCTAAAACAATTCCTCTTCATTCAGTGTTGCTCAGGAAAGCCAAAAGGTTGGATAATCACTTGAGCTAGATCATACAAAATAAGTCATGTACCAGTTTATATTTATTTATTTGATTTGTCAATCACTTACAAGATAATAGGTATCAGTATAAACATGATACAAAACTGCTTTGTAGGATTCCTTCATTCGTAGGTCCCACTGGCCGACGGATGCAAAACGTATGCAAAAAGGACACAGCGGACGAGCAAAATTTCGGGGGTGCTCCATCCGTTGTCATCCGCTCCAAAAAGTGGCAAAAATTTGCATAAACAGAACGGAAAAGAAAGGAAAAGAACGGACGTGGGTAGTATGTAGTGGGGATGTTAAACGGATGTTCATAGGAAGCCTAGAGGATGTATATAGGATGCAAACCGTTCACTGTTCATCCTTTCTATTTCCATGCTACTAACGCTGTGTAGACGTTCCGTGTACCTTTTGTTTCCTCCCTCTTTCCATTTTCAGCTGCAGCGGATGTGAGTTGAGGGGATGCCCAGAGGATGCAGAAAGGATACAGCGGACGTTTAACAGATGATAACAGACACAGAACGTTTGTTGCTCGTATGTCACAGATTTACATCGTACACAGCGGAAAGTTCATCCGTTCACAAAGTTTTGTGCAGCTCGAAACTTTAGCGGATGAAATATCAGTGGACGGATGCTCAAAGGATAGAGCGTATGAAACACGTATGCAATGAGTACACAACGGATGCATAGCGTTTTCCAACGTTTTTTAACGTTTTACATCCTTTTTGCATCCATTGGTGCAGTGGGACAGGGGCTTAAATCAATGGTTAAGATTTGCAGATATCACTGGCTACATTAATGCAATATATCAAATTTGCCAACTATATTTTAATCTTGAGTGTCATGCAAACACAGCCAGTGAAAATGAATTTGATTCATCAAAACTATTTGTATAACTTATTAAGCCAAATCAAATCATATGATTTAATTCATCAAAGGCAGCAGTTCCTTAACTTGGAAATAAGGAGAAATTTTCTGACAGTGAGAACAATCAACCAATGGAACAGCTTGACCTCGGAAGTTGTGGGAGCGCCATCACTTGAGATTTTCAAGAAGAGATTGGACTCCCATCTGTCAGAAATGGTGTAGGGTCTCCTGCTTGGGTGGGGAGTTGGACTAGATGACCTACAAGGTCCATTCTAACTCTGATTATCTGTATCAGTAAGTCTTTGTTTGGGCCCCCAAATTTGGGCTGCAATCCAGGTAACACCACTTGGCAGCTAAGCGCAGAAAAATCCCTTTCTTGCCTTTTATTGATGGTCCTAGTATCTATAAGCCAACTGTAATACCTCCGATGATTCTCAAACCCTGTGTCTCAAGCTTGGAAAATTAAACTGGCTGGCTAGGGAAATCTGGGAGTTGGAAGTCCACACATCTTAAGGCTGTCAAGTTTGAATCACTGCCCTAAATGACGAAGAAATCGCACCATTTGACAAATATTCCATAGTGTGTACAGTTTTAATTAGGTAGTAACCATATGTCAGATAACTTACATAAGTAAACAAACATACTTAGGCGAAGCCAATATTTTTACCAGTCATGGTTGGATACATTTAGACCACATCTTCAAGCACAAAAAACGCAGTAGAAATCGCCTTGAAAACCTTCTTTTAGTCCAGCTCCTTCTCAGACTTCTGCCTGCCGAATCGGGTGCGTCATGATTTGTATCAGAGAAGCTGAGGCGGCTGGTTCCTCTTTTAACCGAAGCTCGGACTGAAACCCGGAACTGGTTCTTGGAAAGCCGTTTCCTTTTAACGTGTAGGGGTGGGGTTGGCTTTCTTCTTTCCGCAGCAAAATCTAGTGCGGTATGGCGTCGGTAGGCATGCCTGACCCAAGCTTCTTGTGGGGAGTCTTCCAAAGGTGAGTCGTGTGAAGTTTCTCTTTTTCTCTTAGGGAAAGGAACGATAAAGCTGAATTGGGGAAGTCGCCCTCGCCTCCCTCCTTTTGCGCCTGGCATTCTTGATTTGAGCTTCTTTGCTTCTTTGCTCCCATTCTTGGCCCGCGTCATAATGAGAATATTTTCTTGTTTGATTTCAGGGTTGATAAAGACCGTAGCGGTATCATCTCAGACACCGAGCTCCAACAAGCACTTTCAAACGGTAGGATGTCCTTTTACTCCTTAGAAGTGCTGCTCTGGTGACAAGAACGCCGGTTGCGTTCACACAACTCCGTTTTTTAATGTTTCACTTAATCAGACTGCATTTGGTTAACTCAGTTTGTTGAATTCGTGTATGTTGCTAGGTTCAAAACGTAGTTTATAAGTCGGTGCTTTAATGTTTCTGGAGAGCACATCTCTCCCTCTCTCCTATAATATTTATTGTTATATAGCAGGAATGTTTTCTTAACTCCCAATATGAATAATCAAAAGCTGGAAAGATAAATGTAGTTAAATTCAATGATCACAACTGGAATCTGATCAATCAACTCCTAGAAAAATACACTCGAATTCTAAAACTAAAATTCAGTGTACTTCATTTATAAATTAATTATACACTTTTAGTTTTCTACTCAGTTATAAATTTTGGTTAGAGTGATCTCAAGTTAAATTATTTTTCCAGGAAAATATGGAGGCAAAATTTATTAATTCTATTGTGAATTGTCCAGAGATTTTTGAAATGAAAGAGCACAACTTACTGCTCTCAAATAGGTAAAGAGGGAAGATTGAGTTATTTCCTAAAGAGGAGCCACCAGAAATTCCAAAGATTAAATAAAAACATCAAAAGAACATTCCATAAGAAGGCAATGGCAATTTCCTTGTCCCTGCTTTTGAGCATGTCTAAGTAGTCCTGGAAGTCATTCAGCTTCTGGGAGAGTTTACATTTATATATTGAAAAACATTTTGGGCTGTGGTAGCCTTCAAATGGAGATATGTGTGAAAGCTAAGACAATTCAGTATATTTAGTTGAAACAAAACAGTTAATAGTTAATCACAAAAAGGATGAAAGTCCTAGTGATTTATTGATTTTAAAGAACAGTGAAACAGTTGAATATAAAGAAATATACAAATTTGTGAAAGCTTGTTTCAAAGCTGGTGCCAGTAAATATAATAAAATTTCTAGGAGGGATATTAATTTTGTTTTAACAGGTTTATTATTTAAAAAAAAACCCTGAATATTGTTTTCCGGTTATATACACCAGTAACAAATAATGCAGAGACTTTTTCTTTGTTGTATTCCATTAATACAGTGAAGACAATTTTGAAATAATGTAGTTTGTAGTTTGTAATAAATCATGTAAAGAAAAGATTTTGTAACATCTGTAAAGAAAAGATTTACAGAAAGTTTGTGATAATGAACTGAAACAAGTGCAAGAAACAGTTTTTCTTTGTGTTTGCTCGGATCATGTTGTTTCACAATATAAGAATTTTAAGAATTAGTTTAGTATCTTGAAAGTTATAACAGTATTAATTATGACATCAAAAAATACTGTTGAAAAAGTCATGGACTTAGGCAATGAGTTTTTTCTGCTGGATCCTGTCTTAAGTTTATTAATCCTAACTTTTTTTTTGTTTAGTTCCCAGTGTTTTAAGATATTTTTTTATTGTCCGGGTCTCTGTTTCTACCCAATCAACAAACTTGAAATATAATTGCATTACATTTGTCTCCACTGAGGTGTGGAAAAGGAACTACTTGTTTATACTGTTATATCTGAAAATTATAATTCTTACAAGAAATGGAAATGTTCATTCAACGTCCTTTTTATATGTTTTATATGTTGTACTGCAATGTTCTATCCAACCTGTTGCCAATTTTGAATATTCATACCTTTAATAAATGCTGATGAAATGATCTGGCATGCTCATACGCTGTATCTCTTGTGATTAAAGGAAAGAGCATTATTCATCTCCATTTAAAATACTGTAGACTAATTAATATTCAGTGTATAACTTGACTACAAAATAAGCAACAATTCGAATTGTTGCTTATTCACTGGAAACTACGTTTATAATTTTTTGTTAGCCAACCTTACTTTGTGTTGTATTCAACATGCCAAACATATGTGAAAAATAATTCTGGACAATCTGGAACAAACCAGTGCAGAAAAATTAAAAGTAATTGATGACTAGAAATTATAAAGGAAGATGGAAATAATCGGGAATATTTAGTTTTGAAAAGACAGGACCATCCTTGGCAGAATGGGTAGCATTCTTCAGTAACATGGAAAGAAACTACATTATTCTGTGACCGGCTCTTCATCATTAAAAAGGGCAGGCAGGGATGGGATTCAACCGGTATAATTACCGGTTCTGTTGCTCTGCATCGCGTGTGCATGCGCGAGTCACACAAGTGCAATTTACAACCTGCTGAGCTGCCCGGACAGCTGAGCAACGCAGCGTGTGGGTGCGCAGCAGTTGGAAAGCGCTTTTTTCCTGCTTTTTCAACTACAGCTGTGCCGCACAAAGCAACTGAGGTTGAAAGAGCAAGAAATAAAGCACAGGTAAGAGCCCGGGTGGGTGGGCGAAAACAGCAGCAGGCATAGAACCGGTTCTATGTCTGTTGCTCTTCAGAGCAACCGGTTCTACAGAGGTGGACAGAACTAGTAGAATCCCATCCCTGAGGGCAGGTCATGTAATAGAGGGCTTAAATAACAGGAAGGTGGAGTCCAGTTGATTATTAAAAATATTGGGGTTCATTTTGCTAATCTCCATTGAATTGTTTACAACAGTTGGTTTATATTTGTATTTTGTTTGATAGTGTTTATTATTGCATGTTGGGCATATGTTTATTGTTAGAATTATTTGTGTTGAGGTATGATTGAACCATAGAAAAGGTCATTTTGACTATCTTTTCCAATCCACTATTCAGTGCTGAATGCAAATTGGAGCATTTGATCAGAGAACTCTGTAATCTTCTCTTGAACATATACAATAAAGGGAGTTCACCATCTTTCTGAGTAAATGCTTCCATTGTCAAACTATGTTTAGTTAAACTATGGTTAGGTATGTTTATCATATGGATATAAACACTAATACTTTTTAAAATAAAATATGTGGTAAGGATTTTGCTAAAACATCTGTTGGGCATGAAATAGGATATTAATAAAAAACCATGAACTTGAAATTGCATTTCCCCCCTTGAATAGAATGAGAATGAACCAATTCCACAGTTAAGCATTCTATGAAAAATTTAGAAAAAGATGGATTTCATCTTTGATTAAGCATTCATTGGAAACTACATTTATAATTATGTTGATTTCTACTCCATCTCTATAATAAAATGCTGATGTTTATATGTCTTAGAGTTATAGCTGTAGATCACCATCAACACCTATAATTTAGAGGATATAGAGCAACAATGAAACTATAGTACAAAAAAACTACAGGTATATGAGGAAGAATTGAAGAATAGAAAAAATATTCAAAAAGAATGATTTTATGAAATTGGATAAATACTTGGAAAATAAGAGTATATTTTAAAAAATCAGATTTATGGGATTTTCTACATCTGATTTAATTGATTGAAGTATGCAAAACCAAGAGAATTCCCCATCTAGTGAGAGTGGGAGGAGGGAGTGAATACTACATAATCATGCTGAACCATCATTTGCATGATTGTGAGGAAACCATTCTGGAAAGTTGAAAGAGGGACAGTTGGCTGTAGGGAAATTAAGATTGTGCTTTCCATTAAGATACTTTTTCTTAATATAGTTTTGCTCCTATAACCTCAGGATACATATTGTGGAGTGTAACTTGAACAGGTACCGATGAGACAGGTTATCAGTAAGTACTTTTGCTACTCAATTCAATGCAAAATATTTTCAAAGTAATTGCATCTGATTTATCTGTTTCTACAGCCCAGGAGATACAAAAATCGTCACTGCTACTGCTTTTTGAATCATAGCTGGAAATACACATGCAATACATACAAATATGAAATACACATACAAAATAATTTTCTGTGTGTGTGCATGTGTGTGTATCACATTCTTTAGGCTTAATTGGGTGTATCTGAGCCTGTGACTTCACATTTGCTGTGATTCTAAACCACACGTGGATGTATTTGGTACGTGTGTGTATATACATATACACACACAAACACAGACACACACACACATATATGGAAGATCTGTGTTTTAAAAAAATTATTTGTAATGTTGAATATACATGTTTTCTTAATTTATATCTTGTTTGACAATATTAAATAATATTTACATATTGAAGTTGTGCTAAAAGGGACAGAGGAATTGCTAAGCAGAAAGCTGAAATTATAAATTACAGACCCAATTTTTTCTGATGTTCAGAAGTAAGTAATGTTGAACTTGTTTCATTAGGAATCTAATATATTAGAATTTCAGGATATGAAAGATAATTTTTATTTCAACAATAGTAATGTATCTTTTGATAGAAGGGAGAATATTTGTAAATTGACCAGTCAATTTTAAAAAAATATTTAGTTTGTGACATACCCAATTCCTGCAACTTCTGTTCATATGTTTTATGCTCCCGAATCTTCTTTCTTGTTCTTCTCTGTACTCTTTTCAGAGTCTCAACATCTTTTTTATATTGTGTTGATCAAAACCGGATGCAATATTCCAAGTATGGGCGTAAAATAATACTGTTACTTCATGTGATTTGTGAATGCAGCCTAGGATTGCATTGGCTTTTTTGGCTGCTGCTGCAGATGGTTGGCTCATATTTGATTGTTCACTTGGATTTCAAGATCCCTCTCACAATTACTGACATTGAGCAGTTTGACCTAGTCTGTTAATTGTACAGTTGGCATTTCTTGTTTAAGTGTAGAACCATACTTTTATCAAGATTGAATTTCATTTTGTTAGATAGGGCCCAGTGCTCAAATCTGTCAAGATCTTTCTGGATTTTGAGCCTATCTTCTGGGCATTGGCTATTTCAGCTAGGTTAGTGTCACCTGCAAATTTCACGAGTTCCCCTCATCTGGTTTGTTTATTGAAGAGAATAGGGCCTAAAAGAGAACCTTGGTGTACCCCACTCCCTACTTCCCCTCCATTGAGGACTACACGCTGACTACAATTTGTCAGGCAGTTATAAATCCCATCGGATGGTGATGTTGTTTATCCTACATTTTTCTAGCTGACCAAGAAGTAGATTATGGGCAAATGCCTTACTGAAATCTAAGTATACTGTATAGCATTTCATTGATCCACTAATTTAGTCACTTTATCAAAGAATGAAACAAGATTTGTTAGACATGACAAATCCATGTTAGCTTCTGATTACAACCCCATGTGGGCTTCTGATATGCTTTTTGGGCATATAGTATGGTAGACTTGTGGGGTTGGCGCATTATACAACAAGGTCACAAAGTGTAATAAGATTTGGACTGGGTTAGGGACTTCTGTCCTCCGTGAGTTGTGTTGGGGGGAGGTGCACGAAGGGAAGTTCAGCCAATCTCATTGTACACATGTTGTATTCTGACAATAAAGGTAATAATATAACGAAGAGTTAATTGTAGAACATCATTTACATGTTCACTTGGTTGTGTTTGCATGCACTAAAATGTTCTGAATGTGTATTAACACATGGTAAAGGGTATAATAATGAAGGATATTAGACATTAAAGTTTTCAAGTCCTCCTAAAACAGGGATCTTTTAGTACAAATTGTGGCATGGAAATTATGTATATTCCATTCAGGTTTCTATAGAGCACAATTTGTTCTAATGGTCCTTCCAGAAAAATGAAGCCAAATTGTGGATTTTTCTGTTGCAAAGAGTAAACATTAAATCTCAGGGAAAGCATATGAAAAACACATCTGTTTCTTTTCCTTTCTTGTTTTGTGGATTTGGATTGAAATGGTGAGCTAAGAAATAATATTGATTTACAGATGCACAATTTGAGCCTCAAGGTTGTATGCAGTCCTTCAAGTCCTCTACTACAAAATTTTACCAAAGTATAATTTAGAATGTAACAGAAAAGAGGAATTAATTATTCATTATATCACAAGAATAACTCTATTAATTTTATTTAGTTCGAACTTATTCTAGTATTGAATTATTTATTTAAAAATAAATGAAATGATTATTTCTTAGGATCCAACTACACATTTTTGGAGTTTGGCCATCAGTGTAACACTTAAATCTGATCTTTGACTTGGGAAACCTATATGTTTGCAATCTAAGTTCAGGCTGCACAACCTTTTTCAGGTTGAAACTAATTTTGCCTTTGAATGGGGATCTGAAGGCTATGTTGCAAAAAAAAAAGATATAATTAATACTAATAAAAATGTAATGCAGAATTCTTTCTCCTTCCTGAGGCTTGAATTTAATTTCACTTTTTAGGTCACTTATCTCACCTCACAATGTATGAGGACTGAGACAGTAAATAATGTTCTCTTAATGTAAACCATATCATTTATTTTCCACTTCTAAAACAATGTTTATAAGAAATTTCACAGATATAACTTACTGACCAGATGTTGTACTCTTGGGAAAAAAATCATTTTCTCCACTACCATTGCCTGAATAACTTGATTCTTGAAGACAGATCAGGTAGGAGAGTCAAGCTGCTAAAAGACATACAGCAATAAGCAGGAAGGAGATGCATGTATATTATAAGGCAAAAGAAAAATAATGGGAAGATCAAAATTATAATGCACAAAGGAAAAAGAGTACTCTGCTATCAAGAAAGTACTCTCAGCTTTTCAGCAGTTGGGTGAAATACATTCCAAGTACAGGTAGTCCTTGATTTAGAATAGTTCTTTTAGTGACCATTCAAAGTTACATCAGCACTGGAAAAAAATACTTAAGACCATTTTTCATACTTATACAATCATTGCAGCGTTCCCATTGGTCACATGATCAAAATTCAGACACTTGGTAACTGACTTATATTTATGACAGTTGCAGTGCTCTGGGATTATGAGATAACCTTTTGAAAACTCTGTGGGGAAGTCAGATTCACTGAACAACTGTAGAATAGAATAGAACAACAGAGTTGGAAGGGATCTTGGAGGTCTTCTAGTCCAACCACCACTAGTCCTTTTTATTAAATTAGATATATTCAATTCCGGATATCATTCTTTGTATGTTTTAGCCTTCAGTCCCCTAATCATTTTCATTGCTCTTTTCTGCACTATTTCTAGAGTCTCAACTTCTTTTTTACATTGTGGAGACCAAACCTGGATGAAGTATTCCAAGTGTGGCCTTACCAAGACATTATGAAGTGGAATCAGAACTTCATGTAATCTTGATTCTATCCCTCTGTTAATGCAGCCCAGAACTGTGTTGGCTTTTTTGGCAG
Organism: Laticauda colubrina; assembly: GCA_015471245.1. Classification (NCBI taxonomy): domain Eukaryota; kingdom Metazoa; phylum Chordata; class Lepidosauria; order Squamata; family Elapidae; genus Laticauda; species Laticauda colubrina. The sequence continues at coordinate 19,117,957 of BLBF01000044.1, read as the reverse complement.
CTGCAGCATACTGCTGGATCATAGTTAAACAATTCTTCATTAGGACTCCAAAATCTCACAGTTATTACTATTGAACAAGGTACCACCTTTAATGTACCTGTGCATTTGTTTTTTCCTGCCTAAATTAGAACCTTGTTTTTTTCACTGTTGAATTTCATTTTGTTAGAACCACTAACTGGTTCTGTGGGTGTGGCCTAATTTGTGGGCGTGGCTTGGTGGTCATGTGACTGGCTGGGCATAGCTTGTATGTAAATGTTATAAATATTTATATAAATATTGATTTTTTTTAAAAAAGAGTAACTTTTACCCAAAATCGGGCAAAGCAGACAGGGAAATTGAATTGCTCAGAGAATCATTCAGTGATCTATCTATCTGCCTTTAGCTAGCTCAGTCTGCCACATAAAATTTGCTTGCAAGCAAACTCACAAAATTAACTCACAACAAACCATGTATGTAAACATTGATTTTTTTTATAAAAAAGAGCAACTTTTACCCAAAATCAGGCAAAGCAGGCAAGCAGATTGAGTTGTTCACAGAATCATTCAGTGATCTATCTATCTGCCATTGGCTAGCTCAGTCTCTCAAATTTGCTTGCACTGAATAATAGAACCTTCAGTCCTAAGGGAGGTTCAGCCGTGGTTAAAAGCAAAGCCGAAGAGCTAAAGACTAGCTAGAAAGCAAGAAATCCAACTTATTCTTGCTTCCTATCTAATCTAAATCTCCTGGCACAGCAGAACAGATGGAAAAAGGAAAAATAGCAATTTAGCAGGCAAGTTTGATCGATAAGGAGTGAGTGGGCGGGGAGAGTTCTTGTGGGCCAAGTGGGCAGCGCAGTCTTGTGTTTCTGCGCAGCCTGGATTAATTGCTTCGAGAGGATGCACTATGGGTGAGATTTCTCTGTGGCTCACCAAAGTTTTTTCACAGCCCACTAGTAGGCCGCGGCCCACCAGTTGGCAACCACTGTTCTGGAGTGTTTGCTATTCCTGCTGGCTTGCAAATTTGCTCTATTTCCAGCTATCCTCTCATCCATGTTATTGATGAAGACATTGAAGAATACTGGACCTAAAACAGCCTTTGGGATATGCCACTGCATACTCCCCTCCATGTACATGCAGTTCCATTGAGGACTACATCTTGAGTGTGGTTGGTCAGTCAATTCCGAATCAATCTGGTGGTGATACTGTGTAACCTACATTTTTCTATCTTATCAAGTAAATTATGGTCTACTTTATCAAATTACTAAAATCCAAGTAAATTATATCCACAGTATTCTTCGGGTCCACTAATTTTGTCACTTTGTCAAATAATGCATTTGTCTGGCATGCTCCGGTTTTGACAACCCATGTTGGCTTTTAGTTATGATTTTGCCTCTAAGTGTTCATTGATTATCTTTTCTAGAATCTTCCCAGGTATTGAAATCAGGCTAATAGGTCTATAGTTGCTGGATCTATTTTTTCTCCCTTTTTTGAAGATGGGAATTACATCAGCTCTTTTTGAGTCCTCTGATAGTTCCCAGTGCTCCAGGATCTTTGAAATATATAGTTCAGTTGTTCTCAAATCTGCCAAACAAATCCATTTTGTTTTTTTCCATTTTGTAAAAAAAGAAGTTAAGTAGTTCTGCTTTCTGCCTGTTGCTTGTCACCTTCTTGCCACTTTCTCCCACTAATGGATCGATTGTTTCCTTTACTTTTTCCCTTTTTCTACATGATGAAAGAAACTTTTTTGGGGTTATTTTTGACTTTTGCCACATACCTTAGTTCATTTTGAGCCTTAGCTTTCATTACTTCATCTTTGCAGGCTCTGGTGATTTGCTGATGTTCTACCCTAGTTATATGCTCTCTTTCCATTTTTTTATGCTTGTCGTTTTTGTCTTTCAGTTTATCAGAGAATTCTTTATGCAGCCATACTGGTTTATTTTTAGAACTGTTATTTTTCTTGTTCATTGGTATGCTAGCCTGGACTCCTCACTTTTCAAAATGTCCCAAGCACTCTCTAAGTTGATTGAAATTAGCTCTCTTAAAGTCCAAAACTCTAGTTTGATTTATTCTATTGCTTCTGCTTGCATAATGTTGAAATCCAACATTGCATGATCAAACCCACCCCCCACTCTTCAAGGTTCCTGTAGTTTCAACATCTTCTATCATTTCATCTCAGTTAGTGAGAATTAAGTCTAATATGGCTGTTTCCTTAAAAGTTTATCTATTTCTTCTGTTTGGTTGGGTGGCCGCTTATGATAATGTTACTCTTTTTTCCTTTTAATGCATTCAAGACAGTTTTTGTCATTGTTGTGCTTTATTTTTGTAGAAACATAGTTTTTTTATATATAGTGCAAATCCACCTCTTTCATTTGGTATGTTTCAACAATATCATATCTGCTTTATTTACTTAAATTTCTAATTCGTTAATTTATTTCTCATACACTGTGCACTAGTGTAAGATACATTTAAGTTCTTTTTGACTGACCCTCTGTTTACTTTCTACATAATCTAATACCTGAGTCCCTTTATTTCCTTATCACTTGTTTGATTAGTGCACATAGTATGGCACTCAGTATTAAAAGTTTGATTTTGCTTGACAGCAAGGTTGATATTCTTACCCGCACAAACATTTATTTACATGCACTGTTAACTCTATTAGTTTTAGATTGCTGGGGACAGGAATGCTCTGTATCAATTAACTCTCTGTTCCTGTTGTTTAGTTTAAATGTTTCTCCAGAAAATCTTTGAATTTAATGCCAAGTAACTCAGTCCCTTTCTTGATGGATGCAAACCATCTCTTTTGTACAATTTTTCATTGGACTAGCTGCAAACATCATGACTAATAGAACCAAAGCTCTTCCCATTATACCACTTCTTTAGCCACACATTGAACTCCGCTATTCATTGGTCTTTCTTTTTTTAAAACAAATTTTATTCAGCTTTCCATATTCTAATGTCTCTTTTTAGTGAACAGAAAGATTACAGATTTCACATAAACATACAAATATGACCATAGTTATATATTCAATTTTTATATCCAATTCCTTATCTTAACAGCTTTTATACATTTTCTATTTTATTGTATTATTCCAAATATTTATCTAATTATTTAATTCACTTATGATAACTTCATAATCATTACACTTTAGTACTTTTAATTGTCACATTTGTATATTTCATCTTAAATTCTAATTTAAAAAAAAAGATACTTCTTCTATAAATTGGTTTCCCCCTGAAATCTCAATATAAGTGCGCCACCTCTAAGTTATAAATTCATTTATTTTCACCCCTTTTAAATCTCGTTAAAACATTTAATATTATTACCAAAAACATTAAACTTGATAATCCCTTTAAAACTATATAGCATATATAAATCAGATTCTGCATGATTAAATTCCCCCCCAAAGGACATATTAATCTACTCATTCAAATAGTAAAACAATCCTAAGCCCTAAAGTTAATTCTGTTTCAGCTCTCCTCCTATATCATTTCATTTATTTCCATATATTTAAAACACATATTCCATTAATTATTCCATTCATATTTAAACCAATAAAAGCCAACATTCCAATCTTAGAAATATTTCAATATATCTAATATACTTCATTATTTATCACAATTATCTCTCTACATAAAGAGGAAGAGCATTAGATACCCTTATCCAAAAAATAACAATTCTTGTTTTTCCATCTGGTCAGTCTATATATCCCTGTTTTGTAACTATAAATTTATTTATATTACCCCTCAATACCTTGCAGAATCCCATTTCTATATAATAATCACTCATTATCTCTGTGTCCAATGAAGGATTTCCCCTTTTTTTTACAATTCCCATATTTCTTTGTTTCCAAATCCTGTTTCTTGTCCCTTCTTTCCGCATCTTTTCTCCTTTGTACTTTCACTCCAGTTTTTATCCCTCTCTCTATTTATAGCTTCCTTTCACCCTTTGAATTTCTTCTGACACTTTTTCTTTTTTTAATTTTTCAGATATTCTCCTTTTTATTTAATTTCTTAACTCTCCTGTATTTATTTCCAACTCTTTTCTTCTTTCTTTCAAGAGTTCTTGGTTCTCGATGATCACTAAAGATGGTCTCTTCTGTGATTTGCTGCACCTCCTGTTCTGCCTTTTGTCTTTGTTGTTCATATTCTGCTGTCACATTTTCAATAAATTTTAAATCAAAACCCAATGATTCACCTCATTCTTGAAGTATTTCTTTCATTTTTCTGAGTTCCATTTTTAATGCCGGAAGAGAAATTGCCATTTTACAACTTTCTGATTCACAATTTAATCCAAATAGTACCTTTAAAGTTTATTTCCAACAGTCAACTTTTCTTCCTCTCAAGTTTTTAAGTCTCCGCTAATTCAGTGCCAAATTCATGTCAGAATCAGCAACTAATCTAAAGGCAGAATCTTCCTAATTCTTTCTTTGTTACAATGTTTCAGTTTTTAAAGTTCTTGCTTTATTGTATCAATTTTCATGCAATTACAAGAAATGAGTTTTTTAAAAGAAAAACAAGTTGAGTTTAACTGAGATGGCACTCATTATTATGCTGTTTTCACCCCCTCTTATGTTTTTTCTTCTCTATTATTCAGAGCTTTTTAAAGCCCATGTCCCACTGCAGCAGTGGATGCAAAGAGGATGTAAAACGGACAAAAAAGCTTGCCATCCATTGGAAAACGCGAAGCATCCGTTGTGTACTCATTGCGTACGTGTTTCATACGCTCTATCTGTCAAACATCCATCTACTGCTATTTCATCTGATCAAAAAGTTTTGAGCTGCACAAAACTTTTTGAGTGGATGAACTTTCCGCTGTGTACGATGTACATCTGCGATACATACGGGCAACAAACGTTCTATGTCTGTTGTCATCCGTTACACGTCCGCTGTATCCTCTCGGCATCCTCTGGGCATCCTTGCAAATCACATCCGCTGCAGCTGAAAATGGAAAGAGGGAGGAAGCGAAAGGTACACGGAATGTCCACACAACGTTAATAGCACGGAAATAGAAAGGATGTAAGCAGATGCATCTCGTATATAAAGCATTAAAACGGACAAAACGTTTGTATATGGGATGTATCTCGGATATTTAGGATGTCTGGAGTATGTCTAGAGTATGTGGAAGGACACCTAGCGGAAAACTGATATTTCCTATAAAAAGGGGGAAGAAATCACCTGGATCTCACTATCAGTCCAGCAGCTGTGGTGTACAGACCTCTTCACCCTTGGTCTTGGTCTTCCACATCATTCATTGATCTCCACCATGGATCATCACACACTCCTTATGGTAGCTGCGATCATTCAACACCAGAACCAAGCCCTGTTCAGACTGTTTCAACTTTTCTACGCAAGGAGAAGAAGGAGATGTCCAAGAGCTGTGTGGGTCCGACGGTGGATCGGGAGAAGAGTGGAGTTTGGGCTGTATGACAAGCTGATGGTGGAGCTGAGGAATGAAGACATTCGTGCATTCCAGCACTTCATGAGGATGCTACCGGCCATGTTTGATGAAATTGTAGAGCGTCTGAGACCCAGGTTGACCAAGTCGAGCACCAACTTCCATCCCAACCTGGACCACTGACTCTGCGCCACCTGGTCTCTGGAACCACATACAGAAACATGCAGTATGCCTGGAGGGTGCCACACAACACCATCAGCAAAGTGGTCAGAGAAGTGGTGCAGGCCATCATCGAAGAATATGTGGAGGAGCTCCTCCAGTGCCCCACCACTGAAGAAGGCTGGAGGAAAGTTGCAGAAGAGTGGTATCAGAGGTGGAACTTTCCCCACACCGTTGGAGCCATAGATGGCAAGCACATGGCCTGCAAAGCTCCAGCCAACTCAGGGTCCATTTATTTCAACTAGAAGGGCTTCTTCAGTATCATCCTCTTTGCCATGGTTGATGCTGACTACAAGTTCATGTACATCGATGCTTCAGGCAACGGGTCAGCTTCAGATATACAACGCCAGTGACCTCAAGGATGGGCTGGAATGCAACCTCATCATGGGTTTTCCAGATCCAGACCCCCTACCAAATGACACACAAGATGTGCCCTACTTCATCGTAGGAGATGACGCCTTCTCCCTCAGAACCTACCTCATGAAGCCCTACAGTTCCAGATACCTCACCTGTGAAGAGAGGATCTTCAACTACAGGCTGTCCAGGGCAAGATGGGTGGTGGAGAACGCCTTTGGCATCCTGGCCAACAGGTTCCAGGTACTTCTCACCACCATGCAGCATCACCCAAAGACCGTTAGGAGCATCGTGGAAGCTTGCTGCATCCTGCACAATCTCATGCGCACCCGCTACCCAGTGTTGCAGAACAGGCTTGTGGACCATCAACAAGGCAATGGGGACATGGAGCCTGGTGAATGGAGGCAAGGACTAAACCTGGTAGACACTGTGGATGTACAAGGCCCCAACAGAGCTTCACGTGAAGGGAAGAAGCAGCGCAACCTACTGAAACACTGGTGCAACTCCCCAGCTGGAGCAGTGGAGTGGCAAGACAGGATGCTTAATGGATGCTTCCTTGAGCCTGTCTCATAACACTGATGAGATTGAACCATGTATGTTGAGTGGCCCTACAATGAATAGGGCATTAATAAAGAGCTTATCTTGAAATGTGTTGATCAATGAATAAATTGTTATTGATAAAAAATGGCCATATGTGTGGCAGCTGGGAGGGTGGACCATACAGTCCCACTATGCTTGCACTGGAGATTTATAAATCCCACAGCTATCCTTACCCATCCCACAACTATCCTTACCCATCCCACAGCTATCCTTACCCATCCCACAACTATCCTTACCCATCGCACAACTATCCTTACCCATCCCACAACTATCTTTACCCATCCCACAGCTATCCTTACCCATCCACAACTATCCTGACCCATCCCACAACTATCCTTACCCATCCCACAGCTATCCTTACCCATCCCACAGCTATCCTTACTCATCCCACAACTATCCTTACCCATCCCACAACTATCTTTACCCATCCCACAACTATCTTTACCCATCCCACAACTATCTTTACCTTTCCCACAAGCATGCAAAGGCTTAACTATTTTTTCAAAGTTTTCACCAACACTTTATTAAGTAAATAAAATGAACCAAGTGTGTGAAGCAAAGATAACCTTTATTAATAACTGTCTTAAGTAAACTTATGACTTTATTAAAAAAGGAAAATGAACCAAGTAAAGTGTCTTCAGCAAAGATAAAGTGAACAGGTAACAACTCAGTCTCTGGCACTATTCTCTGTCACTCTGAGGCATGTCCATGGTCTCAGCTGTTGAGCGGCCAGGGACTGTGAAGGTGGCTGTGGCTGGAGTGCTGGTCTGAGGCGCCATTGGGGTGCTTGGCCCCGAGTGTACAACAGAGGATGGTGTGTTCAGGAAGCTCTCAGAGAGCTGACTCAGTCCAGTGAGGTTGAGAGGCCCTTCATCAAGGACCTGGGATGTCAGGCAGAATACTGATGACAGATTTTCCGTTGACGGGCTTGGCTGTGGGGTGGAGGAAGGAGGAGTGTAGTGGGGCTGTCTGGTCTGCAGCTGAGTGAGGTGAGGCGTCTGTGACGTGCGATGTACCTGGGCCTGGACTGGGAAGGGCTGCCTCTGCTGTGGGAAGTCCTGGTACTCGTAGCCTTGGTAGGTGAGGGGCTGTTGAAAGCCGTGGAAGGGCTGTGACATCGCCTGGGGTGGAGGAGCAGTCCTGGAGTGGGTGGAAGTAGGTTCAGCTGGGCCTGGAGGGTGGTGCAGCAGTGCTGTTATCTTCTCCTTCATCACCTGGTACTGGGCCTCGGGCAGGTTCATGAGGGTCTGGCTCACATACGTGCTGAAGGGCTTCTGGTTTGAGGATGATATGTCGCTGTGGACCAGCTGAAAGAGAAGATCTGTGCTGGTCTTGATTGTGTCCCTGATCTCCAAGAGGACAGTGTGGCTCTGGCCCTCCAGTCTGCCTCTCTGCCTGCTTTCTGTGGAGGTGGAGCTGGGTGTGGGTGTGGGTTGGTCTCTGGCTGCTGCTTCTTCTTGCTCCATTTGAGACAGGGGATCCTCCACGTCCTCTGGCATGGGGAGTGCAGCTGTCGGGGGGGTCTCCATTGTGGGGCCCTCCAAAGACACCTGCCTGGACAGGGTAGCTGTCTCCTGGCTGGAAGAGGACTGGCTGTCTGTGGGCTGTCTGAGGGAGAGGGTTGACAGAGGGGCTGCTCCTCGTTGGCGGATCTCACCCTCCAGGAAGCTGCACTTGGCCATGACGTACATCTCCCGGTCAGTGAGCTTGACGGCAGCCTGGCCAGATTTCTTCAGGTGCAGCTTGCCATACCAGGTGTGCATGTGCTTCCACCATCCCAGGAGTACATCTGCAGTGTAGCCCGGGCTCTCTGCCTTGTCTCTCCACGCTGCCTGCTTTCTCTTGGTGTCGCGATACAGTCTGTGGCCCTTTCTCCACAAGTACTCATTCTCCCTTAGCCATTCCAGCACCTCCTCCTCATGGTCCTCGGAAATGGAGTACTGTTTCCTCTCTCCCTTCTCCTTCCCTTGCCTCTTCCTCCCTCTGGCAGGGGCTTCAGGGCCTTCAGCATCAGGGCTTTGAGGGCCTTGGGGCTGGTCCACCACAGCAGTAACAGTAGCAGCAGCACCAGCAGTAGCACCAGCAGCAGCAGGAGAAGCACCACCAGCAGCAACACCAACAGCAGCAGCAGCAGCAGCAGCAGCAGGAGAAGCAACGCCAGCAGCACCAGCAGCAGGAGAAGCAACACCAGCAGCAACACCAGCAGCACCAGCAGCAGGAGAAGCAGCAGCAGCTTCAGAGTCAGCGCCAGGGGGTGGGATGGTGGTTCTGTCCTTCTTGCCAGGGCTGGCAGGAGTAGGCACAGGCTTCCTCTTCTTCCCTGTCTTACGAACCATGGTGTTCTTTCAAGATGTCTCTGGCATCAGGTCTTTCCTCTAAATTGTGACTGCTTGCGAGCTGCATCCTTTTATATCCATGGAAGTGATGCAATTCATCCTCCCCGCATGCGCAGTGAATGCTTTGCATCTGCTATACATCCGCTATGCATCCGCTTTGCTTCCTATAGGTGTCCTTGATACATCCGCTACGCATCCGCTCCTTCCGCTATGAGTCCGCTTTGCTATTCTCCCCCGGAAGCCCTGCGGATGTGTCATCTGCTTCCATCCGCTGTCATCCGCTAGGCTTCCTACGAACATCCGTTTACCATCCTCGCTACATACTACCCCCATCCGTTCCTTTCCATTCTTTTCCGTTCCGTTTATGCAAATTTTCGCCACTTTTGAGAGCAGATAACAACGGATGGAGCCACCCCCAAAATTTTGCTTGTCCGATGTGTCCTTTTTGCATACGTTTTGCATCCGTCAGCCAGTGTGACCTTGCCTTAAACCACAATTTTCCAATAAGAAAAAGATCAAATACAGTTGATATTAAATTTCATTTTTAACAGTCTATAGTTCAGTTTTATTAGTGCCAATATCAAATCAAAATATACTTATCCAAGTTGATTATATAGTTCCTTGTCCAGCTTCTACCTTTTATGGTTTCGAAGCCCCAACACTATCAAAAGCAATTCACATCATTTTTTTTCTCATTCTCTTCACCGCTTAGATCCTTTCTTAAAGATTCTTTGAAATGTTAATCCTGGGGGTATCTTCCATTTGATTAATATCGTTCTGTTCCTCCTATTGTTTGCTTCTTTCTCTCTCTCCTGTACAATCTTATTCCAGTCTAATCTTCCCCTTCAGGGTGGCCATTTTAGATGACTGCTTCAGGCATCTTCGGGTGGGAGCAATTGCCAAGCCGGGGAGGGGATTTGCAACTCCCCTCTACCCAGCCGAATGTCTCCCTTTCCTCCGCCACCCCTACAAGGTAGCTTCTGCCCTGAATCCAAAGGATTTGGGCTCTCCGATGCCAAAGCACAAACCAAAGCTGTGTACGATCGCGGTCAGTGGTCTGTCTTTGGGGAAGTTCAAAACAGGAAGCCCCACTGGTCTTTTTGTTCTTTCTATACAGGTAAAACTTCTGAAAAGGTAAGTCTACAGCCTATCCTCCTAAGTTCCTGCCCCAATCTCTAGAAATCAATTTGCACAGAGAATACATCTTTTTGGGACAAATGATTTGTGTACAAGAGCATCAACATCACAGTTCTTACAGACATTCTTGACCATCTTAAAAATACACCTGTGTCTGCTGTCAGTAACACCTGGCAGATATCTGACCTCTTTCAAAATATGTTACTAACTTAATTGCAGGGATTCATTTAACAACTTTTAAGAGAAGAAAGGTTGTAAAATGGGGCAAAATTTACTTAAAACTGTCTTGCTTAGCAACAGGAATTTTGGGTTAAATTGTTCTTGGAGGTTGAGGACTATCTGTATTCTTGTACATTATCCATAGAAGAAATTAACACTGCTATCAGTAGTCAGAAATGTGGTAAAACACTGGGTTTCAATGGCATTTGTCCAGAGTTCCTGAAAAATTCCTAGAGGTACACATAGAGTTGGTTGGCAAATTCTTTTCAGATGTAGTTTCCAATGGGTGCTTCCTACCAGAATTTAAAAACAAACAAACCCGAAAGAATATCACTTCTAAAACCTGGAAAACCAAAAGACAATACAAATATATTTCCCCCAATCAATCTTTCGAGTTCCTCCTACAAACTCCTGGAGAGATTAATCATAAACAGAATAGATACCATAATAGTTGAACATCTGTCCATGGAGCAAACCACTTCCAGTGTTACTGAAATTATATAGATCAGATGTAGCATTTAACAGGCCATATTGATGCTAGATTTCAACAATTCCTGAAAATCATTGCTATGTTCACAGACCTAAATGGAGCATACAACACAGTCTGGAATGGATGGGTGGAATGGGCTATTATATAAACTGTGCCATATTGACCCCTGTAAAACCTTTTTCAACTAATCAATAACATGCTGAGTGATATATCTTTTCAGATAATAATAGGAACAACATAAGTAAGGTAAGAAGATTAAATAATGACCTCCCCCAAGGCTGTGTAGTGGTACTCACATTATTCAACTTATGTGGGAACTTTACTTGCCACCAGGCTCATGAAAAAGAAACTGAGTAAGTAAAGACAGACTGATGACAAAAAATGTCACTCATAAAAGAAAACAACAGCCAAGAGCATTGGCCTGGTGTTTAGTGTTGCCAGTCCAGCCCAGCCCATTGGAGCTGAACAATCAGTTTCATATCCTTCCCCTTAAAGAAAGCATACAGATACTGCAGAAGGAACATATTCAAGTGTTCCTGTGACAGGAAGGAAGGTAGCCCAGACCTTCCCAAGGAAAAAAAAGTGAATGTAGGTGATAGGCGACCCACTTCTCAGGGGAAGAAAATCAGCAGACTGTAGACCAGACAATCAATCTAGGAAGGCATTTTTTCTCCTTGGGCAAAAAAATGGTGAGACAGAGAGCCTTACAAAAATAATCAAGCCCAAGTATAACTATCCCTTTCTTCTCACTCATGTGGGGACAAATGATACAACAATGAACCTGAAAACAATAGCAAAAGACTGTAAGTAGTTTGGAACAAAAGTTAAGGAGTTAGGAACACAGGTAGTGCTTTCATCTGTATTTGTTGTTCAACATTCAACAAGGGGTCAAAGAATTGTAGAAATAAACCACTGGATTAAGGGATGGTGCCATCAAGAGAACTTCGGATTCCTAGAGCACAGTTTGCATTATGGACCACAGTCTGTATTACCAACCTGAAGGGCTTCTGGCAAGAAATCAGCTGCACCTCACAAGAACCAGGAAGAAATATATTTCCAAAACAACTGGCTTAGCTTTTCCAAAGAACTTTGAATTAAAACTAAGAGTAAAGGGTTAACTCCAGATAATCAAACAAGGAGGTAGAGAATGGTAGAAAAGAAGAAAAAATCAGATATAAAGAACCCAGGTCAGCCGTAATGGACTCAGATACATAAACACAAACACTCAAAGTTTTCAAGTCTGCAGGTGAGACCAAGAATAGATCATCTGTTTTCTTGAGCAATTATACCAGGATAAGAGCCTAGAGTAAGGGTTCCTGTAACAGCCCCTACCAATGCACGACCAAATGTAGAACCAGAAGATAACTGTGTGTCAATAATAACTTCATCATTACATGTAGGCCCCAGAGAGGAACGCTGCTATTGAGTTGATGGGAGCGTACCTATTTGAACAGGAAGAGTAAAATAACCTATAGTTGCACATTGATAATTCTGAGGATGAACATTAGTAGCATATTTATCAAAAAAGAACCACATATTGAGTATCAACGATCAAGTTAATAGGTTGGCCATTGAACAATCGTAAAGCCAAAATCACAGCAGCCAGCTCAGTACGTTGAGCTGAAGTAAATTTAGAATACCATTGTTATTGAATCTGCCAGACAACCACACCCCTTGTAGGTGATCCATCAGTAAAAACTGTAAGAGCTTTAGAAATAGGATTTCGCACAAAAATGGAAGAAAAGGACAGATTTAAAGTAGTAGTAACCACTATTCTAGGATCCTTGGGTAAAGAACACTTGCCTCATTTATTTTATTAAATAAAGTCTTGGTGGAAACTTTTAGAAATGGTTTAAGCCTTTGCATGCTTGTGGGATGGGTAAGGATAGCATTGGGGTGGGCAGGGATACCTTTGGGATGGGTAATAGCTGTGGAATGGGCAGGGATAGCTGTGGGATGGGTTAAGATAGCTGTGGGATGGGCAGGGATACCTTTGGGATGGGTTAAGATAGCTGTGGGATGGGTTGAGATAGCTGTGGGATGGGTTGAGATAGCTGTGGGGATACATAAACCTCCAGTGCAAGCATAGTGGGACTGTATGGTCCACCCTCCCAGGTGGCACACCTATGGCCCTTCATTATCAATACTAATGTAATCATTGATCCACACATGTCAACATAAACACAACTCTTTATTAAATGCCCTGTTCATAGTAGGCCCACCCAACATACATGGCCCGATCTCATCCGTGTGATGAGACAGGCTGAAGGAAGCATCTATTAATCATCTACCATCCTGTCTTGCCACTCCACTGCTCCAGCTGGGGAGTTGCACCAGTGTTTCAGGAGGTTGCGCTGCTTCTTCGCTTCATGTGAGGTGTTAGGGATAACATTGTTCACCCTAACTGTTTTAGGTGAAATACTAACTATGAATCATAGTTAGTGTATGCAGCTTTAAATGTAAAATAGCAATTGTGGGTGTGGTTATGAAAACCATATAAAAGTAGCAAGGCTACAGCTTGCTCTCTCTCTCTCTGGCTTTGATGATCCCTGATTACTGCTTGGAAGCAAGACTGCATTGCTCGAACGGGAGAGACAACAACGGACTGATTTATTGAACTGACAATAGGATATTCTACATGGACTTTGCTAACTGAATATCCCTGAATGGACTGACTACATGGTAAATGAATATTGGACTGTTTTTGACTATGCTATAAACTTATACTGGAATAAAATATATTCTTGATAGCACAAGCGTATCTGTTATTTTTACTGTATGTTAATGAACATACAAGCTTAGCTCACTCATTTATCTGTGTGCCTATCTGACTAACGCTGCACATTCTGTTTAGCTTGTCTACCTAACCCTGGTTGGGGAACCCAGGCTTAACATGAGGCTCTGTTGTGGTCTTGCACATCCTCAGTGTCTATCAGGTTTTGCCCTTGCCTCCATTCCCCAGGCTCCATGTCCCCATTGCCTTGTTGGAGGTCCACGAGTCTGTTCTGCAACACTGGGTAGCAGGTGCGCATGAGATTGTGCAGGATGCAGCAAGCTTCCACGATCCTCCTCACGGTCTCTGAGCGATGCTGCATGGTGGTGAGAAGTACCTGGAACCTGTTGGCCAGGATACCAAAGGCGTTCTCCACCACCCGCCTTGCCCTGGACAGCCTGTAGTTGAAGATCCTCTCTTCACGGGTGAGGCATCTGGAGGTGTAGGGCTTCATGAGGTAGGTTCTGAGGGAGAAGGCGTCATCCCCCACGATGAAGTAGGGCACATCTTGCGTGTCATTGGGCAAGGGTTCTGGATCTGGGAAGCTCATGATGAGGTTGCGTTCCAGCCCCTCCTTGAGATGACTGGCGTTGTATCCCTGGCATCTGAACATGACCTGTTGCCTGAAGCATCGATGTACATGAACTTGTAGTCAGCATCGACCATGGTGAAGAGGACGATGCTGAAGAAGCCCTTGTAGTTGAAATAAGTGGACCCTGAGTTGGGTGGAGCTTTGCAGGCCACGTGCTTGCCATCTATGGCTCCAACGGTGTGTGGGAAGTTCCACCTCTGATACCACTGCTCTGCAACTTTCTTCCATCCTTCTTCAGTGGTGGGGCACTGGAGGAGCTCCTCCAGGTATTCTTCGATGATGGCTTGCACCACTTCTCTGACCACAATGCTGATGGTGTTGTGTGGCACTTTCCAGCCGTACTGCATGCTCTTGTAGGTGGTCCCTGAGGCCAGGTGGCGCAGAGTGAGTGCCACCTTGAGCCCAGGTTCCAGGCTGGGGCGGAAGTTGGTGCTCTGCTTGGTCAACCTGGGTGTCAGCCGCTGCAGAACTTCGTCAAACATGGCTGGAGGCATCCTCATGAAGTTCTGTCTTCGTTCCTCAGCTCCACCATCAGCTTGTTATACAGTCTGTACTCTGTTCTTCTCCCGATCCATCTTCAGACCCAGACGCTTCTTGGCCGCCTCCTTTTCTTCCTGTAGTAGAGTTCACAGAGCCTGTAGATGGCTTCGCACTGTTGCAGAACGACGGTGGCTACCAAAAGGAGTTTGTTACGATCCAAGGTGGACATGACTGGATGCTGTGGAAGAGCAAGAGGCAGATGAAGGCTGCAGAGGTCTGCACAGCAGGGGAGCTGGTCTGAAAGTGAGATCCAGGTGATTTGCTCCCCCTTTTTATAGGCAATATAGGTTTTCCCCTATGTGTCCTTTTGCATCCTCTAGACATCCTTAATATCCGAGATAGGTCCCCTCTGCGAACGTTTTTTTCGTTTTAAATGCTTTCTTTGCGTGCTGCATCCGCTTTCATCCTTTCTCCGTCCGTGCTACTAATGCTGCACGTCCGTTCTGCATCCGTTTCACTTCCTCCCTGTGTCCGCTTTCCTCTGGAGCGGATGCGAGTTGCGCAGATGCGCAGCGGATGCCTAGCAGATGTAGCGGATGCGGAACGGATGCAGAACGGATGTCCCCCATATGCCTGGTGGATGCAGAACGGACGCGTTGGATACATTTTCCGCTCAAAAGTTTTGAGCAGCTCAAAACCTTTTGAGCGGATTAAATGTCAATAGACGGATGCTGGACGGATAGAGAGGAAGCAAAACGGAGGCAGTGAGTACAGAATGGAAGCATCGCGTTAACCAACGGATGGCATGTGTTTTTCTCCATTTTATATCCTCTTTCCATCCATTGGTGCAGTGTGACAGGGGCTTTATATTTTCAAGTTTACCCTTTTTCCCAAACTTTGACCATTCGTTTATAGACATTTCAGTTCTTTGTGGCCTATCCTGAGTATGCTTCCCACAGCCTACTTTGCATCTTTATATAATTGCTTATACATACACATAGAGTGGCTTTGGCTTGGAAATAGGTTCTAAAAATTGGTCCCTCACCTCCCTCCATTTTAGTTTAAAGCCCTTCTGATGGGATGAGCCAGTCATTTTCCAAATATATTCCTTCCAGTTCTTGTGAGGTGCAACTCATC
Source organism: Laticauda colubrina (assembly GCA_015471245.1). NCBI lineage: Eukaryota > Metazoa > Chordata > Lepidosauria > Squamata > Elapidae > Laticauda > Laticauda colubrina. The sequence continues at coordinate 19,102,247 of BLBF01000044.1, read as the reverse complement.
TTGTGAGGTGCAACCAATCCTTGCCAGGAGCCCTTCATGTAGATAATGCGTGGTTTAGGAAACAGAAGTTCTCTTGACAACACAAATTTTTAAGCCAGTGGTTTATTTCTAAAACCCGTTGCTCTCTCATTGGATGTTGGCTTTTTATGGGAAATATAAATGAAAACAGCACTTGTGCCCCTAATTCTTTAACTTTCTTCCCTAGTTGTTTGTAATATCTAATTAATTTATTAGTTCATAAACTAATAATTTAGAATTTAATCTATCTTAAAAATTTCTTTCAAAAGCTGTGATTTGGGGGGGGGGATATGTCTTCTTTTAACTATTGCCTTCAACTGCAAACAACCCTCTTCTAAATGCTTTCTTGTAACTCAGACCATTGTGTTAGAATTGGCTTTATATAAATGGAATGTAGGAAATGTTAATTCCTCTTTAATTTTACTTAACGTTTTTTCTTTATGCAACAATGAACAAAAATTAAAAAAAAGTTTTGGGTATTGATAAGCCTCAACTGTAATTGATCAGATTGAGTTGTGCTGCCATGGGATGTGTATGTGTTGTATTTTGTGGAAGATTTTTAATGTGAACTACTTGGGGTCACTGGTGTGTGAGATAGGCAGTCGTGTATTTTTGTTAAATAAATAAATGTATCTTGAAATCATATTAAGTGACAATAATTATCCTTTCCTTTTTAAAAAAATATATTTTGGGCAACTGTGCTGATAATCTGATTTCTTTAGATGTGCTTTATCAAATATGATTGATTGTTCAATTTTATTCATCTCTGTACAAGTAATTATGTACAATATAGTTGTTGCCAATCCTTAGTGACCACATATATAGATTTTTTTCCACTGAGTACAATTACAAGCTAATAGTATTTTATTTTGTTCATGGCACTTCTTTTCATCAAATAATTCTAGATGCCATAATTCTCTTGTTGGTCAATTTAAATAATCCATAGCACTTAAACTTCATAGTTTAATGGCAATTTAAACTTGCCCAAGCATGCCCTACATTGTTAATTCTTTGTAGCTCACTTAGTTGCTCACAATGGTAAATAACATGAATCGTAAATCAATCATTGGATGCTATCAGATCTTTAACTGAATTATGTTGACAATTTTAATCTCAAACTCAATAAAGTCTACCAGAAAGAAGGGTAGCTTCAGCTAAAAAAAAATACTTTCTGTGAAAAGGGTCAGAACAGGCTCCTATGTGCATTTGGAGACAAGATGTAGAAAATGATCTCTTTCTTATAGGCTATGGAATGTAATGTACGTGGAAACCTAGAAGGAAGCATTGGAGGTAAAAAAAGAAGAGGATGAGATAGTTAAATAGTGTCATCAACATAGTGGGCATGGGTTCAGGGGCATCTGGGAGACAATGGATGATGAGGCGGCCTGGCACACTGTGGTAAATGGATTGCAAGGGCTCGCACATGGCTTAGTGACTGAGCAACACATAAGGAAGTAGAAAATTGCTTTCATTGTGTTAAATTGGGGAAAACACATACTTCATATACTTTAGGCATCATTAAACATCTTTTATGTTCTTTGGTGTTTATAATCTTGACAAGGCCTATATACACTGCTCAAAAAAATAAAGGGAACACAAAAATAAGACATCCTAGATCTGAATGAATGAAATATTCTTATTAAATACTTTGTTCATTACATAGTTGAATGTGCTGACAACGAAATCACACAAAAATTATCAATGGAAATCAAATTTAGCAATCCATAGAGTTCTGGATTTGGAGTTACACTCTAAATTAAAGTGGGAAAAAACACTACAGGCTGATCCAACTTTGATGTAATGTCCTTAAAACAAGTCAAAATGAGACTCAGTAGTGTGTGTGGCCTCCATGTGCCTGTATGACCTCCCTACAACATCTGGGCATGCTCCTGATGAGGTGGCAGATGGTCTCCTGAAGGATCTCCTCCCACACCTGGACTAAAGCATCCCCCAACTCCTGGACAATCTGTGGTGCAATGTGGCGTTGGTGGATGGAACAAGACATAATGTCCCAGATGTGCTCAATTGGATTCAGGTCTGGAGAATGGGTGGGCCAGTCCATAGCACCAATGACTTCGTCTTGCAGGGACTGCTGGCACACTTCAGCCACATGAGGTCTAGCATTGTCTTGCATTAGAAGGAACCCAGGGCCAACCGCACCAGCATATCGTCTCACAAGGGGTCTGAGGAGCTCATCTCAGGACCTAATGGCAGTCAGGCTACCTCTGCAAGCACATGGAGGGCTGTGTGTCCCCCTAAAGAAATGCCACCCCACACCATTACTGACCCACTGTCAAACCGGTCATGCTGGAGGATGTTGCAGGCAGCAGAACATTCTCCAAGGCGTCTCTAGACCTTGTCACGTCTGTCACATGTGCTCAATGTGAATCTGCTTTCATCTGTGAAGAGTACAGGGTGCCAGTGGCAAATTTGCCAATCTTGGTGTTCTCTGGCAAATGCCAAATGTCCTTCACGGTGTTGGGCTGTAAGCACAACCCCACATGGGTAGACGTCGGGCCCTCATACCACCCTCATGGAGTCTATTTCTGACCGTTTGAGCAGCCACATGCACATTTGTGGCCCGCTGGAGGTCATTTTGCAGGGCTCTGGCAGTACTCCTCCTGTCCTTCCTTGCACAAAGGTGGAGGTAGCGGTCCTGATGCTGGGTTGTTGCTCTCCTACGGCCTCCTCCACGTCTCCTGATGTACTGCCCTGTCTCCTGATAGCACCTCCATGCTCTGGACACTACACTGACAGACACGGCAAACCTTCTTGCCACAGCTCACATTGATGTGACATCCTGGACGAGCTGCACTACCTGAGCCACTTGTGTGGGTTGTAGACTCTGTCTCATACTACCACTAGAGTGAAAGTACCGCCAGCATTCAAAAGTGACCAAACCATCAGCCAGAAAGGATAGGAACTGAGAAGTGGTCTGTGGTCACCACCTGCAGAACCACTCCTTTATTGGGGATGTCTTGCTAACTGCCAATGCTTTCCACCTGTTTATTCCATTTGCACAACAGCATGTGAAATTGATTGTCAATCAGTGTTGCTACCTAAGTGGACAGTTTGATTTCACAGGAGTGTGATTGACTTGGAGTTACATTGTGTTGTTTAAGTGTTCCCTTTATTTTTTTGAGCAGTGTTTATTCACCTATTACTGCTTTTGTTCTGTCTGATAATAGACAATGAAAGGAGTTGTTTGCTTATTTGTTGTTTTCTATAGAGAAAAGAAGGAACAACTAAAATAAGCAAAGAAACTTTGGAAAATAACCTATTAAAATGGGTTTTAATGGAGATAGGATTTTATAAAGATATTAATTAACTAATTAATTACAACACACATATCCCCGCAACTTATATAAAATTATATATATATGTGTGTGTGTGTGTGTGTGTGTGTGTGTGTGCTGTTCAGCTTCCTTCGGGTATTATCCCACGTCATTATAGTGCTTTTAAAGTTGTAGCAACGTTTCAGCAGAATCTCATCTGCCATCATCAGGCTTCTGTATGGAGTTTGTATGTGGGTCAGGGTCTCACAGCCGTTGGTTTTAAATTTGAGGCTAGCCTATCCTGATTGGTTGGGAGTCTTGGTCTGTGTTTATTGGTCTTGGATTTTGTTTGATTGGTGTTTCTGGTTTCTTATGTTTTGTGGCTTTGATTGGCTGGCAACACTCTGTTCCTGTATTGGAGGCTTTCAGTGCAGCTTGGCTTCATGTGAAAGGACGGCTATTATTTATTAGGAAGCTAAGTTTCATCTGGGTGCCTGGTGGGGGGTTGTTTGAGCTAGAGGCATCAGAGGGAGTCTGTTTGTGTCCAGGTGTTTGCCTGGCTTGTGGTGTGGAGATCTTTCTATTTGAGAGTGCAGGCTTCCAAATGATTGACAGTCTGGTGGAATCATCTCTTCTATTCATGCTTTCAGGTCTTTTTTCAATCTCTGTAGCTTCTCTGATGATTCTGTGGCTGGGGTTTTCTATAGTGGCTAGAGTTTTAGTGCCATTGAAGTTGATGTTGTGACCTGTGGTTTTCATGTGTTGGACACATTGTAGTGCTTTTAAAGTTGTAGCAACGTTTCAGCAGAATCTCATCTGCCATCATCAGGCTTCTGTATTGAGCCTGACCCACATACAAACTCAATACAGAAGCTTGATGATGGCAGATGAGATTCTGCTGAAACATTGCTACTACTTTAAAAGCACTACAATGACGTGGGATAATACCTAAAGGAAGTTGAACAGCACGCGCACGCGCGCCCACACACACACACACACACACACATATATATATATATGACAAAACTAATGCAATATTGAACAGTGGTAAAATAGCCAGTTTTCTTCGCAAGGGAAGATAATTTATGCAAAAGTAAATAATTTATGCAAAAGTAAATAAATAACTTGTGAACATAATTATAGATAAGATTTATTACTACTATTATAATAAGCTTTAATTGTTCAATTGCTACTCATTTATCACTTTGAAATGTTCTTGTTTCTATGTGTATCATGTAATGTTTTCTCTTTCTTTTAGGAACATGGACTCCATTTAATCCAGCAACTGTAAGATCTATTTTATGTAAGTAATATTTGAACTTCATTTGTTTTATACTTAGGTTGCACTTGTCTGAATGCTAGTCTTTTCAGCTTTATTAATTTAAATAAATACAGGTAGTCTTATACTTACAACTGGATGTTTAATGGTTGATTAAAGTTATGATAGACTTGAAAAAAACTACTTACCTCAAAGTTATAATTGGAATTTTTCTCTCTTGACAACCAACTTGTATGTCACCCCCAATCAGGAGAATGGATTTGCTTAATGACAATGTGGTTCACTTAATGATCATGTGATTAACATTATGACCACAGTGATTTGTTTTTACAGTCATCATAAAAATATGTAACATTGAGTTTGGTCATGTGCTCAACTTACAATTGCAATGGCTTGCAATCAAAATTTCAGGTTCCATTGTGGCTGTAAATTGAGGACTATTTGTAAGTTTATTGTTGAAACCACAGATCATAGCAGCTTTATTAATTGGTATTGGGATCCTTCAGATAGTCACTTGTGCAATCACATGTTTTTCTCCTTCTCAGAAAGTCATTTTTGAAACTTTGGTTTATTCATCTTTTCCCAATTCATGATTCTGAATATTTGAAATATTGAGTATTAATTAATACAAAGGAGCCTCTGCAGGATCCAATCCTTTCATCAAAACGAAAGCAGCATTATACAGCCACAATAGAATCTCTGCCCTTTTTATGTGTGTGTACAACAACTGCTTTTCTCCTTTCTTTTGTTATTGTTTCATATATATTTTTCTTTGTTCTTCTTAAATAAAAACAAAAAAGGTGAATGGAACTTGTTTCACATACTGATGCGTTCATCATTCATCCCCTTGAATAGCTTTTAAAGGGAGCATATATGGAAACTTTGATTTCCCTCTCCATTAAAATTAGTAAATATTTCGCACCCTTCCATAATAAGGTTCTGCATAATTATCAGATAGGCTGGACTATAGATTGGCTGAAGTAAAATATTGCCGCTTATATCACTATCCAATTAGTAGTATTGCCAATGGCATCTGTAGGGTATGTATCTGTCAAAATCAACATGATGGTACTGTATGTTGTGGATGTCAGTGCAAGTGTCACTTGTTTTCAACCTGTGTTGCCAGTGTGACATATAAAATGGGGCAGGATGTATCCTTGCAAATTTTGACACACATACTCTGCAGATTCTGCTACATTACAGTATTTCATAAAAGATATAAGCAATGCTTACAATTTCAGGAAAAAGATGTAGCATATAAAATTTTTCATAGTTTACTGTGTATTTCTCCTATATTCATCTGTTTTTTAAAACTATGGTAGCTAATGGAGGTCCTTACAATGAAAGAACTAATTGAATTGCTCTTTAAAATGGTTAAAACCAAACTTTTTTTTCTTGAGTTCTAGGGAATCTATATTTTGCCCTGCACAGAAGCTGCTTTTGGAGTTTTATTCTGACATAAAAATGGGAAATAATTTCAGCACAATTAACTTTTTCTTTGAAATACTTTATTTACTTTTGCTTTCTCCTAATTTAAATTTAATTTAAACTTAATAAGTTAAGTAATGGTAAATTACAAATACATTAATATTGAGATTAATATTTAGATTAATTAAGATTGATTATTTTTTCAGCTATGTTTGACAGAGAAAACAAAGGTGGTGTAAACTTCAATGAATTCACAGGAGTCTGGAAATACATCTCTGACTGGCAGAATGTTTTTCGCAGATATGATAGAGACAACTCTGGAATGATTGACAAACATGAATTAAAGCAAGCCCTAACAGGTTTTGGTAATTCATTGTAATTATTACAAATATGTAATTTGGCAAATAGATTTACGTAGCTTTTCCAGGTGTATAGACTTCAACTTTCATAATTTTCAGTAATTGACACAAGAATTCTAGGAGTTGAATGCCACACACCTGGAAGATACCCAGCTTGGAATAGGTTATCATTAGGCCTTTAAATCAATTAATGCTTTTAATCAATATATTTAATAGTACATCAGTCACAAATTATTTAGAACTTATTTCACAAAAACTTGTGATTGTGGGGTCATAGTTACAATATGGGGTCCTTGAAGAGTATCCAGAAATTTCATTTGGGGCAAAATGCAGCAGCATGGGTAATTTTAAGTGTTTCTAGTAAAATTCATGTTATACTTTTGCTCTGCCAGTTGCATTTGTCACTGTCTGTGTCTTAGTGCAAATTAAGACGCCAATTTTGTATATTATAGCCCTCTGTGACATGGGTCTGAGTTTTTGAGAGGACCATCTGTCCCTAATTACAAACCAAGCTGAAGAATATTATTTGAAGGGATTAAAATGTAAGATTATTAAAACTTTGGGGAAGTGATATAGTTTATTCAATCAAGATTAAAATAGTTAGGCAGTTATTTCTGGTAGCCCTTAGCTTTTGCTGATTCAGTACAGTTCAGTACAGTCAGTATTGTAGTTAATAGAGAGTTATGGGGAAAAGTTTTCTCTATGGTGTAATTTATAAGATATAACATATTAAATTAACAATAAGTCAGTTTATTGAAAATTTGAGGGGGAATGTTTTAAAATGAACTATGTTTTAAACATTGTTAGTTGAAACCTGCTGTATCATTCATTTTGGATTTAGAATTGGATCCAAAATCCATTTTAAAAATATTACTACAAATGTGAATGATACTTGGTAGAAAATGTTAAGGATATGAATGCTTGTCCATTAATTTTACAAAATATTTGAAGATTTTACATATACACACAGAGATACACAGATACAGAAAGGTGCGTGGGGGGGAGGGGGAGAGAAAAAGATATCTGAAAAAACTTGTAAAGATGTCTTTATAATTTCAAAAACATGACATACTGTGTAATATAGAAAGTAAGGAAGAGGAAAAAGCATATTCATTTTTAAAAGTATATTTTAGGCCCAAATATCTGGATTTAAAAGACCATTGCTTTTAATCCAGTGGAATAGTATGACTGGGTATATGGAATCTTTTCTGAAGTATAGCCTCTCACGCTTCTCAGCCAAAAATTTTTTGGTAAGGTGTCTCAGCTTGAGTTTGCTTCTCGTATGAATGAAATTGTCTTGACTATAAACATTTTCCAGTCACTCGCTGTGAAGAGCTTACATTCCTCTGAGGGATAAAAGGAATAAATTTGAGTATAATTTTCAGTAAAGTAAGGGTTCCAAAGGTGCTTTTTCAAGAGGCAGTTGGACTTTCTTGTTTTTCTTTGAAGATATTTTACTTCTCATCCAAGAAGCTTCTTCAGCCTGGCCTAGAAGAAAACCAGAAAGTCCAGTTGCCTCTTGAAAAAGCACCTTTGGGACAACCATCACTTGGATGACTGAGAATCTCCATAGATGTTTAGCAATATATTACATAAGCTTACAGGAATCTGTAAACTCCCCACAACATGTGTGATGATATTGTTCAAAGCATTTCCCCTTAGATGCAAATCTTATTCCATTTAGCTTTGTAACTTAATAATACAGATTCTGTAAAATGTATTTCATGATACAATAGAATGGTTTCCTGAATACATACTATTTGATGCTCAAAGTTATTTCTTTCTATTTAAATAAAGTATTATTTTTATTCTTGCACATTCTTATGAGTAATTGTTAAAAAAACAGATTGGATATTTGAACAGCACAGCACTATTTAAAAACATATAGTATATCAAGATTTAAATTTTATTTAATTTTACCAATCCATTAAACAATCTTGTTTATATTTTCAGCCATAACTTTTGTTACAATAGCAATAGCACTTAGACTTATATACTGCTTCACAGTGATTTACAGTTCTCTTTAAGCAGTTTACAGAGTCAGCATATTTCTCCCAAACAATTTGGGTCCTCATTTTATTGATCTCGGAAGGATGGAAAGCCGAGTCAACCTTGAACCACTAAGAATCGAAGTCCTGGAGTAAGCAGCGACTTAGTCTGCAGTACTGCATTCTAACCACTGGGTCATCATGAGTATTATCTGCGACATATCACAGTATGCTTTATGGGATAGACTGATTTTTCATAAAATAAAAAGGTGTCAGTTCTAAATTATCTGATTAAACCATTTTGGTTCCATTCTTCTCTCATACATGAAACTTCTTGGAGGGTGGTATTTACTTACGTGAATATCATTTATGTAGGTGGCTGCAATTATAAAATGTATTTAAATTTTGCTCATTAATATTTCCAATTCTATTAAGGATACCGACTGACTGACCAGTTCTACGATCTCTTGATTCAAAAATTTGATAGGCAAAGAAGAGGGCAAGTGGCTTTTGATGACTTCATTCAGTGCTGTGTTGTACTGCAGGTAATCATAGACTTGGGGATATAGAGAGGCCAGATGATCAAATTGTTTCACGTATGCAACATGAAAACAAGATAAGTTTGAATTTGAACACAGCTTTATGTTGTGGACCACTGACTTTGTAGTTTGTCCAGCCAGCCCTTTATCTGGATCCTGATTGGTACTTTCACTGTCAAAAACTGTAGAAAAAATTTAGATTTCAGTTTGTGTATCATATCTGTCTCATGGTTGTTGTATGCATTCTATATATTGGAACACAGGTATTTTATCTGCAGACAATTTGACATTAACCTTTTTCTTCCAGAAATGGACAGATGTCTTCAGACGCTATGATACTGATCAGGATGGCTGGATACAAGTGTCTTATGAACAATATCTTTCTATGGTTTTCACTGTTTTATGACAATAAATATTGTGTGTGGTTGAGGAATAGAACTTGCATACAGGTATTGACTTACAACTATAATTGAGCCAAAATTTCTGTAGCTAGGCAAGGCAGTTATAAAATTAAATGTTCCCCATTTTTTACTTTTTTTAATAATCACTGTGGTCATTAAGTGAATCTGCCTCATTGATTTTTATTGTTGGAAGCCATTTTGGAAAGTTACAAATGGTCATCACATGACCCCAGGAAAATGTAACTGTCTTAAATACATGCCAATTGCCAAGTGCCCAAAGTTTGTCTCATGGAGATGCTGCCCAGTCACTAAACAAATGGTTGTAGGTCAAGGACCGCCTATACAAGAAAAATAGATTACTTTCCTCCATACAACACAATAAGTTTAGAAATACATTAGTTAAATATTCTGTTACTCATTGCAAAAGGTGCTATAGCTACTAGATTCTGCATTGTATCATGTTTATTTTATTGCTGGAAGTTATTTTTAAATGCCAAACAGTAGAATTCTTATTCAGATTTGCACACTACTGCATGTCTCTTTTTAACATATAAAACAGAAAACAAATGAAGCATATATCCCGTATCTTCACAGAAATAATGACCTTAAATATGCCAGATGTCAAGATAACTAATTTGTATTTTTCTTCCCTTTAGATTAGGTTTCATCTGCTTGTATCATTTATCATTAAAAAAAAAAAAGAAATTAGTGTTACTCTTTTTCCTGGGATTTTTTAATTCTGGGTAAGCAAAGAGATTTCTTACTAAAGCTAAATATGTCTTCCTTTTCCTTATATTTTGGTGTAATAAAAAGATTTTCTGCCTTTGTTTCCTGGCTTGGAGATAGCTGGATATGAATACTTGCCTGCAGTCATTCTGTGTATGAAATGTTTTATAACTAAGCATGTTGCAATTTTGAGTGGAGTTTTACCTTCAGTAGTTACTGTGCTTAGGATGTACTAACAGCCTAAATATTACCGTTCTATGTGCACTAAGATCTACTCTACTCTGGAATGGTACATGGCCACATAAGGGCTGCATTTCAACCAAGTCTAATTTACTAACTGCATGGAATTTCTGCATATCTTTTGTATGGAAAACAACTATTTACTTCCTCTGTGTTAGACCACAAATCAGAAAAGTTATTGAAACAAATTTTATTCTTTGAAATTTCACAGAAGAGTATTAGTCTTGATTTAATTAAAACTCAAATTGTAGAACTGATTTATTTAGGATATATTGATATATATATAAATGCATCTCTTCCCTCTTCCCAATTATCATGTTAATGGTAAATTTCAGAAATTCTAAGTACTATAACACTTTAAATTGCTTTAAATTACTTTAAATTGTTTCAAATGCTGAATAAACTAGTCTTTGCTTTTAAGAAGATAAACTCTGGAAACTCTGTAGTTAATCAGCTTGATCGAAAAACCATTTGACTACACCAACTAATGATAGTGACAACAGTCACTATCACTAAGTGAAGACTACATGGGTCATAAAATGAAGGCCTTGTGATTGCATTTGATGCCAATTCCCCACTGACATTGTTTGGTGGAACCTGACAGGAAAGGTCACAAATCACAATCATATGATTGTAGAGATACTGTCATGGGTGTAAATAGGATCAATGTAATTACTACTTGTTTAGTGCTGTTTTAAATTTGAACGGTTGCCAAATGAGTGATTGTAAAATGAAGACCACCTGTACAGAAAAAAATAGTCTGCCAATCTGCTTCCATTATGTCTTAATTGATTTCACTCAGAATTTGGGTGGATCCAATAATGACTGGATATTAATTTCTAGGGGAAAAAATCCACCATTAATCTTAATGCAAGAAAATACATTGAGAATAGTATTTATCATTTTACATTAAGAAATTTCAGGCAGTACTAACAGTGTCAATTCCTAAACCATCTCTTGTTTCTGCATTGCACTTGTTAATTAGGAATTCAATTCTGTTCCCAACTTTTTCTCTTTGAATCACTTATTTAAGTGGCATTCTTCACTTCCAAATAGAATTCTATTTTATTTTCTCTTTGAATATGGAAATAGCTTAAACCTACAAACTTAAGGACATTTAAGAGCAGAAATCTAATTTGTGACTGAAAAAGGAAAACTGAAGCAATACATCTATTAGATCTTGTTTATGCAAGCAATTATATTTTCACATCATGTGGACCTGTCCATGTGCTTAGCAATAATACTGCTAAATGAAATTTTTAAAACTTACTCATCTGAATTGCAAGTTTTCAGTTCCCTGTATCCTAACTCTACCAAGGCCAAAGTATTTTTTTCTATATATTTCAACAACTGTGAGACTTTTACATGCACAAATGAAATATAGAACATGGAATAGGGTTGGAAAGGGAATTCAGAGTTTTCTAGTGAAAGCCTCTGTTTGAGTCTATGTTTGAAGACCTGCAGGGATGGAACACCAACAACTTCTGGAGGCAAGGTATTCCATTAATTGTTCTCATTGTCAGAAAATTTCTCCTTAATTCTAGATTAGATCTTTCTTTAATAATCTTCCATCTGACATTTCTTGTCCTATCCTCAGATGCTTTGGAGATTATGTCAATTCCATCTTTTCTGTGACAGCTTTCCTCAAATATTATAAGTCTGATATCATGTTATCCCTAGTCCTTTTTGTTAGGTTAGACACACCTAGTTCCCACAACTGTTCATTGTGCAATTTATCCTTTAGACCCTTTATAATGTTTGTTGTTGTCTGCACTGTCTCTAGAATCTCAATATCTTATTGTGATCAGAACTGGAATCTGTATTTCAAAGTATGTGTTATAACACTTCACATGATCTTGAGACAATCCCTCTGTTGATGCAATCTTGAATTGCATTTTGTAAGATAAGACCCAGCATTCATGTCTGTCAAGATCCTTCTGTCCCTGGAGTCTGCCTTCCAAAGCATTGGCTATTCCCTCCCTGCTTGATATAGTCTGCAAATTTGATGAATTATTTTCTATCCCTTTATCTAAATAATTTATGAAGATGTTGGAATTTTTGCATTCACTGATGGATGCATTTTAATGTATCTAGGATAGTATATATAATTTAAAGCCCAAAATGACTTGGTGTTCAGAATCTTATTCTATTTAAGATTCTTGTTTCAGCTCAAGATCACAGGGTTGAAAGGAAAGTATCATTTGTTAAAAAGATAAAAAGTCTGTTAAATATTCTGTTTCAGAATACAAATCTTCCCTTTGAGAAAACATTATGCATCAAATATTTGGTAGATAGTCAATTATTTCTTGGGAGAAAAAATATTCACCTTAATTTTTTTTAAAATTACACAAATGCAACAACTATACAGATAGTCCTCAACTTATGACCACAATTGAACCTCAAAAATTATGTTTTTAAGTGACACATTTGTTGACTTTTGCCCCATTTTATGACCTTTGCCATTGCAAATGATAAGTTAGTAACTCAGTTGTTAAGTGAATCATACTGCCTTGAGACGCTGCAACAGTCATAAGTCTGAACCAGTTGTCAAACATCTGAATTTTGATCACATGATCAAGGGGTTACTATAAGAGTTGTAACTATGAAGAATGGTCATGTCACTTTTTTCAGTGCCTGTAAGATATGTCTCAACTAGGTCTTCCCCTTTGCTCATCTCTATCCTCTACATGCCAATTTCCTACTTCCTTCTCCTCTCACTTCCCTTCCCCCCCCCCAGCCCTGACAATTTATGACAGGTTGCCAGCAAAGCGCTAAACTGAAGATAGCAGATCTCACAGTGCCATCGTAACTTTGAGCAGTCACTAAATGAACTGTTGTAAGTCAAGAACTACCTGTATATAGATTTTTTAAAACAGGTTTTTCACCAGCAAACAACTGAAGAGAGTACTTTGAATGAACAACACTACAAATTGTATCCATTTGGTCTGTTATATAAAAAAATAGATAAAAGGGACATTGTGAATAAAATGCAACCCTTATTCTAGAACGCTTTTGGCAGATGAACTATTGGAACGATGCCCGTGTTATTCTTCACATTACCAAAATCTAAGCCTTGTAGATACACAGTATGTACTGTAATAAAAGAAACAATTTAAACATTCCCAAGAATGATAGTATTATGAATTTCAAATATTTGTCTAGAATTACTGGGTCATACAGATCAAAAGTGGCAAAGAATCATCACTACTCTTAGAATTTATATCCTACATTTCCCCAGAAATTAAAGGTTGTATATTTAGCACTTCATTCTCCAATTTTTCCCCAATCAACAAACTTCTGAGTTAGATTGAACTGAGAGAGATTAACACAACTCAGGGTGGTGGCAAGACTGATTCAAAATTTCACGTATTTTCCACTTTGCTCGCAGCTTGTGGTGGTGGTAAATTAGAATGCAAGGGGTGGGGGAATGGCATCCAAGCATCCTCTTTTCCCTTGAGACATTGCTCTCCCCCTCCAAGGGCACCCAGAGGAGATGCCACAGTGTGGCTAGTGGTTCTTATAACAATATGAATAGAATTGATTGGTGGACATAATGGATTGTGGGTGCCCCATTATTGGGAATGAATTATGCATGTTTTGTGCGGGAAGCCAGAACTGGTTTCACTTCTTCTCTGCCAATGTGGATTTATTCATTAAAGTTTATATTCTTGTTAAAATAATGTCCCACTAGTTTCTTTTTCTGGATTCATCAAGTGGGCGGTTGACAGGTAGACTGTACTTAGATCTCCCCAGTCATTGTCCATCATCTTAATTACTGCCTCCATTTGACTGATGATGACAAGGTACAGAAATGAGATGTTCTACATAATGTGCAGCCCAAAGGATTTCTATTAGCGCAGATATGAAATGTATGGCAAGTCTGTAATCTCAAGAAGTTAACCTACCTGAGCAAAAATGCCTATCAAGGCCTGACTGAGGGTTTTGGTATCGAGATAGATCTGCTTCTGGCCCCCTAGTGGCATTATACCTGGAATTTTAGGCTTCATTATTAGCTCTTTAATAAATATGGCATTTGTTTTTATTTTTTAACAAACTTGGAGGTATTAACTCAGAGAGACCCTTAGAAAAATTCCATGGATAAAAATTCTAAAGCAGAAAACAAATCAAGAAACATGACAAACTCTGAAAAATATGATCATAAAAACCCAATCCAACACAATATAATCTGAAAAAGAAAAAAATCCAAGAAGAAACCAGCATGCACAAAGATCTCTGATAAACTGAAAGACAAAAAGGATAAGTACAAAAACTGGAAAGAGGGACACATACTGAAGGCAGAATATCATCAGATAGCTGAATTTGCAAAGATGAAATCAGGAAAGCAAGGCTAAGACTTGCAATAAAAGTCAAAAGATTTTTTTAAAAATGTTTCAACATATAAATAACAAGAAAAAAGTCAAGGAAACAGTCCACTAAAGAGTAAAGATGGCAAGGAAGTAACAGAAAACAGAACTGTTTAACTCATTGTTTGCATCTGTCTTTACACAAAAAGAAACTAACCCAACCTACCAAAATCTGTAAAAGACAGATTAGAAATAAAAATTGAAATAAGCAAGAAAATGATAAAAGAACACCTGTCTGATCTTGAGAAATATAAATAATTGGGACCTGATGGATTACATCCCAGAATTCTGAACTGCTGGTAGATGTTATTTCAGAACCATTGTATTGTATCTTTAAAAAATCCTGGAGCACCAGAGAACTACTAGATGATTGGAAAAGAGCTGGTGTGGTTCCCATCTTCAAAAAAAAAAGGGGATGGGTGGGTGGGGGGAAACACCCAGAAAGCTGGACCAATCAGCCTAACATCAATACCTGGGAAGATGCTGAAAAAAATAATAAAAAACAGTTATGTGAACATCTAGAAACAAAGTTATAATTAGTAGTGAGCATGGGTTTGTTAAAAATAAATCATGCCAAACCAATCTTATTTCATTCTTTGACATGGTGACTAAATTAGTAGATCGGTGAAATGCTGTGAATATGGTATACTTAGACTTCAGTAAGGCATTCGACAAAGTAGACCACGACCTACTTGGTAAATTAAAAAATGTGGGATAGAAAGTATCACCACCAGATGGATTTGTAACTGGTTGAGAAACCATACTCAATGAATAGTCCTTAATGATACGACATTTACATGGAGGGAAGTAAGCGGTGGGTACCACAAGGTTCCGTCTTAAGCCCAGTATTCTTCAATACCTCCCTAAATGACTTGGATGAGGGAATAAAAAGGGAACTCATCAAATTTGCAGATGACATTAAGCTATCAGGAATAGCCAATACCCCAGAAGACAAATTCAGGATCTAAAAAGATATTGACAGATTTGAAGAATGGACTCTATCCAAAACATGAAATTTAATATGGAGAAAAGCAAGGTTTTACACCTAAGCAGGAAAAACCAAAGGTACAAATACAGATTTGGTGGAACCTGGCTCAAAAACAGTAACTGAGAGGAACCTTGGAGTCCTAGTGGACAATCACTCAAACATGAGCCAGCAGTGTGCTGCCACCACCAAAAAAAACCAATTCAATCCTGGGTTGCATAAACAGAGGCATAAAATCAAATTGTGACATATTAGTACCACTTTATGAATCCTTAGTAAGACCATTCCTGGAATACTGCATCCAGTATTGGATTACAAAAAAACCACATTACAAAAAAAAATATGTTGAGATTTTGGAAAAAGTGCAAAAATGAGCACTTCAATGATTAAGGACCTCAGAACAAAAACATGAAGAATGAAGGAATTAGGTATGGCCGGTATAGAGAAAAGGACTAGTTGTGACTTATAGCCTGATAACAGTATTCCAGTATTTGAGGGGCTTCAACAAAGAAGAGGGGATCAACCTATTTTCCAAAGCATCAGAAGGCAAGACAAGAAACAATGGATGGAAACTACTCAAGGAGAGAAGCAACTTGGAATTAAAAAGAAACTTCCTAACAATGAGGACAATTAGCCAGTAGAATAACTTGCTTTCAGAAATTGTTGGTGCTCCATCACTGGAGGTTTTTAAGAAGAGACTGGATAGCCACTTGTCTCAAATTATATGGGGTCTCCTCTTAAGCAGGGGGTTGGATTACAAGACCTCTAAGGCTCTATTCTAGCTCTATTCTGATTGGATTTGGTATGGTATCCATGTCTCCTTTTGAAATTTAGAGAACCCATGTTTTGTCTTTAAAAAATGCCATTTTTAAAATTTTTAACCTGCAAAAATTACCCTGTTCAGAAACAATACTGGGAAATTCTGGAAGTCTTTGAATACACTTGCGAGCATTAAGTAAGAAACTCAGTTGAGAAAGACCAAGCAATGTCTTCTTAATTCCTCCCAAATACACCAATGTATCATTTGTTTTTGTATCCTACATAAAGACTTGATTCTTCCCTTAATAAATAACTTTTACTTCATCTAAAGAACTTGTGATCATGTTGCATGTGGTTGTGTCAGACTTACTGTGTTTCTCCCAAAACCTGAGGGATCAAGTTCTTATCGAAAACTTATCCTATCTAGTACACTTTCTAGATGTACTCCTAATATTGGGTGATTATATTTGAAAGTGCTCAAAAATTATTTCAATTTATTTTTTAGTTTTATCTGATAAAGCAATACAAGTGGCTGGCTTTAGTGGCCATCTGGAAACAGAGGCATTGCTTCTGCCGGCAACCATCTATGCTCTCTTCATCCATCACTTATCATAAACTATGAGGTTATTGGAAATATGATACAAGTTGCACTCTGGTTCCCTTAGACATGACATTGGCAGTTTTTCTTTACATTTTTGGTTTTCCATTGCATTTCCATCTCAAAAGAATAAGATGCAGATGATGTACTTAGCAAAAGACATTCTAATAAAACCGCATCTTTGTATCTGTCGTGTTGGGTTGATGAGGACAGAACTTGGTGCTTTGTGTAAGATGGCTTTTTATTTTTAGTTAGGTGATCTAAGAGTCACATCTGTTTGGGTGATGTGTCCATGGATGGAATGGACCATGAGGACATAGTAGGTAGTCTTTCCCCTCTCCAGGCTGTAAATTCATAGCGAGAAACCTTTGCTGACATTTGAAGCCTAACAGTGATGACCAACTCATTGCTGTGGATGTGCTATGGTCTCCACCCAGATAATGCCATCTGATCAGATTCAGTTTTTTTCAAGAGAACTTTAACCACATGATCTTCCATTTGATATATTAGCCATCCCTTGCTTATCATAACAGTCATTTTGTAGGAGTTAACTACTGCACTCTCAAAGTGGTGTTAGTGTGTTTGTCACCTTTATAATATAGCTTAATTAATGGGATTGTTCAATGATACAGATGTTTGGCTTTAATCAGTCCACAGGCCCAATATTCTGCAGGGTCTTGATCCATGCGGCTAAATGACACATCCAATTCTGCCATCTTTGAGTTCTGTTCCTTCAAAGACAGTAATAGTAGTGGAGGCAGAACTGAATCACAGGGGAAAAAGGATACCCAACTTAAGAAGGAATAGAAGGAGTGGAAGAGAGTAAGAGAAAGCAGAAGAAGAGGAGGGAAAGATGAAAAAACTGAGGGGGGGGGAAGGCAAGTAATGAGAGGGACAAGTTGTGAGAAGTCAAGTGTTCCACAAACATGGACAGGATAGACACGAGTGGCAAGAATCTGAGATCTGAGTGGGACAATGAAAGCACCTGAATCAGCAGCAGAACAAGGACAGCATGAAGCAACCCAAAAGTTGGGGTGAGCACCTGGAGTGAGAGCACCCGGAGCAGCTCAAATGGAAATGAGCAACTGGAGGTAAGCACCTGAAGGTGCAGCAGAACACAGAAAAACCTGAAAATAAGTATGACTACAGCATTAACACAAAAGGTTAAAATCCTCCATAAACTAATTTTCATTCAACTTAAAGAAAAACAGTTTTTGAATTTCATAAAAAAGGGTTAGATTTTTGAATTTTGTAATTTTTAAAATTTGTTAGTTTTCCAAATTATAAACTTTTTATAAATATCAAATTTATAAAATTTCTAAACTTTATATGATTATATTTTCTATAAATATTAAATTTATAGTTGGAGCTAAACAATCAATTTCATAAGCTATCCTTGGAAGAAAGCACGTAGACAACTGGAGAAGGGACATCATCAAGTGATCAATTATAGGAAAAAAAGGCAAGTCTTTCCTAAGGGGAAAAAAAGGCGTGGGTTGGTGATTAGGAGATTCATTGCTCAAGGAACCTCAACCAGCAATTCGGAGACAGAACATTCAGTTTAGAGAAGTTAGCTATTTCCCAGGAGAAACAAAGATGTGACTGACAAGCTTATTAAGGTAATTAAACCTATAAATTATTTTCCCTTTCTCCTCTTCCATATGGGGACAAACTACACTACATAGACCCTGAGAACAATATCAAAAGAGTATGAACAGTTAGGCATGAAAGCCAAAGAAGTGGGTGCCCATATAGTGTTCTCTTCTGTACTCCCAACAAAAAAATAGGCACCCACTGAGGGAACACAGGATTTTTGAAGTAAACACTGGATTCTTAGACCATGGACTACAATGCCTACAGGAAGGAATAGGGTACATCTAACAAATTTTTAGAAGCTAATTCCAGACACAAAGATCAGGGCAATCAAAAGGTACAAAGAAAAGAACTCGGGCACAAGCAGAAGTAAAAAACAAAAAACTGAGTGAATAAAAAAAAAGACATATGCCTATACACTAATGCTCAGAATATGAAAAACAAACATGGTGAACTTGAAATCCAAGTACATAAGGGCAGGACTGATATTGTTGTCATTGAAACTTCATCCCATTCATGGAATGAAACCCATTAATAGAATATGCAGCTAGACGGATTTGAATTGTTCAAAAGAAACAAACCTAATGAAAGAGGAGATAAGAGTTGCCCTATATGTAAGAAAGCTACATTTCTATAGAAATGGAACAGAACAATGATGAAAATCATCTCAAATTTGAGTTAATATAAAAGAGGAAATTAATTTATTTAGCATATGGCATGTTACACATGGATTAGCAATATAAATTAACACTTCAACTAGATTAATAGAATGCAATAAAATATAAATGTAAAAAGATCTATGTTCAAATATCAATATCATTCTATGCCAGTGGTGTCAAATTCCAGGCCTGGGGCCCAGATTTGGCCTGTGGGATGCTGAGATCTGGACTGAGGAACCGTCTTAGAAACAATAGTCCACAGTACCTTTCCCAGTGAAAATAGAGCTCAGGAGGGCCATGTACAGCTCTTCTGAGGTCCATTTTCACTGGCAGAGTGCTTGAGCCACTATAGGTGCCCCAGACAAGGGTGACATTGAGTTGGCCACACCCACCCTGGCCACACTAATTCCGGTCTCCCAAGATCAAGCATAATCCTAAGGCCCTCAATGAAATTGAGTTTGACATCCCTGTTCTATGCCATTTAACCATTGAAACGCAGCATTGTTTATATTTTTAAAAGTCAGATATTATAGATAAATGGCCAAAACTTTGGGATAGGATTTATAAACTGACAATGGCTATTGCATATAAGGAAAATCTTTATAAAATGTTTTATAGGTGGCATTTGCCAATGGCAAGACCAGCAAAAATGTTTAAACAACATGTCCGCCCAATGTTGGAAGTATAATCAGGCCCCAGGTACTTATTATATGTGGTGGTAATGAATAAAAGCAAGAAAATATTGGATTAAAATATATGGTTGGGAAAGATAATTAAGCAGTATATAGATTTGAAACCAGAAATGTTTTTGTTAGGTATAATACCAGAAAATTATGATAAAGGGAGTATATATTTAATATTACATGACTGCAGTGAGAATTGTATTTGAACAATATTGGAAAAATGAGAACACTCCATCAGATGAAAATATAATTCAGAACATATTGGAACATGCAAAGATGGATAGATTGACACTGAAAATAAAAGATAAAGGAGATACAGAGTGTTAAAGTGGAATAGATTTTATCAATGATTAAAGAGGTAGATATTAGATGAAGAAAGAGCATTGTTATGTATAAGTTAAACATTAATGTTGTTTATAAGTATAAGTATGCTAATACAATTAATAGGATCAGGGATGGGATTCAACATTTTAATTGGTTCTGTGGGTGTGGATTAGGTGGTGGGTGTGGCTTGGTGGTCATGTTAGTGGTTGGGTGTGGCCAACTCAATATCACATCGAGGCACGCATCTCCTCGCCTGACTACTCATGTCTGTGGGGATGCTGCAACAGTCATAAGTGTAAAAAATGGTCATAAGTCACTTTTTTCAGTGCCATTATAACTTTAAATGGTCACTCCACACAAGCAAAGTATCAGCAAAGGAGGGGAAAAAACTCCAGAGAAGTTCCTGAGGTAGGAAGTCTAATCCTGCCAAGAGTGTAATAAGGGTTAACAGAGGCAGTTTCTGTAAGCAACACCAGAATGATTCCTTCCTGCCTTCCTGTCAGGATTAGGCCAGTAATTTCTTCTAACAACCGGTTCTCCAAACTGCTTAGAATGTTTACAACCAGTTCTAGCGAATAGGTCAGAACTGGTAGAATCCCACCCCTGAATAGGATTACAAAGAAGCTAACATAATTATAAATATGTTTAGAATCATTCTGTTGTACTACCATTATTACTATCAGTATATATGTTACTGTTTCTCTTTTCTTTTGTAAAATGGTATGCCCGAACAATACACTGTATTCAGAATGCTTGTATATAAATAAATAAACTTGACTTTAAAAAATATAAAAGAAAAAAAATAGTGCAACCTTTCAAAACAGTCCCATAAAAAACAGATTAGCAATAGTACTTAGAACTTAGAGTTGGAAGGAGTTTGAAGGTCTTCTAGTCCAACCCATATTCAAGCATATTCTTAAAAGCATCCAATGATGGAACATCCACAACTTTTTTTAAAGAGGTAAAGTGATGCAAGGGTATGGGCCAGAGGTGCTACTGCTGCTAGGAGACGCAAAGGGTGGAGTGGCTGCTGCTGGACACCGTCAGCTGTCACTTGTTCATCAACCTTTGTCTGTTTTCCAGCCCCTCAGATGGTGCACTGTGCAGCTCCAGAGCCCATTCCATTGGGCTCACCATCAAGCATACCATCAAGCATGGCAATGGCATCAGCATCTGGCAGAGATGGGGAGAGACATGTGATGCGGATCGCTAGATGTTCTTACACTGTCCCACTGTCTGTTTTGCCTTGCGGCTGGAGAGCAGGTCACTGCTGCTGGTCTGGAGAGCACATTGCCCCCTTGCAGTTGTCCTTGGCCTGCAGGTGGAGCATGTTCTCTTCACACACCTGATGCATCTCACCTTGCCGGAGCCTAAAGGAAGTGAAATGGCCAGGGAGAAAGGCCATGAGCAGGGAAAGCCAGGTGGCCATCAGTGCCATGGCTGCCCAGGCCCAGCAGAGATGAGGGGGAGGCATATGATCCTGGTTGGGCCTGGGGGTCTGGTGGGTGGTGATGGCAATGGGTCTTCCAGGTGATGATAGTACATAGTGGGGCCGAGATGTATCAGGTGCATGAGGGGAACATGCTCCACATGCACAGCAAGACCCACGAGGGGTCCGAGATGACCAGTAGCAACCTGCTCTCCAGCTGCAAGCCAAGACAGACAGTGGGACAGTGTAAGCACATCCAGCGATCCGCATCACATGCCTCTCCCCATCTTTGTCAGCTGCTGATGCCACTGCCATGCTTGATGGCATGCTTGATGGCGAGCCCAGTGGAATAGGCTCTGGAGCTACACAGTGCACCATCTGAGGGGCTGGAAAACATCTATCCCCACAGACAAAGGTTGATGAACAAGTGATGGCTGACAGTGTCCAGTAGCAGCCACCCCACCCTTTGCGTCTCCTAGCAGCAGCAGCACCTCTAGCCCACACCCTTGCATTACCTTACCTCACCTCTGGTGGGACAAGCCTCCCACCCACTAGAGACCCCTGGATTCCCTTCCCAAAACCACAGAGTAATATTGAGTTGACTATGCTCCTTGGGCCACGCCCAATTGGCTGTGACCACCCCAGCCATGTCCCCCACACCTCAAACCCCCAAAGAGAACCACAATGCTGATGATGCCTGCAATGTAATCAAATTTCATACCCCTGCAACAGAGGAAATGCTTTATTAAATTTGTCATGCCCCTGTCAGAATCTGATTCCGAGGGGGAGGCCGAGCAGCTGACAGGCAGTGGCTTCTCTGGCTATGGAAGAAACTGGGGAAGGGCACAGTCTGGCTGGGCAGAGCAAGGGAGAGATACAAGACAGAGGGAATTCAGAGGAAGATCCAGGCCTCATCCTAGAACACGCAGAGAAGAACAGATAAGGGAGCAATGTGTTACATGGCTTATGGGGGAGGAAAGGGCCCTGATTCCCTTCATTAAATGCAGATGGGAAAGACAGTGTTTAAGAAGGGAGTTTGTATACAGCAACTTTTTAGAAACAAATCATGTATTATCTTGTTTTGTCTAGGCTTATCTGGGTTCCTGGTGTCTTCCCAACTGAGTTTTGTTGGCCTTTGAAGTCTGCAATTCCTTATCCTGCCCCATCCAGTTTATTGCTGCAGTGTGGTTTGTGTGGATTTTTATTTATAGTTTATATACTTTGTTTTTGGACTGAATTTCCTTCACTTAAAGACTGTTCTTAGGAGAGTTTTTTCTCCAGCCGAAGGTAACTGGACATTGTGGGCCAGTTGGAGGTACTAAAGGGACTTTTCTTACTTGTGTGACTGTGTTGCCTTTGTGCCACGCCCCGGGTCATCGCAAAATTTCAGATGTTTGATCAGATTGTTTACAAGTAAAATACATTCAGATTAGAGTTTATATCCCTGAGGCTCATAATTTAATGCAATAATTTAAAAAGATGGTAAATTCCTTTGGCAAAACCCAGCTGCAGTTAAGAAATACATTTATATACAATAAAAATTATATAGCTTTTTGACTCATTGCTGTTCTGTATTTAACAGAATAGAATAACAGAACAGTTGGAAGGAATCTTGGAGGTCTTCTAATCAAACTCTCTGCTCAGGCAGGAAACCATTTTCCATATTTCAGACAAGTAGTTGCCCAATCTTTTCTTAAAATCTTTCAATGTTGGGAGTATTCACAACACATAACTTCTGGAGGCAAGTTGTTCCACTGATTAATTGTTCTGTCAGGAAATTTTTTCTTAGTTCTAGATTACTTCTCTCCTTGATTAGTTTCCATTTTGTAGCCATCCCTCCTCCTCTCCACTTTTAAGTTCTACTCAATGTAATGTGGAAAAAATTAAGACATAATTGGAATGAAAATAAATGCAAATAAAATATTGGATCTTGGAGAAGTTTGTATTTTTGCAGAACAACTGCACAATAAAGAACTGGGACGCGAGTGGTACCTGGAAATCAAACCATTTGTGTGAAAATTTGGGTGAAATAATTTTAAATTAATTTTAATAGGACCCAAAGTCCTATTTCTAAAAAGATCCAATCTAGAAATCCAATATAGAAAGGAATTATTTCAATGAGATATATCTTTACTATCAGCAAGAGGTGTTTACAAGTGTTGACAAACTTAATCAGCATTTATTTCCTGAAATCATGTTAAGCTTATTGGGCAGATGTTATAAGGAATGAAGACAACGGGGCAGGGGCAAAAATCATGGCAGAAAAAAGAGGCTATAACCATCAGAACTCTGTAGATCCAATCTGCTACCCTGCTAGAAAAGTGTAACAACTTTTAAGAATCCAATCTAACTGAAGATTTTGGATTAGAAAATATCAATTCACTGCCTTTTTGTGCTGGGAGAAAAACACAGTATGATTCAAATGAAAAGTATGAAAAGTTTGAACGGTTACTAAATTAACTTTAAGTCAAAGACTACCTGTACATTTTTTTTAATCAATACTTAGTTAAGCTGTGAAATTTTGCTACTATAAGTATATGTTGAGTAACTATTCCAAGATACTTTCCCACAAGTCTGAATCAGTATCTTTATCTAACTATGTAGTTAATTTTTGTTTCCATGTGTTGTGAACTTTAGGCAAGTAGTGGTTCAATTAATTGTACATTAATGTGTATATGAACATTAGTGAAAGTTTTGTTTTCATTAGGGAGAATGTGACCGTATTGAAAATGTGTTTTGGACTCAATCATTGTCCATATCACAGCTGTCAAACTCACAACCCGCAGGTTGGATGTATCACATACTGGCCATGCCCACCCGTGGTTACGTGAAGGGGAAAGTCATGCTATGTCACACGATGACAATGACAATGTGACCCCACAAGCTTGATACTCCTGGTCTATATAATTAAAACTTTCCATCACTATTGTTCTACAGTCACTACTTTATATTAGTTAGCATCTACAGAGCAAGCTGATTGCTGATGCCTTCTTTAAATTATTTTCTCATATTTTGCTTAATTGTAATCAACATGTCATATTTTTTCTTTTCTTGATATACTTAGAACTATTACTCTTTACAGTGAATACCAAGCAACCTATGATTTTACACTAAAAGTGAAATTCAAGATTAATACATCATGATTTATTGGAAGCAAGTATAAGCATATGGAATTTTTCTACTAGCAATATTTAGATACATTTTAATAAGAAATCCATCATTTGATTACACATTATACAATAGACAAGGCACTAAAATGTACACCTACTATTAATTTTCATTATGGATTTTTTTGGAGTCTCTTCTTTTGATGAAAAAATAAATATTACTGAACAAATCCTTCATCAAAAATGTTATGAAACCAAGATGCATAACAAAGTTCCTCTTATTCCTTAAATATTTATATATAAAGCATAAGGTTCTGGTTCTAGAGACCAGACTGGGTAATAGTCCTTATTTGGGCATAATAGCAATTTTCCATATTTTCCATTATGCACTTTTGAAAATAATTCTGTAAAAAGCAGAAACAGCTTTGGTACTAATTTTAAAAGGTACTTATTTGAGATATATCAGATGGTTTCTTACAATTTGAAGAGATTTCAAAAAGGCTCTATAATATACATTTGTCAAATGGATCAATGAAAGTTAGAATTATTTCAATAAAGTAGACAGATTGATTGGTAGTGTCAATTCATTCTCAAATTTGGAACAAAATGGCTAAATTTGGGGTGATTTGATCCAAGCTAGTTAGGGTCTTTTTCCAGTACCAGGAAATAAATGATGGAGCTGTCCTATTTGCACCAATATTGAAGTCATACAAATGTCTTGGTTAAATGTCATATCATACATAATGCTAAACCATAAATTCTGATATATAAGCCAATGGCTACACCAAACTGAACAAACCACATTTTAAACTAGTATGGTAAGTGCCACCAGCCATTAACTTACACAACCAGAACTTGTTGAATATGGTGGTATATGTTGAATATGGTAGAAACAGATATTCAACAAATTATTATTTAGATGTCTAATCTTCACAATATTGTGACTTCAAGGTTCTCTTTGCCCATGCTAATTAATATTTGATATTTATAATCTTTAATGACAGCTAGTGACAGAAATCAAGACATAGCATAATGAGAACTATGTGCTACATATTATGGCTAATTCACTAGAAATCGAATGTAAAATGAACAAAGATCTGAACCAACTGGTGACCTATTAAGCCAAACCCCTTCAAGAGTGCTAGTCACTGCATTTTGCTCATTAGTTCACAACTTATGCAGTCTGAGATGAAAACTCCTCTAAAATGTTAGCCTGCTCTGAAATATGCAGAGGGTTGAACTGAAACTATGAATCAGAACATCTATACAGATTAAATATCAGTAGTACAAAGAGACCTCTTAGAAGTTTAAAAACTGTTAAACATACAGTTATTAAACAAATATCCATACAACTTTATCTTTATAAATGAAATTGAATAGAACAAATTGAGCCAGATATTTAGCCATTATGCTAAGATATTTAGCATATTTCCAATCGAATAACAAAAAAATGTTAACTTCAACAAGACTCATTCAAAAATCAAAATTTAAAATTAATTTCATTCCTTTTATTAAATAGTGGTTGTCATAACCTTTGAAAAGTCCCAATTTGCTCATCCCCGAGTGTGCTTAATGATATCTCCTTGGATGTTGATGATTAGTTCCAGATACGATAGAATTAGATAATTGCATGCCTTACTTTTTCTTTCATTTTCAGCCATGTCTTAATATTTATTCTTTGGGTCTTTTCATTTATTTGGTTTTTTTTAAATAATTCCCTTGTTTTTATTTAGTTGGTTTATTTAAAAATAGTAACATAAAAACCCCCCAATCATAATCCCCTTCAATAAGAACAGTGTATAGATAGCTTGGAAAAGACTTTTTCCCAATATTCAACTATTAAAAATAAAGACAAATTTATTTATTGGAACAAACTAAAATTCAAATACATGATTAATGTTTTATCAAATTAGGCCAATGAAAAATGCTACTGAAAGGACTGGAAAAATTATTTGGAAATATATAATTAAATGACACTCATTTGTTGTGTAAAATTATGATGTCATTAACTTTTAACTTGCTTTTTTATAGGTAAATGTAAAGTTAGAATGTACAAAAATTAATTTCTTCTTCTTTATAATACCAGAAGTAATAATTGGGTCTTAGTATGTTGTATACTCAAGGAAAGTAATAAATAAGTAACAAATCCAAAGCATAAGCCAATAGTCCCTGAAGCTGTAAATATAACTTCAAATAAAACAAATGTACGTGTTGAATGCATAGTGAAATATCTGATCCAGAATTTTCTGCTATCGATTGCATAATGTCCAATGATTGGAAAAAAATAAATGTATGCTATGGAAATATATAGTACATTCATACTATATATATAAAATTTAACACAAAATTTAATATACTTAGTGCAAAATTTGAATTATGGTTTGAACTGATTTTTTTGATAATAGATTTGTATTGAAATGAATTTAGTTGCTTTAAAAATTTGGGTTCTTAGTCTAAGCCAAAACCAAAAAATACAATTTTTTAATATTTTGGTTTTGCCCATTCTGTTCTACAAAGGATGAGACTCCTCCACTGCTTTAACTAAATTCAACACACAAGCTAGTCAACAAGCAAATGTTTAAATTCTGGATTCAGATTGTTCAGAACATTCATTACAACCTCACCTTTAAACCTGGATAAGAAATTAGTATCCTTTTGTAAATTTAGAATTACCCAAAAGGAGAACAGAATTAATAATTAAAATATGTTAGGTTGATTGTATTTCCTTCAGAAATAAGCTGTGCCTCTTTTTTGTTTTACTGGTAGCTTTCTATAAATAATAGCTTTAGCCTATTATTCAGATATTAACAAGATTTTGTAATGTCCTTAATAAGCTTAAAGCCAATGACCAGCAGAAATGCATGGAGTGAGTGAAAAAAAAAGTTTATAGAAATCTCCAGAAGGAAAACATTTCAGATTTGTTGGAAACCCATTAATGAACAAAATTCTTACTTTGAAAAAATACTAGTTCCTGCCATCTCTGCTGATTAGTCTGAAATAATAATGCTACATACGAATTGTGGGCATTCCAGGCTACCAGCTATTTTAAAGATAAAATATCTATCTATTTCATATTGTATTTGTTTCCTTCAGCTCTTAATAATCTGTTCAAAGGTAAAAGTTCTACAAGGGCTGCTTCAAGCATTTTGTACCTCTAAAATTATGTCCAGTATGTGTATACATAGTAGCAGGAAGCCACAAACATTCAAAAGCAGTACTTGCATAAAATTAATACATTGCAAACTCTATAAGCATTTACTTTGGATAAAACATTCATAGGATTAGCATAGACTAGTCCTATGACTAGTCATAGGACTAGAATAGAAGTAGGCTATTTCTTTTTACTGTAGGCCAGATACCAGTATGAGTTTTACCAGCTAGTGGGCTGATTGTGCCATACAGTGCAAATCAAGGGCAACAGACTAGATGATCTATTAGAAAAGAAATGAAGGCAGAAAGGGGGAACACATATTTCTACTATTCCACAATTAAAACTATGACTGAACAGACAGCCAATCAGATAGCTTTGGAAATCTGAATTCCTTTTCTTGTACAACAATTGCTATATTAGCACCCTTTTTACCTTGCTGATAATTCAACTGAATCACTCAAGTCTTAATAATTGTACCTTAATATGCATTCATCGTTAAATAATTGAAAAATTCAGCTACAAAAATAAAATAACATAAAATACCCAATTGGATTGAGCTGGCTACCATGGAAAAGAGTGGTTTATTGGGCATACTTGTAATTCCATTATAAAGTCAAAAATATGGAGATTTCTTTGTTGTTTTATTAAATGAAACCTACCTAAACCTTATTTTAGGTATTCCTTGACATTTGTTCATAGCCAACAATTACACTGTCATTCTAAATACAGGAATTGAACCTAATTCTCAAACTATTTTCTGATGATCAAGTTACTTCAGTCTAATGAACCACCAGCAGCTGCATGTACTAGGGTGAATTAGGGAATGGTCTGTTAAAAGATGAGACAGGCCATTCTTTCGTAACTGTCTGAAGTTTCCTTTCCCAGTACATTTTTTTTTTATTTAACACTTCCATCCTGATCCTGTGTTCTTCTTCAGCCATTTCACATTCCCTTTCTATCTGTTGAATTTTTGCCACATGCACTTCATTCATTTGGATCAGTTGCAGTTGTAAAATAGACATTTGCTGATGGTGCTCCTCTTCATGCATCTTTTTCAAATCACTTTCTTGAGCAGCTTTATTTCTGAAGTTTTTATTTCCAGTTACTCTGACTGCTGAACAGGAAGGCTCAGACTGTGAGGTACCTTCACATACCTGGAAATGTACAAGTCCTTTCTCTTCATCACATGATTCTTTGTTAATAACACTGAAAGATTCTGGGAAAATACAAGAAACGGTTAAAAACTGAATTTTTAAAAAATAAAAATTCCCCTATTATAAGATCTAATTCACCTTGTGGAAAGAATGTACCTGGAATGTACCTGGATTTCCATTTCCATTATATATTTACTGAATGCCCTTGGCAAAGCACAAACAGCTGAACTATTTCATAAAGTGATTTGTTATAAAGAAAAAGCATTTTATAGGGAGGTTAAGCATTCAATGTTAAAAATAAAATGACACTGCATAACTAAAATATTTCTGCAATTTTCCATGAATATTCAGGGTACACTAACCAGTAAGATTGTTTGTACCAGGACAATATGAAATTACAAACATATTTTAGGGTGGGCACCCAAAAAGCTGAAGGTAATTGGAAAGAAAGATTGTTATGATATATGTATATCTATATAATTTTCACTTCTGAAAATGTTTCACTTCTGGTACATTGAGTAAATATTTCCTACTTTACCTCAGTTCCGAGCTTGGGAATAAGGCTGAAATTCATCTAGTTTATTGAAATAGGAAATATTCACAAATTTAAGCTTAAGTTCGAATTCAAGAAGTTGTCAGTTTTGTAATATTATCCATCCTAGGCACTTTGAACTTAATGGACTGCAAGAGGAAAGTATAGGAAATTTGTCCTAGCTTGTCTTTTTATTTGCAGTTCTATATAGTAAGTATCTTTTTCAATTTATGACAAGGGCAAAAACCACCCATTCAAAGATGTTCCACTTCAGATAATTAAACATTAAACATATTTCAACTCTTTGTAAGATGCATTTACATTAAGTGATCAGTGATTTTCAAAGCTGCATTATTGAGAAAAAAGGCTTTTCTAACTTTACAAACAAGCAAACAAATAAATAAAACTTAATTAAAAAATAAAATTATACAAATTTGTACAGTCATATTTAAAATAATACCTTTTGTACTGAAGAATATTATTAATAATTTAAAAATCTAACTAATTGGGAATTTATGACATCAAAAGGAAGTTAAATTTTTAAAACCAAAATTTTAGAAAATTAGTAAGAAATTAGAGGTTATCCTGCTCAACTCCAAAAGACTTGCCAGAAATATAATAAAAACCCTAAAAAAGCTTGATATACTTAAAATACAAATCCCAAATCCCCCTTTCCATGAGGAAAGCTTAATTAATCCTCGTCTCATCCATGTGTCCGCTATGTTTCCAGCCATAATAAACCATAAATTGCCCTCTGCCCTCTGCAGTTTTTAGTATACCTATCTCTATGTTCAGGAAGTGTTCCACTGTAAAAGATTTTTTCTCTCTCCTACTTTGAGATAAAAATGTGGTGGTTCTATAGCGAAGACACAATTCAGGACCGATATTTGTTACTACAACTACAAGCAGTAAGTTATGTCTCACTAATCATATAGTGAATTGTACATGTGATTTGCTTACACTTTGAAACTGATGTTATGATATAGATACCAATGGTTAAGTGCAGTGTAAATATCCTATCTATTTTTGAAATAGAAAAAAAAATAGATTAATGCAGTTCACTAGATTATAACTATACCTTGATTGGAAGTTTCAGGCTGATATTCAGAATCTTCTTCTGGTGGAGTCTGTAAAAAATATACTTGGTCTGGTATCATGTTGGTGATCTTCTCTTTTCCTAGTACGTGATTACTTATAAGTGGACTAATGCATCTTTTTACCTTATCTCGTCTTTCATGTGCCATTATTTTCTTTGTCCGAGCCTTGATGTTCTCCCAGCATTTTTTCAACTGCTTGAAATCTCGGAGTGATACATTTGGTTGGGAATTATATTCATGAGCGAGGGCCTGCCAGGTCCGTTGTTTCAGTGCAATAGTCCTTGCATCACTCTTTTTACACTCAAGTACATACTTATATTTCTCAACTAATGCCAGAAGCACACTCTTCTCCACTTCAGAAAAGTATTTGGCAGGCTTTATTACTTCACTGTTTTGCATTTTCTGTTAATTCTCTGGGATATCAAAGCAAGCTGAAATTCAACAGGAATGCTTTAGATTTGGAAACATGGATCATTTTAAAGTCTCTACATTTTAATCATGTGATTTTCACATATTCACAAGGAATACACACACACACACACACATATATGTGACTCAGCCAATTGGTACAATCATTAACAAAATGGTGTAATTTCAAATAATTTGTAACTTACTCCCATTGAAAGATATTGTCATAATCATTTGCCTTGTTATTTAAACATACACGGAAAATAAAACAATTCAGTTCCAGTTAGCCACAAAAATGACATGCCCAGCTTCAGAGCCAATATAGCTCTGAATGCTAGCTAAAGATGGCCACTGTTCTTCATGTCCAAATTACAAGCTTCCAAAGGGCATTTTGTAAACAACCATTACAGACAGAAATCTGTATTAAAAGGCCTTTTAGGCTAAACTCCTTTTCTAAAAAACAAAATTAAAATATTAGTTATCAAATAATTGTGGGATATATGGCTCTATATTTCTTTTATACTTTATTTTGTTCCCTATTGTGGCCAATCTCTATATGGAAGAGATAGAAACCAAAGCTTTTAACTCCTTCACAGAAATTCTATCCACTCACTGGTGGTATAGGTAGCTGGAATCAAGATTAAAACACAAGAATTGGAAGCCTTCACCAAAACACATCAATTCTGTGTGCAGATACAATAAAGTTCACCTTGGAAGATGTTAAAGAAAATAGTTTTGCTTCCTGGATTGTGTATTACACATTAAGGAAGACAGAAGCTTTAATACCAAAGTTTACACAGATATCAACATCTACATTTTGATTTTCAGTACCAGGTAGAGTACAAAATGGCAATGATCAGAATCCTACACCATCAGGCTGAAAGTTTGTCTACCAATAAAGATGGGAAAGAAAAAAAACCAAAACATGTTGAGGAAGTTCTCAGAACGTATGGCTATCCCAACTGGGCCTTTATCACATCCAAAAAAGACTCAGCAGGAAGTCCTTCATAATAGACAAAAAAGAGAACAAATGAAGCAACATCATTCCATATGCTACAGAAATATCTGAAACTGTCAGGAGGATTTTCAACCAACACAACATACATATAAGCTCTATACCCAAAAATATACCAAGGCAGAAGCTTGCCCACTCCAAGGATAAATTACCCAAACCGAGCATTGTAATATATGCAATATAGTGCAGTGATATATAGAGATGTGTACAAATCTGTACATTGGAAAAACAAAACAACCACTTCATAAATGTATGGCACAACACAGGAGAACAAACCCATCAGGATAACAGCCAGTATAGCATCTGTATTTGAAAGACAAAGGTCATTCTTTTGAAGACAGCAAAGTCCATATTCCATACAGAGAGAAACACTGGTTTGAAAGAGGAGTCAAAGAGGCCATTTACATTAATAGTGAATAGCCCTCTTTCAACAGAGTGTGAAATATATGACACCACCTATTTCTAGTTTACAACACAGTCCTTTCAGCATTTCCAAGGTTTCACACCCATTTGGACTATTCAGGTGTCCCTGGGAGTACAAAACAAATCTCCAAGTGATCTCAACAACTGTCAAAAAGAGTGTTAACGACCAAATGACTGCAATGAATATAAATCCTTCCCTCCTCCACTATTCAGTCATAACTGAAAAAACTTCTTGGATGAGAAGTGAAACGTCTTTAAGAAAAAACAAAGTCCAGTTACCTTTTGAAAAATAAAGCACCTTTGGGATATCTTTTATCAGTTTCACATGAAAGTATGATATAATTATTCCACTGAAGCCAATAGAATACCACATTAATCTATTTGATAAAAAGAAGAAAATTGTTGAGTAAAATTTCAGAAATTTCCAGGACTATTAGAGCAAAATCCTTTTTCACATCCTGCAAAAAGGACTGATTTCTGATTTTTTTAAACATGTTAAGGGCTGCTATTAGATTATTAATTGATGCTGGGTAAAGAATTCTGGGAGCCTTAAAGCTGCAAGGTTGAACACATCTGATTTAGAGTGTTAATTAATAATCTAATATCAGTGTGATAAAATCACAGGATGAATAATCAAAGTTAATACCAGCTGTAGTTTACATGCAAGCATTGTTATAAATATTTCTGCAGGAAAATTTAATAGAAAATCAGAGAGTAACTTGAATAATCAGTGGGATCTTTCATATCTTCAAAATTAGTTATGTAAACTTTACTAAGGGAAACTATGGTAAAGCTGTAGAAGAAATTTTGTAATATTTAAAATGATATTTTATAATAAGCCTCTAATTGAACTAAATCTGTGGACTAGTTGCTTTTCTTGTTTCAATATATTTAAGAAGCTACAATGCTTTTAGAAAAGAAAAGGTATGAATATATAGGCAGTTTGAAAATATGCAATTTTAGGAAGAGCTGCATTATACACAAATATATATTTGATTCAGTATTACATAATAAAAATATTTTTATTTTATTTATTAATCAATAATAAAGAACAGATATATAGGTGACACCTTTACCATTACAAAAAAGGACTAATTGGAGAACATCCACAGAACCATTAATAACTTTTAAAAAGGAATCCAGTTTATTAGAGAAAACAACAACAACAACAACAACTTGTTACCCTTTCTGGACATCCTGATTAGCAGAGACCACAATGGCAAACTAAAAATGCAAGTCTACAGAAAAACTACACATATACTGCAGCAACCCAGAACATCAGAAAAAGGAAATAGAGCATCTCTATAATACTTTCCAACAAAATGGATATCCATGCAACTTTATTAAAAAATCCCTGACCACTTAACCTAATACAGAACAACCAACACAAACACTGAAAAGAACTACATTGCCATACATCAAGAATATCTTAGAAACAACCAACAGACTACTATAACCACATGGAATCAGCATAGCAAAAAAGTCAAATAAAGCCCTTCAAAACACTGTAAGCAGACCAAAAGAACCAACAATCCCAGGAGAGGAAAAAACCAGGAGTCATCTATAACGTACTGTGTAAGGATTGCAACAACCATTATACAGGACAAACAGGCAGAAGACTGAAAGAACGTATCCACAAACACCAACTAAGAACCAGAAGATACAATATTTTTTTTTAATTTCACAACATATAGATTTAACCATAGTTTCAATTGGGAAAATGTGACCATCCTGAACCAAGCCAAGTCCAAAAATG
The DNA here is from genome assembly GCA_015471245.1 of Laticauda colubrina. Lineage (NCBI taxonomy): Eukaryota > Metazoa > Chordata > Lepidosauria > Squamata > Elapidae > Laticauda > Laticauda colubrina. The sequence continues at coordinate 19,067,957 of BLBF01000044.1, read as the reverse complement.
CCAGGGGATGCCTGGCACTTTGACAAATCAGTCATCAATGGACACATAGACATTAACATCTATAGCCTATGCAAAATAGACTATTGTCCGGTCAAAAAGGAATAAAAAGACTCAAGCATTTCTCCACCAGCAATCAGCAACCAGATCAGGATAGATTAACTCCAAGGTGTCAACAGTTTACATCAGACCAACAATAAAGTAAACTGCCAATCAAAAAACTGCCAAAAAAGCCAACAGAAAACAGCCCAAAGAACCTCTAAGATCATCCCCACCAACACTGACAGGCAAGTCACTGGAATATAAAGGGACATCAATCAGCATTCCTTTTTGGTACTGATGATGTTACCTAGTTTGGGTAATGTAACATCTGGAAGAAAACAAGTTCAGACAACACAAAAAACCTCTCATTTATGGTTCTATTTTGGGTAAATTCAGTAGTGGTTTCTTTTTGCATGAAGACAGGTGCAAACATGAACTAAGCAGTTCTACGTTCTCTTTATTGTCCATTACTCTTTGTCATTTTCTCCCATTAGTGGACCCATTGTTTTTTGACTTTTTAAATGTGTTGAAACTTTTGTTTTTGACATTTGTTGCAGGTTTTACTGTACTTTACAAACTTCATCTTTACAGTTTTGAATTATTTGTTGATATTCACCTTAGTTACTCTTTCCTCTTTCCATTTTTTTGTACTTGTCCTTTTTTTTCTCTCAGTTGGTCTAAGAGTTCTTCATGCAATCATGCTGTTTTCTTCTTCTTTATCTTTTTTAGTGGTATTGAACTGGACTGGCCTTTTATAATAGTATTTTTCAGCGTCTCTCAAGCTTCTTGAGTTGTTTGCCCATGTAAGATTTTCATCCATAGGATCCTTCCCAAAAGCTCTGACTTTGTTAAAATCAGCTTTTAAAGCCTAAAACATTGGATTTGATTATGTTGTTGGTTGTGTCTGTTTTATATTGAATTCTAATATGACAGGTCACTCTCCCCTAAAGTTCCTACAATTTCAATCCCTTGTATCACTTCTTCTCTATTGGTAAAAATAAGGTCCAGTATAGTTGCCACCTCTACTTTTTGGGTTATGAAGTTGTCAGCTAGGTGATCAGGAATCTATTTGATCTCCCATTTGTTGCAAAGTTGGTCTCCCAATTGATGAAAGGGTAGCTAAAGTTCCCCACTACTATTGTGGTAGGTTTCTTATATCCGTTGGTTAACTGATAAAAAGTTCATCAATTTCTTCTACTTGTTTGATAATATATACCTATGGCAATGTCATTTTTTTCTTTATATGTTGATGCATATGCATTCTAGGTTTTCATGCTGTGTTGTGTGCATCACTATAGTTTCTGTAATGGTAATTATATCATAATTGCACTTACCTATTAATATTTCAAGTTCACCCTGTTTGTTCCTAAACTTTGAATATTAGCATTTAAGTTATTTGTGGCTCACCTTATGCTCCCTATGTCTCCTATTTCGTATCTGAGTTTTTTTTCTTTCTCTTTACTTTCTACTTCCTTATATGATTAGCTATCTAAAGGTTTTTGCTTGAATGAAGATTGGCTACTCCCCCCACCTCAAGCTTAGTTTAAAACCTTTCTGATAAGTCAGTCATTTTCCAAATATATTCTTCCTAGTTCTTGTGAGATCCATTCCTTGCCTAGAACTCTTCATGTCAAACCCTGGTCTAGGAAACCAAAGTTCTCTTGTCAACACCAGTTTTTAAGCCAATGGTTCATTCTAAAATTACTCCCTCATTGAATGTTGGCCTTTTTTTGGAAGTATAGATGAAAACATCATTTGTGCTCTTAATTCTTTAACTTTCTTCTCTAACTATTCATAATCTCATTACTGTTTTCAGATTCATTGTTGTGTCATTCATCCCCACGAGGAAGAAAGGAGTAGTATTCCGTGAAGTTAATTATTTTAGTAAGGTTCTCAGTTGCTCCAAGGAGACAACATACTTCCCTAGACTGACTATCTGTTCTGCAGACTATAGTTTCTTTTCCCTTTAGAATTGAATCTTGTCACTAATACTTGCCTTTTTTTTCTTAGGAAAAACTGGGATACTTCTCTTCCTTCACAGGAATGCCTGCTTTTTCCTTTTTGTTGAAGTAACATCATTTCTGAAGTGTCATGATTTTAAGATTGGGGGGGGGGGGGGGGTTAGAGAAATTGGTGTATCCAAGCCAAAATAAACAAACTGTAAATTTGGAAAACCGTGGAGGGGGGTTTATTATCTTTAATTGACTTTGCTGAACTTCTTTGAAAACAAAGACTACCTGAATGGTATTTTGATTTATGTTACGAGGAGGAGGAGAAATAGTTCCGATTTTACTTGCCTCTGTTTGGACTAACCATGTGGGCTTTTAAACAAAGAGGCATAGGTTTCAAGTTTCTTTTGTAACTTATATTGCAGTGACATTGTTTGACCATACCAGGGAGCCAAAAGACTGTAATATTATCAAATCTTACTCTCTAATTACATTATTTTATATGCTAAACCCATTGGATTTAATGTTAAAAATTTATAAGTTTAAAATTTTAAACTTTGGTTATATTTTAAAGAAATGACCAGTCATAGTAAGACTGAAAGAACATCAGGAGATGCACAGCAGACTCTCTGAGATCTTTTTTGGATGGTGTTGGCAGTAGCGGCAGCATGAGGAGCTCCAGCGGGCAAGGGCAGCACCAGGCGACAAGCCCTCAAATTCCTGCGGGTCCAGCCAGCGAGGTGGAAATATACAGATAAAATACATAAACTAATTCAAGGAATGGGAAACTTGAACCAAAACTTGATGTACTTTCAAAGAAACTTCCACAAGGAGCTATAACATTTGACTGGAAATATTAAACTGATGGTGCATAAATTGGAGAAGATAGATCTCCAACATGAAGCTGACTTGGATGAAAGATCTCTTTTGGAATTTTAATTTAAGCAACTTGTTAAGATTTTGAGCAGTTCCTGAATTGTCTGGGGAAGATATTAGATCAAGGGTAATGAAAGGCTTGGCCAGGTTAATAATTGAGAAAGATCCTTGACCTTGAAATAGACAAAATTTATAAATTCCAGAATTGCAATTATGAGAAAACTACCAAGGAATGTTTTAATTCATTTTATAAAATGAGAGATGCTTTGGATTGCCACTTTAAATCTAAACTAAGAATGAAAAATGTGAATATAATTGTTTTGAAGGAAATCCTTATCAAAATTTTGAGAAAAAGAAAAGTTTATTCTTTCATTTCTGATATCCTGAAGAAGAGAAACATTCCTTTTCATTGGGACATACGTGAAGGAGTGATATTCATTTATCACAGATTTAGACTGAATTCTATGGAAAAAGCCAATGACTTCTTGATTAAATATAAACTAATTTTGGATTCAGATGAATTTATGCAGACAAGTAACTGGAAATAAATAAACCTCAAAAATAAGCCTCAAAACCTCAAGACAGCAGCCCTGGCGGAGAAGGGAAGGAAAGTACAAGTTTGTCGGTGTCAGTTGCAGCTGCTGGGGCTTCTGTTGTGGTCACGAAGGCTCCAATGGAGGTAGCTGCAGAAGAGGTAGCAGGAGGCTTTCCAGCAGCATGGTGGTGCCCACAAATGCAGCACTGTCCCTCTGCTTTCCAACCCCGAAATTCCAGAATAAAGTTGGGGTGGTGTATGAGCGCCCCTGACAACATCTGCAACAAGAGGCAAGTAACCCAGGCTCATTGTGGAAGGGGAAGGGGATCACCCAATAAACTTCAGCTGGAGAGACATGGTGTAGCCTTGGCTGCAGCCCCCTTCCTTGACAGAGCAAGCTGGAGTGCTCGGCCTTTAGTTGGGGCTCTTGGTAGAGTGGAAGATGAGGGTGCCGGGTGAGCCCTGCTTCGCAGGACAAAATGAGTGAATTTAATTATAAGTCCTGGGAAGGGTGTGGTGGCTGGGCTGCCTTCTGGTCCATCACATTCAGGTTTTTCCTTTGATTGCAGATATATGGACTGACTGTGCTGAAATGCAAGAGGATTTCTCTATCAGAAGGCTAAAAGCTGATCTTTGTGGCCATGCAGTTCTAAAATTGATGTGCTGCTGCTGGGGAGGAGAATCAACATAGGGCAAGACAAGCATAGTCCACCAGTTTATTGATTTCCAAATTTTTCTTGGGTTTTCCTGGCCCTTCCTGGGCTATTAAAATCACACTGGCAAGGTCTGTACTGAACACCTGGCTGCAAACTGGTCAATCCTGTTAAGAATTCCTTAATAAGGTCTGTTCTTCCTTTCTAACCTCAATGTTTTTTTCCAGAAAATATGTGAAGAGCTGTAATCAGTGATTTCACTATGTTTTCTTTTGGGATATTTTAATTTATACAATGTATCTTTAATCAAGGGTTAGGGGGCTTGGAGAAGTAGAAGTGGCCAATATGGAGCCTGCCCCTCGTCCCAAGATGCATCTCCCCTGCAGAGGATGGCAGGAAAGCTGCATAAGGGAAGGCTACCCCAACAAGCCAGCATCCTTACCACACACAATTGGAAATGGGGATTCCCCTTTGAAAAGGGCCAGCCTCCCTTGTGCAGGACCAGGGAGTGCTTCCACATCTCCACTGTGCTTCCACATGCAGCAATGTTGTTCTCTGTCTCCTGCTTTGCTGGGAGAGGGCACCGGACAAGGAAATGCCAATGTCTGGAATAGGGAGAACGTTTCTTTTGGTGTGCTGTGCATATGCATGCACGTGCACACACACACACACACACCATTCCAAGCTTGAAGACTTTTATCCACATCTGAGCTTGCAAATTGCTAATCATGCCTGGGCCTGCGGAGAAGGCCTTCTCCTTCCTCTGTGTCCCCAAACTTGGAATGTGTTGTGTGTGTATTTGTGTGTGTGTGTGTGTGTGTACAGGTACGCACTTGGCTGTAAACAGTTTGGGGAGGGGAGGAGCTTGTGGGACACTGAAATGTTCCCATGTCAAGTTAACCAATGCAACTTGTTCCATCCAAACTGAATCAGACTGACCACGCCCACTCAGTAGCGGAGTCACCCATGTAGTCATGGTGACCCTGCTACTGACTCTTTGACAGCAACCATAATGCTGATGCAGCTCTCAATGAAATTGAGTTTGACACCCCTGATTGAATTAAAATTTGGATTGGCAAGGTTATCTATGGTATGACAAGGTTAAAGTAAATGTTGATTTCAATAATCACTTTGTTAGATGTGTCATTCTAAGAGTTTGGAATAAATATAAAACAAGGTTTTCTACAAAGATGCTTCTTTGGGTGTCTGCCCAAAACTTTTTAGAAAAGAAATGTGGCAATGCCAGAATGATGCACTTTTAATTTTGGTGGTCCTATCCTCAAGTCTAAGGAAGAGCTAGAATTGGAAGGACATGTCTGCCATGGTTTACATATTTACTTAAATAAAAGAAATATTTAAATTAGACAAAAATATAATTGACTTCATTAAAATGTATTTGAAATACTACTGTGTAGTAATAATGGACATATTATTGCTAAGGTCTATAAAATGTTACTGAATTTGAATTTTGAAAGTTAATATATAATGCATTGTATGATTCAGTGGACAACGAACTTTGGATATAAAGCTTGAACAATAGGCAAATATGTGGATGAGAGGTCTAAAATTTACATTAAATTACAAGTTAAAGGAAAAGTTTATAAGATGATGTATCAATAGTATTTGACAGCACTTATCAAGTTGACACCAGAATATATAAAGGTATTTCAAATGAATGCTGGAAATGCAAATGTAAAGAAGGGACTTTTTATTATTTATAGTGGACATGTAATATATCAAAGAAATATTGGAGTAGGATTCATATTATAAAACAGAAGATTCCCAAAGGAAATATAAAGCTAAAACCTTTCTTTTGGTTTTAATGGAAAAAGACTTGGTTTTTTTTTGGTGGAACTTTGATATTATATATGTTGACAGTAGCAAAATTACTTTATGCTCAGAAATGCAAGGACACTTCAATCTTCACAAAGGATGAATGGTTGCAAAAATTGATGGGAGTTAGCAGAGATGGATACATTGACTGCCTCTATAAAATAAAAAAATCCAAGTACTTTTGTTTCTATTTGGAAACTGCTTCTGGACTTTGTGCTTGAGGTGAAAAAGAAAACTTTGATTTTGAATTTTACTGATTAGATAGATCTATTGTTATAGTAAAGGCTAATTTATACTACTATTTAAAGTAAAAAGTTGAGATTCAATGTTTCTTCTTATTCTACTGCATCAAAGGGAATCAGAAAATCAATGCCTTTTCTTTTTCCCTTCTATATACTTTTCCCTTTTCCTACTATTTGCTTTTGTGTTTTATATTATAAACTAATTGACATGGCAAAGGGATTGACAAGGCAAAAAAGACTTGCATGGCAAAAAAGAAATCAGCAGGCATCCTAGAACCTACTGGCAATACAATTTACAACTGTTATTTTAATGACCGTTTAAAGTTAGAAGAGCACTGGAAATGTGCCTTATGGCCATTTTTCACACTTATGACTGTTGCAGCATTCCCTGTGGTCACATGATCAAAATCCAGATGCTTGGCAACTGGTTCACATTTATGATGGTTCCAGTGTCCTGCATCATGCGATCACCTTTTACAATCTTCTAACAAGCAAAGTCAGTGGTGAAGCTAGATTTACTTAACAACCGAGTTATAACTTAGCAACTGTAATGAATCACTTTAACAACTATGGCAAGAAAAGACATAAAATGGGACAAAACTCACTTAACAAATGTCTCACTTAGCAATATAAATTTTGCTCCAATTGTGGTTGTAAGTCGAGGACTACTTGTACAAGGTAAACAGTGTTCTGAAGCAGCAGCAAATCCCATGATTTGAAATATAGAAGGATATCACAACAAGGTATAAATGAGTAAATGGCAGGCTAAAAGATAGATATACAGACAGACAAAAACAGCATTTGTTATACTCTGAATGATGGTTTTGAACGATCATTTTTTAGCACAGTAGAAGATGCAATCTTCTAATGCTTGACTCCAGCTATAAAAACTCACATAACTGGCAGGGAGACTGCTTGTCCTGTCTAAGCCCCATTTATACATTGCAAATTAATAGGAGATAATTGTTCCTCTTTATAATTCCATTTCTGGGATGTCACTGCAAAGGCATATGTCTGCTAAACCAGTAAGCACTACTGTGGCACAAAAAGATTTCTCACCCAATTTTCTGTATGTCTTGCCATGGTGTTAACTTCATCATTACCTATAGGTGCAAATCCTAGTCAAGCCCAGATGCAGTTGTCCTTCTTACCATCATAATTTTTTTCTTCCATGCTCTGACCTTCCAATATTCTTCAGCCATGGGATAGAAGGAATATTTTAAGACTTCACTTTGTTGCAAAAATTACATAAAACCAGAGCATCAATAATTTCAAACATTTCTTGTACTTGTGGATCAATTCTGAATAATTGTTTGGTATATAGTTATTCTCTTTAGACAACTGCTTCAGTTTATTGATATTTTGGGGTAGTCTTACATGAACTACTATTGTTTTACTTGGGTTAAGAGGAAGACCTTGACTTGGTTATTCTCAAATTTATTTTTTTTAAATTTCATTTATTGTTTCATGTTTGTATATTAGGATCATCATGGTGTATGACTCATGTTCATTTAGGCTTTGTGCTAAAGATGGATATTCTGACTTTCTTTTAGAATTTACAGTACAATCCAGACTCCATTGTATGTCCAACTGCTTAAATCTACAAAGGAGTCTCCAAGTATGAAATTTCTATCACCATGCTTCATAGTGGAATGCTGTTCTTTTGCTTGAACATAGTTTTTTTTAGCTTGTTCATAGTTTCTTATCAATGCCATAAAACTGTTTTTATCTTAATCATAAAAATCTTCTAGGTCATTCTGGTGGTTCTTTGCAAACTGAAAATGATGGCAATACTGAGCATTTTTCTCCCTGGTATCATTCAATTCTTGTTTGATATTCTTATTGGAATGCACTCATGAATTAGATAGTCTGCAGATCTTTATTTAAAGTTTCTATACTGCAGCCTCCCGCATTACTGCATACTTTCCACTTCGGTGATTTTTGTGGCATCACCATTTCTGGGAAGTGTAACAATTAGCTTGCCTTTTCTTCATTTATACATTGTCTGTCTGATTGTGGATTAAAGGAGGCCAAAGATTTTGGCTGTAATTTGTAGCCATTTGCAGCCTTATTAAAATGAGTTATATGACTGGCCAATCCATAACTGTGATTCTACCTAGTATACAAAAAAAAAAAAAAAAAAAGGGGGGGGGGGGAAATCAGAATTATCCTTCAAGCCCCAATGTCCAGGAGAATAACCAAGTCTTCAAAGCTTTCTTGAATGCTAACAGGATTGGAGTTATTAAAGTCTCAGAATGGCATCAAGTCAAAGGGCAAGTACAATAACAAAAAGAAAGCATCATGGTGATCAAAACATTATTTTTCTGAATTGGGATATCTCTTTTGATTGGGGCATAATGTGTGTATAAATGTGTTTGATGGGGACGGTCCCTATAGTCTTTTTAAAATATTATTTTACTGAAAATGTAAAAACAAGAGGAAAGATAAACTGAAGACTGAAGGCAAAAATGTAAAAAAGAGAATCCTAAAGGATAAAAAGAGAAGAAAAAAAGATAGAATAGAAAATACAAAGTGGTTTCTAATCTTCCTTACAAACAGTTATAAGAACAATTGTCCATTTTTCTTTCTATAAAGTTATCTCATGACTCTCTTCTTTACCTATAATGTGGCCTATTTGTCACAATTATAGATTAAGTTCATCTTTTATGTTTTACACAAAAAGCCCATAAAGTTTCCTATAATCAAAACCACATTTTATTGTCATCTGATTTGATTGGAACATTTGGTTTAACTTACTGAGAGCTAATTATCCTAGGGTTAAGTTTTTTTCTGATATAGACACAGAATATTGACTCAATGTGCCCTATACAGACAGGACATAGACCACTATTTTCAGTGCTCTTTGTTTAACAGGAATATTCTATTCCTCACTGAACAAAATTTCCATATAGGAAACACTATGAATTTTACTCACTGATCCTAAAATCTGTTTAATAAGGATTGGCTGCATTCATGTTATTGGAAATGTTATTTTAAAAACATTTGGAACATTAACTCATTTGAAAAATTAAGGGATTTGATCGTCCCTTTATTGTCATATGGTGGACTGAAATCAATAAGTCTGCTAATATTTATTCATTTACAACAATTATCTAAGAACAATCATGGAATGTTAAAGATCCCTCAATTCTTCTTGTTCTTTTTTTTTTGCATTGCTACTCTTGCAATTTGGAATTTATCAAGGCATTAAGAACTGAGGGCGGTTGATAAAAAAAATGTAACGTTAAATTTGCAGCAATGAATTAATGAAAAATTATGATCATTTGATTTTTCTTTCGATAAAAGGAAAAAGACTTGAGCAATATGTCAAAGTTATCCAAAAATATATCATATTCTTTAAGTTCTCCTGGACAAATATTTACGGAAGAGAAATAAAATATAAAAGGTGAGGTGAGCATATAGATTCTGCATTTTTAATATATTCCTCACTTTTATAAGAGATTAGTATCATCATGAAAATTGAAATAAATATTATGGAGGAGTATAAAATTTAGAATATAAAATGAAAGCCTGTGAATTTAAATTTACATCATAGATTAAGACGCAGTTTCAGGAGCCAGATTAGCAGGAATAAGTGAAGGATATTTGCTCTGCAGAATATTTGCTTTTATATTCAGTCATCAGCTGAGTCAAATATATTTTCCTTTTCTGGATCTCTGATATCACCTGAAATTTAGGAGAATCAAATTTCAATAACAAACTATGGATTAAAAACTTTTCTCAGGTAGATGTTTATGATTCTTCCTGAACTTCTCAAATAATTTTCTAAGAAGTTGTAATTAAATGTATTTATTTATATTCCAACTCTTTCTTCTTGACATTTTAGTAATATAAAAACTGTAATTAAAAATACGGAAGAACTTACAAATATAAAATGAATCTTTTATGCAGTCATCTTCAATAGGCAAATCTCCTTCCTGCCCAAAATGAAGATTACTGAATCAAATTAAGCTTTCTAGTTGAAGTAAGAAGCTGTTTGAACAAAATAATTGTTTGTTTTACAGGAGCATTAAAATAAACTGACTTACAGATAAGTCATATTACTGTGTTTAGATACTGTACTCTAATCGATATATCATGAGTAAAACAGATCATTGGTAACAGTAATTTTCAGAGAAACAGGTGAAAGATAGTGAAAGATACTGGTATTGGGAGTGTGAACTGTCATTTGCACATTCTCTACACAGCGAGGAGCCTACCCTATGTTTTATCTTGTAGTCCCTAGCTGTTTGAATATTACCTCAAATAACAGCACATTTAAGATAAACAAATATTATTAGTAATAGTTTTTAATATCTTTAAATCAATCTTCTAGTGCAGGGATGTCAAACTCAAGGCCACGGGATGCTTAAATTTGGCCCATGGAACCAGCCTGGAAATATCAAAGGAGATATTTGAGGCCCATATTTGGCTGGCAGAGGCCCCTGGTGCCTCTGCCAGCCAAAATGTGCCATGGGGGGCTAAGTGCACTCTCCTGTGGCCCGTTTGCAGCCTCCATTGTCTCTGAGCCAGCTAAAAACAGGCCATATGGGGGCCTCGCAGGGCCTCCATGCGGCCCATCTTTGGCCAGCAGAGTGCTGCTGAGGCCAGTGGAGGCCAAAAACGAGGTACCGGAGGGGGGGGGGGGGCAGGAATATGTTTGAGTTAATAACATACCAGATCATACTAAGCCTGGAATGTGTAACATTTCCAAGGCCCCGAAAAAGCAACAGAACAGAGACAAAATTAAGCATTATTTACTTTTCTTCCCTTCTTTTTTGTTTTAATTAACAAGTCTCAAATTCTGAAGCAGATGAAAATTGTTAGCGCATTACCTGATTACCCATTTTGCCACACCCCCTTTGACGTTCTTCTGGTCTAGAATTACCAACTGACTCAGTTTGGAAGATAGCTAATATCTAAAGGTGAGTCATAAGAACCTTTATAACTTCTTTGGCACGATCTTGGGATATGCATACCCCTCCTCACACGTGCAAGATCTGTAAAAAATGACTGTATTGTCAATGGAACCAATCAAAAATCAAGAGAAGAATGTACATTTGTAGGTAAAGGATACGTACAATCTATTTTTTACTTCCAGAAAACGTTTGTATAACCAAATTCTGAAACTTGCATCCAAACTTCACAAAAAATGTGCAAAAAAAAAATCACATGCAAAAATACAAAATGAAGGTTTTACTTGAAATTTTATTAAAAGGTAAATTTGTCTTAATACTATCTGCCTGGATGTTGAAAATAGACCAGTGTTTTACCAATATTAAAAAACTGATGGAAAAAAGCAACTTTTTAAAAAACCGTAGTTCTAATTTTGGAAAGCAACTAATTAAAACTGAATTATAAAGTATTCTATTTATTTTCTTTTTGATAACTATCTAATCTTGCTTACATTAAATAACGTTAGCAACACATTTATTCAATGGTACCCAACTTTGCTCATTGAGGCTTATTCCTAGATACTGAGATTTTTTTGATTTGTCAGATATTTACTGTTGAGAACAGTAAAGAAATGAAGAAATCTGCGTCTATCTATAAAACATTCTCAGCATGGCCTCAGGCAAATGATAATGAAGGAGAGAGGATTTCAAAGTGCTTCTCTGAAACACTTTTTATCTTCTAAATAAACACAAATATATATGTTACCAGGCTTCTGTGCATAAAGGCCTTCTCAGATTTCCCCTTCCTTTCTCCTCGATGCTGCCGATATCCTCTTCTTGGCTTAGATAAAAGGAAGCAAAGATATTAGCCTGACAAAAAACGCCCCAGCAATTTACATGCACACTAGCGGTCCTAGATTTAGAAATAGAGGGACGTAAGCTGGATCCAAACAGAATGTTGGTCTTGTAGTACTAGTTATCTGTACTTCCGAAAAAATCAGGAATGGGACAGAAAGAAAAAAAATGTTCAGCAATTGCAACGCCAACGTCTTAGATTTGAAAGACAATAGCAATCTTTTGTTAATATTGCACCACCATTACCGGCCTTTATTTTCTGCTCCCGCTTCAAAACTGGGGTGGAAGTCTAGACCTCTTTGTCCCTCCCACAGTCATACTATTAGCCCCCCTTTCCTGCTCTTCTCAAATTCCGACACGGTGGGACAGCTTAGGGAAGATCGACTGCTTCGCAAAAATACGCAATCCCCTGCTCACTAAAAGTGAGTAGCAAATCCCAAATGTATGCATAATTATGAGCAAAAAGAACGCAGTTTGCTTCCTTATTAGTTTGATTACAATACCACCCTTCGTTAGAACAATAAAACATAATTGTGTAATGCCGTTCCCTCTCCTAGTTATCCAGTTAGGGTTTTCCATCTAACTGATGGTAATTATTCCGACAAAAGTAGGACGAGCCAACCTGCGCGTGCGCAATAGTCTTTCGGTAACTGGTGGACGGCAGCCTATTGGATGTTTTTGAAGCAAAGGGTTTGGGTTTACAATTAGGACCTTTATTTACGTTCGTCCGGTTGCCTGCGGTTCATCGAAGGGCTTGAGGGACTTTTCGTTTGATTTGTCAATCGCGTACAAGATAACAAGTATAAGGATAAACATAGTTATGAATACATGAAATACATATAAGAAAAATAAAAGAAACACTAGGACAGGGACGGTAGTCTCGTTGGTTCGCTTATGGCCCCTACTTGGATAGAGTCCGTCCTACTCCCATCAGCTGTTTTCCCCGTGCTTCCTGAGGTTGGTTGATTCCTTGCAAATGTTGCGTTACCTGATTAGGTCATCTTAACTACTGAGTATTGAAAATATTGTCCGTAACAAAACATTTGCAAGCAACCAGCCAACTCAGACTGCATAATTCGAGCTGAGCTCAAGCTGAGCTAATATTCTTTTCCATTAATCTTTCTTCCGAAGCTCACATTCGGACAAGAATTATTGTGAGTTTAGAAACTGATTTTTAGAAATGTAACACTTCTAAAGATGGAAACTTTATTTAGCTAACATTAACAAACAATTCAGCTGGAGGACTAGATTGTTCATATGCTAATTTAGCAAGCTTGAATGTCCTTTTTACGAATCAAGATGTTTGAATTTTTTTAAAAATAATAATTTTAAATGTATTACTGTACATTGGGAAGTTGGGTGTGCAAAACATTTTAAAAGAAGTGCACTGCAACTTGCTTTAATAAGAATGAAACACCTCTTGACTGGCTAAAGCAGCTGTGACTTTCACAATATGTCTTAATTCAAAAGCTGTCCTTGTAATTTATCTGCTTCTTCATGCACATATTTGTAGATAACCGGGGATATGAATGGTTTTGTTTCTAATAGAAGTTTCCCTTCTCTCACTCATTAAATTATATTATTGGTATGTGTACTTTTTAGTGCTTACCAAAGCCCACTTTTAAAAAAACTTAATTGTCTAGTTTGTTTAGCAAAGCATCTACAAGAAAACCACCAAAGTCATAGAGTCCCCAGGACCCCACAGTTCAACTCTGACCTATAAATATTTTTTCTGTCAATACCCATATGAAAATCAAATACTTCATAAAGCACACAAATGGGAGAAATTTGCATGTAGGCACTTCTCCATCAAAAAACAATTATTCTTTCTGCACGAATACCCATGACAGTATGCCCTGCCCAGTATGTCAGATATAAATCTCTAATAAACTGCATAGCAGAACCAAAGAACCACCAAGGACACTCTTACCAATGCTGACAGGGCAAGCCACTAGTACATAAAAATAAGAGCAAATCCAATTTGATGTTTAGTTTGGTAATGAAACACTGCAAGAAAGTCATCAGGTTCAGAAAGCAACAAGCACTTAAAGTTATCCCTTTCCATCATGTAAAGTTTCTGGTTGTATAATTGATACAATTGGATGATATGTTTGTAAAACATGATATAATGTGCAACAATAATTTTGGTTGCCATCATAATCCCAGGACAACACCGGTCATTAAACCAGAAGAAATGGTGTCCCAGGCAAGGAATGTGGGAGTACTGGAGTTTGGGTGGAAGGTGCTCTTGGGGAATGGAGGTTGTAGTGACCAGCGATTACAAGGCATAGGTAGGCTAGCAAATGCTGTTTATGGGTCAAGACGTTTTGGGAGAGCTCAGAGTGGCTTCGCTACAAAGGGTAAATGTCTACACTACAAAGAAGGTGGTATGGAAGAATAGGCTCAAGAGAAAAAGCAGTTTGGGCAGCATTAGAAGAATTTGTTATATTCTCAGCTTGCTTCCCATTGACTTTATTGTGGGAAGTCAGCTGAGGTCCCAAATGATGATCAGATGACTGATCATCTTGCAGCAGTGGCTTGCTGCAATGTTGTAAGTGCAAGATGAACCTGGGGGTCATGTTGCGATCACATGACTGTGGGGGAGCTGAGATGCTGAAACTTCCAAGACTAGTCATAAGTCCATTTTTTTCAATGTCACAATAATTTTGAATGGTCTCTGAATGAATGGACATAAGGCAAGGACTACCTGTATGTGTATGTGTTTTGTGACATTGCAGGATCAAATCTGGGTAAGTGCACAACAGTCAAGGACTTAATAGCCCCAGTCAACAAAAAGCCCCACACAACCAATAAATATTACCCATACAAATAAATATTACCCATAAAATAACCCAAAGCCATGCATTCTGATAGACTAAAGTTCCTGAAGAATGTGCTCCGTCGCTAGTATGAAAGCTTGGAAAACTAAACTTTTGGTTCCAGTGACCAAATAAGATAGGACCTGCCAACATTATTCTGGGACAGGTATATTTGCCTTTATTCATGATGTGACATATTGTGCAGTTTCTGCTTTGTTCTGAATCTATGAAAATGCCAGTTACACATTTTTGCATCACATTGGCACAAACACAAACCTATATGAATATTTTTGCTTGTTCTGTAATTTGAGAATGGTAGTCTGAAATTGAGAATAATTTCAGGGGAAACCTATTTAAAAATCATGTTTCATTTTAGTAGACCAAAGACCCATGATTATTATGGCTGTAAGCATTATGTTCTGTGATTTAAAGGTGGTTTCACATGACTGCAATGCAACAAGTATGATTGTATATGATTCTGATGCTACGAAGCCCCCTTAGATTCTTATGTAGCCTTATTACATTCTTGAATGAGGTTATGAAGAAACCGTTTCCTTAGCTTTAACTGTCCCAATTTTAAGATACGTGCCGGGTTTGGGAAACATTAACATAGACGAGGATTGACCGCAATTCTTAAATCTGTTTGGTGTATAACTGTATACTTCCCGTGCAAATTATACTGCAATTTTGCTCCTTCTGAGTGGAAGCCATTCCCTTTCCGCTCAATCAAGTAATCTCCAGTTTCGACAACACAATCGCGAACTGCCGCGAGCCGCGTTAACGAGAAAACGTTACCGCGACTTCCGGAAAATGTCACCGGATGCGGGACTTTGACTCGGAAGGAAATCTCGAAGGCAGCTATCGTGGACGCCCGTAGATTGTTTCATTGATCGGGACCGGGTGGGTGAGTCGCTTTGCGTGAGGAAAACTAGACGTGAGGAGCAAGCTTTCCCTGGAAGGTATAAAGGACATTTATAAACGGAGCCTGCTTAGGCCCAACTCTTTCCGTGCCCCAGGCTTTTCTGAGAGAGATTCTGTTAAGGATGTCTTCCTCCAATCTCCTGCTCCCGTTTGCCTGCCGCCGAGTGGGTCTTCGGTGGGTCAGAAACTTTCCTTTCCCTTGAAAGGAAAGGTTGCTCTGAAAGTAGCTCTGCAAAATAACAATTTTTTAGATTCTTTGGACACAAGAGGTCCCTGCTAACCACTTAGGTGTTTTTCGGGCGGTAGGCCACGACAGTCCTATTAAAAGAGTATTTAAACGTGGTGCATGTTTAGCCGAGGCGGAGAATTTCCGTATCAGAGTTTAAATTAGATTTTTCATCAAGTTTATGTTTCAGGCTGATTTACGGTATTCCTGTTGAGGACCGCTTCTTGGACTCAATTTTTTAAAACTTAAAATGAAAGATAGTGTTTCCTTTTAGGAAGAAAATGTTAGACAGTAGTCATCATATTTAAAAGAGTTTACTGTTTCCAGCAGATACTCTTTAAATAGGTCAGTTTTAACCATGACATTGTAACATTGTCAATTTTTATTTTTTCAACAGTTAAAGAACTGATTCTAGTTTTGAACAGAATATTAGAATAAGAAAATGAGTTAGTCATATCTTCTATTTAGTTCTATTATATTTAAATTAACACTGATAGTGAATATATCTGTTTTCAATACTTACTTTCAACCATCTTTTAATTTCACTTTATGAAATAGTTTTCATCCAGACATCATTAAGATCAGTACCTCTTAGATAAGTGGGAACACATTTGGCAAACAAGTTACAAATTAACCATGTCATATATAGAAGACTTTCTATATATAGAGAAAACTTTCTCATATAAAGAAAACTTATATAAAATTGTTCATCGCAGGTACCTGCCTCCTGCAAGACTGGCTAAGATGTTCCCCAACCTACCTCCCAACTGTTGGAAATGTAACTACGCACAAGGAACATATTTTCACATTTGGTGGATGTGCACATGTGCTCAGAAATTTTGGAGAAATATTAGAAATTGGATTTTAAATATAACAAAACAAAATTTAAAACTTGAACCCAAAATCTTTCTGCTAAATATGATAGATTCAAACATGGAGAAAAAATATAAATATTTAATTTTGCACATCATAACTGCGGCCAGAATAATCTACGCACAAAACTAGAAACTGTCTTCCATCCCTTCAGAGGATATGGTAATTAACAAAATACATGAATGCGCTGAGATGGATAGCCTAACCAAACTGTTAAAAAATAAACAAGATAGTGACTATTATGAAATATGGAACATTTAGTATGAGTAGTTAAAGAAAAGGTAATATTTGATATTTGGATAAGTTATGGAAATGACAAGATGTGCATTTAATCAAAAACTATATAGAGAAATTAAAACATTAAAAGAACGAAGGAGTTATTGTAACAAGGCAGCTCATGTCAGTGATAAAGATAAAGAATTATTTTTAAACCATTGCTCAATATGTGCTGTAAAATGTGTGTGTGTGTGTATGTGTGTGTTAATTTGTCTGTTTTAAATGTATGTCAAATGTTTTTTCTAGAATAAAAAAAAATCAGTACCTCTGTGCCTTGTATATCTTGTTGTGCATCTTGGATTTTATACTGTATTATGATTTTAATATAGATTTTTTACAGGTTTGCATTGAATTAGTTATCTATGTAAATGTAATATTAATTTATGTTGTGTTAATGCAAAATTATTTTTTTTTCCAAAAATTTTATTGATTTTTAAAAGACAAACATATACAAACAAATCACATAACATAAAAACATAAAACATCTTTTTTGAAAACAGCTTGATCCTAGGTTACATCTCTTCGTACAGACATAAAAGTTCATGCTCACTTTTATATACTATTCCATATCTTATTCCATTCAACATTTTCTTTATAGCTTCTCCCCTCTTTTCACTCTCTTAATTCTGTTTTATTTATTTCATCTCAATTTAAATCATTATAGTTATAGCCTTTGTCCTGTTTCAGCTGTCTATTAACTTTTCTCATTAACACAAAATTTCTCCTGTAATCACTGATTGGAGTATGACGCCTTTATATCTTTCCCCTACCTAAATTTAACACTTAAAATAATACATAACTTTCATTTGGATTCTGCTTAGTACATTCTAAAGCTAAATGCTATATTTAAAAAAAGAAAAAAATTATAAATATATAATTACAACAACAATCCATACCAATTGAACTCTATCATTAAAATTAATATTCATTTAAATCTTAAACTTTTATACCTTCCTTTTCAAGTAAGTATCATGCTTCTATGGGAACACTTATAAATTTTACGTAGTTGCTTCCCCCCCACTTCACTTATATTTTAAGACATGTAATAAAAATGTTCCCATTCCTCCTTAATTCAATTCTCTCATATTTCATTTCATTTATTTTGTTCAAAGGAGAAAAGATTTTCACTAAATTATATTCAATATTTTATCCCATTTTATAGTCATATGTTGTTCCAAATTTTCTAACATTATTTCTAATACAAATACAACAATACAGTCTCATGTATTTTTACAGCATCTCTTTTTCAGTTATATTTTTACCCATTATCTCTAAATACGTCCTGTTTCTTTACAACTTATTTCAATCTTCATCTTCATTTCCCTCTTCTATATTCCTCTTTTCTCTTGCTTTACTATTCATAAATCTTAAACATTTTATACATTCCTTTTCAAATAGGTATCATGCTTCTATGGGAACACTTATAAATTTTGCATAGTTACTTCCCCCCCATTTCTCTTATATTTTAAAACATCATGTAATTAAAATGTTCCCCTTCTTAATTCAATTCTCTCATATTTCATTTCATTTATTTTATTAAAAAAAAAGAAATTTCCACTAAATTACGTTGAATATTTTATCCCATTTTATAATCATATGTTGTTCCAAATTTTCTAACATTATTTCTAATACAAATACAACAATACAATCTTATGTACTTTTGCAGAATCTCTTTTTCAGTTATATTTTTACCCATTATCTCTAAATAAGTCCTGTTTGTTTACATCTTGTTTCAAACCTTTATAGCTTTTCTTCCCTTCCTTTCTCCCTTGCTTCTCCACTCTACCCTTTTTACCTCTTGTCTCTTAATCTCTACCCTCTTCTGTATTCCTCTTTTCTGTTGCTTTCTGACATTGTGTCCACTTTTCACCTTATTTTTCCCTTTTTTGGTTGTTCTTTTAAGTCTCAAATTCTCCATTCTCTTTCCCCCTTTCCCCTTTCTTCCTCAGATAAAGTTGCTTGTTCATTAAAGATGGCTTCTTCTTCATCCCAATCTTCTTGTTCTTGTAGTTTCTCATACGTAGAAATCGCCATTTCTAAAAAATGAAAAATGGAGCCAAAAGAGCCCTTCCCTTCTTGTTCCTCTTCTTTATATTTTATAAATTCCATTTTCAGTTCATCCACAAATAATACCATTGTAAAAAAAATTTTTAAACAACCCAAATGATTTTAATCATTCAAATAAGAATTTCCAAAAGAATTTCATTCAAATAAGAATTTCCAAAAGTCCCAAAGTCACACACACAGTCTATTTCATTTATCACTTTCTTCTTTTTTTCACTTTCTCTTCCTGGGTTGTAATTCAATTGTAAAGTTCCAATTAAAATGTGTCTTTTAGAAGTCTTGTTATGATTTTGTTCTAGTCTTTTAAATTCCAAGTAGTCTCCTCCAGCCAAATCTTAATCTTAATTCTTATCCTCTCCCTTCCCACTTAAAGCATAAAAATTTTTTTTTTCCAATTTTCAGAAATCTTTATTGTCCCCTTGGCTTTAATTTTCCAGTTTGATTACCTGCTGATGCCAAAGCGGGTTTTTTCTCATTCATCTGCTGTCACCGTAAGGAAGGAGAGTGAGAAAAAACAATCTTTCCCTTTTCACTTTCATCTGCTGCTTCTAGATCTTCTTAGGGAACGATGTATCTTTTTCCAAAATTTAAATTCCAGGATATCTTGGATGTTGCTTCTCCTCCCGGTCAGCCAAAACTTTCACTTCTCAGCTTCCTCCTGCACATTCTTTTCCAGATGAAAGCTTCTTTGTGGTGGCCATTTCTGACTGCTGCTCTACCGCTTTCAGAAAAGGGAATTAAGCCAGCTGAGGAGGGTGTGTGTGTGACTCCCCCCGACCCATGCTAGGTCTCCCTGTCTTCAGTTACCTCTACGGGGTAGCTATAGCCCCGAAACCGGTTGGCTCGTGGCACTCCAGTGGCGAGCGCAGCAGAAACCGCGTACGATTGCGGATTCCTGCCGCTGCTGAGCCTTGTAAACTAGAAGTTTCACTAAATTATTTTTATTTGTCCAGTGCATTAACTTCATTTTTATAATAAAAAATGGATTAAAATAAAATTGTTTTTCCTGCTAGAATCTCTAGTATGGCAGCCAAATGCAATGTATTTTAATTCTCAGTTTTTCTTAGAAGAGGATAGCCTTGTTCGTGGATACTCAGGTA
Organism: Laticauda colubrina; assembly: GCA_015471245.1. Taxonomy (NCBI): domain Eukaryota; kingdom Metazoa; phylum Chordata; class Lepidosauria; order Squamata; family Elapidae; genus Laticauda; species Laticauda colubrina. The sequence goes on along the minus strand of BLBF01000044.1, from coordinate 19,047,801 downwards.
ACTTATGTTGGGAAATTAGTAAGATTCAGTAAAACTTGTCCTTTATTTAGGTTTGATATGAACTAAAAGATTTGACTATTCAGTTTTAAATACAATATCTCAATGAATATTTTACTTTTCAGTGCAACTGCAAGTAATTTTTTCTCTAAGGATGTTCACTTTTTTGTGCAGAATTTTAAAATGACTAAAAAGAGAAAACATCAAGAAGATTTTCATAAACTGAAATTAAAAGTTGGAAAGAAGAAGCCTCGACTGGAAAATGCAACTGACACAAATTTCAGAACAAAGAATATACATCTTCCTGAGCAGTTGAGACAGAGTAGTATACTTCCAACAAATAATAGAAAACTTAATATAAAGGTAAAAACAAAAGCTTTGGTACCATGACTGATTGTTTCAGACCAATTTTAACAGAAAATTAACTTTTGTAAAACTAAGGATTTTTTTAGACATGGAAAAGAGCATTTTTCCATATATAGTCCAGATTTCTATGTAATCTAATAAGTATTTCATTTCCATATATAGTCCAGATCTCTCTATAATTTAATAAGTGCTCCATGTTTTTTTTATTTAATTTAGTTGAACAATGATGTTACAGTTAGAATGACTCTGGGGTAATTTTTAGTCACCATAATGTATTGTCTGTTATAAATTATAGCTTTCTCTGTTTTATGTCAATTATTCCTGCATATTACATTCAGCTCTTTATGTTACAATTTTCAGTCAATTAGCTCACTACCAATTTTTTAAAAATATACTTTTAAGAAGCAGTTGCAAAAGAAAGTGCTTAAAATATAATGTGATATATCTAAAACATTTTACAATTCAAAAAGTATTAACAGAAATGTTTTATTTTGAATTTATATTTTAGGATCTGCTTTCACAGATGAATCACTATAGTGCAGGAGTTAAACAAAATGCACTTTTTGGACTCAAGGACCTGCTGTCTCAATATCCATTCATAATTGATGCTCACCTTTCAAATATACTGAGTGAGTTAGCAGCTGTGTTTACAGACAAGGACTCTAATGTGCGAAAAGCAGCAGTCTGCCTTCTTCAGTTCCTGGCTCCCAAAATACGAGCTGAGCATATCTCTCCTTTCTTCCCTTTAATGAGTGCTCATCTTTCTAGTGCCATGACTCATATAAGTGAAGAAATTCAGGAAGATTCTCTGAAGATATTGGATATATTTTTGAAGGAATACCCTACTCTCCTGAGGGATCGCAGTACTATATTACTGAATAACTTTGTGGAACTTATTTCTCATCAGCAACTGTCAACACAGCAGAAAAGTAGAGATAAAATAAGTTGGATGATTTCTGTTAATCTTAACCGCAGAATGATCTCTCAACAATGGAGGCTGAATGTTCTAGTTAGGCTCCAAAAATTCCTCCAGATCTTGGTAGAAGATACGAGTGCAGTAGAAATTGACAGTGAGGGGCAGAAAGAGCGAACTCATAGTATAGGAATTCAGAAGTCCTTATGTGTTAATTGGCAAGATCATGTCGCCGGCCAACAGCACATCCAGTTGTATGAAAATGATGACTTATATCCTAAAATTAATTCATTGTTTACACTAAGGTAAGAAGTATACTTGGAACTAGTTTAAAATGGTACACTTAGTTATTATTTACCAAACAAGTTAATAAAACTTATGATTTATTATACTATTTTAAAATGTAATTATGCATTATTTGTTGAAAGGTTAGAACACTTCAGTGTGCTTTTGTAAAAGAATGTATTTTATTTTTTCTCTGATTCTAGGAAACAGGTGATTCCCAGAATCCAGCATGGGTTTGTTAAATATAAGTAATACCGAAAAAATTGTATTATTTTTGATAAAGTGATTAAATTAGTGGACCAAGAAGAGGCTGTGGATATAGCATAGTTAGATTTCCATATTTCATAAAATAGTCTACCTTCTACTTTTTGGTAAAATAGAACTGTGTGTAGAAGAGACATTACCACTACCCAATAAATTGCAGCTGCCTGACCAACCCTTTCCCATGTGGTCCTCAATGGACTACATCTGGGTGGAGGAAAGCATGTAGTAGAGTTTTTCAAATTTCTTTTAGATCCATTGGTCTTCTATATTTTCATAATTTACCTGGACGAGAGGATTGAAAGGTGCTCTTCAAATTTGCAAAGCTGGAAGGGGGTATTGCTAACACTTTGGGAAAAAGATCTTGAAGGATTGGAGCCCTTGCTGGGCCTAAATTCAGTGGCAAGAAAAATAAAACATTGAACTTAGGTAGGAAAAACTAGATGCACAGATACAGGATGGACAGTACATGACTCACAATGCTGCTTCTGGGAGGTATCTAAATGTCTGTGTGGACCACTGCTTACACATGATTCATCAGTGTGCTGCAGCTGCCCCCCAAAAATCAATGTAATCCAGATTGCATCAATTGATATATCAAGATCAAGAGAAATGATATAATCGCTCTATACTGCCCTGGTGAGGCCACATTTGGAATACTGCGTCCAGTCTAGCCATCACAATAGAAGATGCTGAGATCTCTAGAAGCAGTACAGAGAAGAGCAACCAAGATGAAAAGGGATCTGAAGGCCAAATCCTCTGAAGAACAGTTAAGGGAACTAGGTTGTTTAGCTTAATGAATTGAAGACTTAGGGGACACATGATACCAGTCATTCACTAGTTGAATGGCTGTCATAGGAAGAGAGCATTGATTTACTCTCCATAGAACCTGAGGTAGGACAGGAAGCAATTGATAGAACCTCATCAGAGGGAAATCCAAACTTAAAATAGAAATTTCCAGACAGAGAAGAATTAATGGAACAGCTTGTTTCCTGAAATTGTGGGTTCTCAATCACTGGAAGTTTTCGAGAAAACATTGGACAACCATTTTTCTGAGACAGCATCAGAACTTCTGCCTTGGGCAGTAGGTTGGACTAGAAGACCTCCAAATCTATTCCAATCCTATGATTTTGTGAAACTATACTGTACTTAGTAGTGACTGCATTAAAGTATTTTATTCTATCCTAGAAGGAAACACACTTGACCAATGGATAAACTTGGGGATGATTCTGTTATGTTTTAGAATAGATGACAATTTGTGGCACAGGAAAAATTGTATGAGTGAAAAAAATGGATTCAAATATCAACATATCCTAGATCAGGTGTCAAACTTGCATCATCACATGACGTATTGTGACTTTACACACTTCGTTAAACTGAGCATGGACGTGGCCAGTGCATGATGCATCCAGTCCATGGGCTGTCAGTTTGAAGCCCTATGCTACATCTAATACTCCAATGAAAAAAATTGAAGCTAAAAGTTCAAAATTAATTACATTTCAATAGGACAAAAATGCAATTAGCAGAGGGATAGGCTCAAGATCACATGAAGTTCTAGTACCACTTTACAAACCCTTAGAAAGACAGAATTTGGAATACTGCATCCAATTCTGGTCATCATAATGAAAAAAAGATGTTGAGATTCTGGAAAGAATGCAAAGAACAACAAAAATAATTAGGGAACTGGAGGTTAAAACATGAAGAATGGTTATCGGAATTAGATATGTCTAGTTTAATGAAAAGGAGTACTAGGGGAGACAGCACTGTGCCAATATTTGAGGGGCTCCTACAAAAGCAAGGGAGGCTCAAACTGTTTTCCAAAGCACCAAAAGGTAAGACGAGAAACAAGGATGGAAACTAACCAAAAGAGATCAGCATCCTAGAATTAAAGATAAATTTCCTAATGCTGAGAGTAAACAATTAATGGAACAACTTGCTTTCAGAAGTTGTGGTTGCTCCATCACTGGAGGCTTTCAAAAAGAGACTGGACAATTATTTATCTGAAATGGCATAGGGTCTCCTGCTTGAGCAGGAAGTTGGACTAGAAGACCATCAAGCTCCTTTCCAACTCTATTCAATGTTCTATAAATTTTACTTTCAAACTGATCTTGAATTCTTAGAAAATAAAGATTTTGAATGGCCCAGAGAGCTCTCAGACTTGGCTATTTTAGAAATCAGTGGTGATATGTAAGACATATAAAATGATTTAAATGTTCCAACTCTTCCTTGCAAAATATGTTTGCCAAGAAGACAATATGTGACAATATTCCCCAAGTAGGAATAGAAAAAACTTTATACTGGAAATGTTGAACATTATTATTTCTGCCAAAAAAGACATGCTGATTGAAAAAATCTCCAATTTTCTTATTTTGAATCTAATGTATAAACAAGTGCAGATCAGCAGTAAATATGCTTCAATTTAGCAGCCAGATGTCATTTAATTTTCTATTATGTTGTATAGGGAATTATGTAAATAATAAAGATATTATTTCAGAAGCAATATTTAACATTAATTTATTGAATTTCTATGCTGTCTATTTTTTCGACAAACTGGCTCTGGACTGCTATTTGTAAATCAGACTATTTCTTGACTAGTTTTGAAATATTTAGTATGCTGATGCATTTTATATATATATGTATGTATGTATGTATGTATATATATATATATATATATGTATATGTTTTTTTAAGCTTTCGCGGGTACTTACACGTGTGCTGTTCAGCTTCCTTCGGGTATTATCCCACATCATTGTAGTG
>BLBF01000044.1:18973435-19023222 GCA_015471245.1 Laticauda colubrina | reverse complement strand
AGGATGGTGGATATTTTTCTGTTTGTGCAGAATGCTGTTTTAATGTTGTGTTTTTGGAGGATCTTGCTGATTTTGTCTGTAGTGCCTTTTATATATGGGAGGAGGGCTTTGCCATTCTCTTGTTCTCTGTTTTGGCTTTTGGTTGGGGTTTCTTTTTGGATTAGGTGGGTAATCTTCTTTTTTGGAAATCCATTGGCTATAAGTACATTAGTGAGAGTGTGTAGTTCGGTTTTTAAGTGTTGTTCATCGGCTAAGCATTTTGTTCTGGAGATGAGTGTCTTGGCTACGGAATTGATCTGTGCTGGGTGGTGGTGTGAGAGTGCATGTAGATAGCGGTTTGTATGTGTTTTCTTGTGGTAGATGGTGTGTCCTAGGGAGCCATTGGATTTTTTGTATACTAAGACATCTAGGAAGGGAAGTTGATTGTTGGCTTCTGTTTCCATGGTGAATTGTATTTTGGGATGTAGGCTGTTGAGGTGTGTGAGGAAGTTGTTCAGTTTTTGTTTCCCGTGTGGCCAGATTATGAAGGTGTCATCTACGTATCTGAGCCAGAGTTTGGGTTTGTGATCATATTTTTCTAGAGCTTGTGTTTCAAAGTGTTCCATGTAGAGGTTTGCAATGACAGGTGAGAGGGGTGATCCCATGGATGCTCCTTCTATTTGTTTGTATTTTTGTCCATTGTAGGTGAAGTATGTATTGGATAGGCAGTGGTTGGTAAGATCTAGGATGTAATTGGGGGGGTTGTATTTGTTTTGGATGGCTGTCAAGGCTTCTTTTATAGGCACTTGGGTGAAGAGGGATATGACATCGAAGCTCACTAGTAGGTCGCTGGGTTGTAAGTTTTGTTTCTTTATGATCTCAATGAACTGGAATGAGTTCCTTACCTGTGAGTTGATGGATTCTGCATAGATTCAAACCCCTCTGACCCATACAAGAAGCAAACTGACACCCACCATGAAGATGTGGCACGACCACGAACAAGAAGCCAAACAACAAGATCACAGCTCACCAGCTCAAATCCCCCAGTAACTAAGACTAACCTGAGCACAACCAAGCCCCCACCTAAGCAGAACACAACCCCAGCCAATCAGAACACAGCCAACCCCCCTACCAATCAGAACACAGCCAAACCCCCACCCAATCAAGTCACACCCCCACTAGCAGTTAAAAGGAAGAAGCAGCTGCAAGCTCACATTACTCTGAGAAGCACAGAGCTGAAGAAACAAGCCTGAAGATGATGAATGAGACTTCATCGAAACGTTGCTTACATACTTCCAATTCTACGCGGGAGAAAACCCGAATAACCAAAGATCCACATACAAATACCCGCGAAACCCTCAGAAAAATATATATATATATATATATATATATATATATATATATATATATATATGTTTTTAAGTTTTCGCGGGTATTTACATGAATGCAGTTCAGCTTCCTTTGGGTATTATCAGCCATCCTGAGGAACCCCAAAGACAAAATTGACCTGGAAAACCAAGGCATATATGAAATTCCCTGTACATCATGCCCGGCCACATACATTGGACAGACCAATAGAAGAATAAGTACCCGCCTGGATGAACACAAAAATGCAGTAAAAAAGCTGGAACATACCTCCTCACTAGTCCAACACATGAAAACCACAGGTCATAACATCCACTTTAAATGGCACTAAAACCCTAGCCACTATAGAAAACCCCAGCCACAGAATCATCAGAGAAGCCATAGAGATTGAAAAAAGACCTGAAAGCATGAATAGAAGAGATGATTCCACCAGACTGTCAATCATTTGGAAGCCTGCACTCTCAAATAGAAAGATCTCCACACCACAAGCCAGGAAAACACCTGGGCACAAACAGACTCCCTCTGACACTTCCAGCTCAAACACACCCCAACCAGGCACCCAGATGAAACCTAGCTTCCTAATAGATAATAGCCATCCTTTCACGTGAAGCCAAGCTGCACTGAAAGCCTCCAATACAGGAACAGAGTGTTGCCAGCCAATCAAAGCCACAAAACAGACAGAAGAAACCAGAAACACCAATCAAACAAACTCCAAGTCCAATAAACACAGACCAAGACTCCCAACCAATCAGGTTGTAGAAAAAAATATCCTGGCACAGCAATAGGCTAGCCTCAAATTTAAAACCAACGCCTGTGAGAGCCTGACCCACATACAAACTCAATACAGAAGCCTGATGATGGCAGATGAGATTCTGCTGAAACGTTGCTACAACTTTAAAAGCACTACAATGACGTGGGATAATACCCGAAGGAAGCTGAACAGCACACATCTAAGTACCCGCGAAAACTTAAAAACGCACACACACACACACACACACACACACACACACGCTATTCAGCCGAACAAAGCTGAATACTATATCTATATCTATATCTATATCTATATCTATATCTATATCTATATCTATATCACTATCTCTATGTCTGTCTGTCTGTCTGTCTGTCTGTCTGTCTGTCTGTCTGTCTGTCTGTCTATTTATCTATTCCAGTTTATATGTATGTCACCTAGCTTTTTATATATATATTTTAAAAAATATTTTATTCTTGATATTTTTTTTATACTTTAATGCAGTGGTCCCCAATCTTTCTGGCTTGGTGGACTGGCAGAAGTGTTGCTGTGGCAAGTGGAGAAGAGTAGATGATTTTGCATGCATGTGCCATTTTCACAAGTGCAACTTTGGGTATCCACATGTGCTCACTCACCCACCACTTCTATGCCCTGGTTTCCAATAAGCTATGGCTCGGTATTGAGCCATAGTCCAGGGGTTGAGGAACCCTGCTTTAATGAATGTACCGCACCTAACTTATGCTGCTCTATAACCATAATAAAGATTTGGTTTATTTTATTTGGTTATGCATGGCTATAATGCCAATATTTTCTAAGAATAGAAATCATGCAACGGTTGGAAAGGAACTTGGAACTCATTTAGCTCAGCTACTTGCTCAGTGTAAAAACTCAGTACAACATTTTTCTTGACAGATGTCTGTATGACCTGTTCAAACATTTTTAGTGGATTATCCATCATATGCTGAGGCAGTTTTTTTGTTTAATACCTCTTATTGTTTGGAAATATTTCTGAAATGTTTACAGGAAACATACTTTCTTGTAATCTAAACCAGGGGTCACCAATCTTGGACCTCAGGGACCACCAAATTCATAATTTTACATCCCAGGGACCACTAAAAGGTTCTATGGCCATAGCTGAATTTGTGGGTGTGGCTTAGTGGTCATGTGACTGACTGGGCATGGCTTGTATGTAAATATTATAAATATATAAATATTGATTTTTTTTTATAAAAAAGAGCAACTTTTACCCAAAATCAGGCAAAGCAGGCAGGCAGATTGAATTGCTCACAGAATCACAGATTCATTCAGAGACCTTTCTGCCATTGACTAGCTCAATCACATAAAATTTGCTTGCAAGCAAACTCACAAAATTAACTCACAACATACCATGCATGTAAATATTGATTTTTTTTAATAAAAAAGAATAACTTTTACTCAAAATCAGGCAAAGCAGGCAGATTGAGTTGCCCACAGAATCATTCAGTGATCTATCTATCTGCCATCGGCTAACTCAGTCTCTCAAATGTGCTTGCTGTGAGTCTGCACTGAATTTGCTTGCAGGCAAACCTTCAGTCCTAAGGGAAGCAGAGCCAAAGATCTAAAGACTAGCTAGAAATCAAGAAATCCAACCATTTCCTGCTTTCTAGCTAATCTAAATCTCCCAGCACAGCAGAACAGATAATGGTCAGAAAAAGGAAAAATAGCAATTTTAGCAGGCAAGTTTGCCGGGTAAGGAGTGAGTGGGCGGGGAGCGTTCCTCCGGACCATGTGGGCGGCACAGCTTTGTGTTTCTGCATAGCCTGGATTAATTGCTTGGGAGGGTGCTCTGGGGGTGAGATTTCTCTGCAGCCCACCAAAATTTTCTCAAGGCCCACCAGTGGGCTGTGGCCCGCTGGTTGGCAACCGCTGATCTAAACCATTGTTTCTTGCCATGTCTTCTACACAACGGATATTTAACTAACATTTAGACAGATAAGATCTTGTGCTGAAATGTAGTTTTTTCTTTCCTTTCAGACCCCTTATTAATTACAGGTAGTTCTTGACTAACAGCCATATTGGGACTGGAATTTAAGTTGCTGAACAAAATGGTTGTTAAATGAAATGTCTCATGACTGCTTTGCTCAGCTACTACAACTTCGGCATTCCTGGTTATAGTTATTAACTGATCTTGTGGATTTTCACTCTGTAAGTGGAGAGAGGAGCATTGTAAGGTAAGGAGTGCAGGGTGCCTTGAGGATGGGGGAGACTTTGAGATGCTGACATAGGCCACATGTGAATATCTCTTCACTCAGAAGCTGAAAATTATGCCTGCTGAAATCCAAACAGGATTTTCAATCCCTGAGCATAGAGACACTCATGTGCAGCCTTTGATGGTCTCCTTGGGCCTCCTCCCAAGGCATGTCATGCTTCTTACCTTAGCATTCTGCCTCTCTGCTTAGGAGCTGAAAATCTTCCCTACTGAAATCCAAGCTGGATTTTCTGCCTTGAGCAGACATAAATTCATGTGTGGAGTGCACCTGGCCTCCCAGGATTTCCTCCCACCACTTTGAGAATACCTTACTATTTTATTTCTCAGCTTACAGAATGAAATTCTACTTGTCTACTTGTTTTGTCTCTGAGGGCTGGCTGTAAGAACTTCCTGCCAAAGGATTTCAGCTCCATGCCTTCTTGGATTGCCGAAATTCCAGCAGGCTCAGAACTGAAATTACTGAAAGTGATGGATGAAAGGTAAAAACCTCACTTAGGCAGGAAAAACCAATGTTCTGGTATAGAATAGACAGTTCCTGGCTCAATAGTAGTAATTATGAGAGGGATTGAAGTGTCTTAGTGGATCACAACTTAGGTATAAGCCAGCAATATGCTGCGGCTGCCAAAAAAGCCAATGCAGTTGCAGCTGCATCAACAGAGATTGAATCCAAACAACAAGAAGTGATAGTAATGCCTTACATTGCCCTGGTGAGACCACACTTGCAATACTGCATCCAGTTATGGTCACCACAGTAGAGAAATGATGCTGAGGCCTTAGAAACAGTGCAGAGAAGAGCAATAAAGATAATAAGGGATCTGTATGTTAAATTGTATGATAAATGGCTAAGCAAAGTAGGTATGTCTAGCCTAAAGAGACAACTTAGGGGAGACATAATAGTAGTCTTCCAATATTTGAAGAACTGTGGCAGAGAAGAGGATGTCAATTTACTCTCCATATCACCCTTGGAGAAGGATAAGTAATGGATAGGGGAGCCCTCTGAACGGACCGTAGATCATAATCGTCCGTGGCTACGGCCTGTGCTGTTTTTTCAGAGAGCCCCAGTCATTACTGTTAGGGGCTGAAGCTGCCTCGGAGGGGCGGTGGAGAAAGGGGAAGCCGCCAGCCAGGTTGAGGGGAGCTGCATCTCCCCCTCCTGGGCTTGGCAATTTCCCCCCCCCCCCGAAGAGACTGAAGTGGAGGTCTAAAATGGCCACCTCGAAGAGGAGGACTCAACTGGACTAAGTTCGTGCAGGAATGAAGAAAGAGGTGGATAGGTGAGCTGTGACAATTGGGCACAACAACCAAATAAAAGGTACCCCGGGATTAATGTAACAATGAATTTTTAAAAAAGAAAAGAAGGCGGTGGAAATACAAAGGGAAGAAAAGAAAAAAAAAAAAACTTTTACAGCTAAATGGGGCTTCAAACCAGGAAAGAAAGAAGCCGGAACAAAATATTTAACTAAATGGGATTAAAATATTTTGGCAACAAACAAGCATAAATTAAAGCTGGATTTAAGAGTGTCAAAAAAATAAAAATGGGGGGACAAATATACAAACTGGAGATTTGATTGTATCTTGAGGCTTGAAAAGCCTTGAATAATAAAACCGGAAAAGGGTGAAGACTTTGAATAATGGAGAGTGCCATCTTGTGGACAAAAATTTAAATGTAAAAATAAAAGGAAAAAGATCCTGCTTCTTTATGAACTTGAGTTGATACAATGTAAAAGAAATATTGAACCAATAAAACAAGAATCCTAGAAAGGGAAAGTTGAACTATAGAATAAAAGAAGAAGTAAGAAAAGATTGACTGCGGGACTAATTGGTGATTTTGGGATAGACCCAGTGTTGGAATAATTGTGAATCTAGAAAGCCTGAAGAAGAAAGAAGGAAAATAAATTTTTAAATAGATTTCAACGATAATAAGATAAGAGTGTGCAATGATCTCTTTGGGAACTAAAAATAGAACTTAAAAATATGAAAGAATTACTACAGGAAAGAGGTGAATCACTTGGCTCTGTTTTAAAAGTTGGAAATGGCGATTGAAGAACATGAAGAAAGAATTTCAGAGAAGGAGGAGTTAGTTTCAGGAGCAGTCATCTTAAATAGACAATTAACACAAAGAACACACAAAGAAGGGGGAAAAGAAGGGGGGTTAAAATTTGAGATTCAAGAAGGTAACTAAAAGGGGGAATACCTGTGAAATTAGGAAAAGCAAAAAGAAACAGCAGAAAAAGAAGATACAAAGAGGGAGAGGGACACAAACTGGAAGGAGAAAAGATGTGGAAAATGAAGGGGAAGAGAAAAGCAGAAGCAGAAGGAAATAAAGAAATAAGGGAATTGCAAAATAATAAACTGTTTAGAAGGCATAGAGATAATGGTTAATAAATTAAAAAAAGGAATGGAGATGAGGGGTAATAAGAATATATTTGCAATTACAAAATATTTAGAAAATAGGGAAATACAGATTATCAAAAGGTGGGGGGGACACTGATATTTTTTACTTGGTGAATGTATATTTTTATTCTTATTTTTAAAAGAAATGTTAATGTTTATTAAATAAGTTGAAATAATTGAAATGAACTGAGAGGATGTTTAAAAATGAGATTAATATCAGTGACCAGGATTAATTAAATGGACTAATTGGTTTTTTTTTCCTTATCTTTGTTTTGAAACTATAAATAAATTCCATGAAATTAAAGGGGAAAAATACATTGCGGAATCTGACTGAAAAGATATATGATATGTAGTTTTTTTAGGGAATGACTATTATTATAATTAGTTAAAAATAAATGTTTATTGGGAATTAAGATGAGAGAATAATGGTATATTTTAACCACTGAGGTGACACGCTCAAACTAGTAAAAGGAGGGGGGAGACACTTGTGTTTTTTTTCTCTTGTGCAAAAGCTTGCATTAATTTAGAACTTATGGAAAGAATATGTGATGAAATTGCAAATCTGACAGATCAAATAACTATTTAAATGAGAAAAGAGTATTTTGGAAAAGGTAACAATAAAAATATTTGTAATTATAAATTAGTCAGTTAATAGGGAAATATAGATTATTAAGAGGAAGGAGGGACATTGATAATTTTTATTAGGTGATTGTATATTTTTATTTTGAAAAGGAATAATAATGTTTAAGAAATACATTAGAAATAATTGAAATGAGAGTATTTTTAGATTGAGACCAATATCAGAGATCAGGATCAATTTGTTTGTTCTTTTCGTCTGTAAAAGTTGATTGGAAAAGGTAATAATAGAACTAAGTAAAAATTGGATAAGATAGCAAGTTGAATGTAAAAAATGAATATATAACTATTGTCATATTTGCATATAAGAGTGGTGACCCGGAAATATATTGTCCACTGAAAAGAGCCTTTTTGTTTTGTAATTCATGTGAAAAACTGAATAAAACTTGTTTAAAATAAAAAGAAGTATATATCACATTGTTCACTTTGTGTCTGGGTGTTTTTTTATATTAGGGATGGACAAACTTCAACCTTAATGTATTCTTGGGTTGAAATTGTACAAGTGTTATGTTGTGTTGGTTAAAAATTCACTTGAGCTTTTCAGATATTCCTGTAATATATGGAATGACAACGTTGCTGCATTTGGGTACTCTTCTTTGTCTGTAATAGTGATACTCCTGGTTTTTTTCTGGATTTGATGAAGGCCCAGTTAGGATGATTAAAAGTTCTGAGGGATTCCTTGACATGTTTTAGTTCTTTTTCTTTTTCCTCTTTATTGGTATGCAAACGTTCAGCCCAGTGGTGTAGGGTTCTGATCATTCCCATTTTGTATTCCAATGGGAAAATCTAAATCTAAACCCTGATCTTTGTGTGGATTTTCGGTAAACTTCAGTGTTAAGGATTTTGTCTTCCTTAACGTGTGCTGTATGATCCAGAAAAGCCAGATTGTTTTCTTCACAAGTGCATGGCACTACAGAGGAGATCCAACCCAGTAGGACAAGATTCAGCGGTCCATCTGCATTGAATGACAGAGGTCACTCTTTTGAAGAGAGCAGTCCACATTTTGGATACAGAGGGTCATTAGTTTGAGGAGTAAAAAACGCCATTTATGTTAACATTGAGCAGCCCTCTCTCAACAGAGTGAGAGGGATAAAACACCATCTATCTCCAGTCTACAGCACAGTCCTTGCAGCAGTTCCAAAAGATCCCACAACCAATTGCACTCAGAGTCCGATGACCCCTGAGAGTCCGATGACCCTGAGGGCAAAGATAAACCCTCAAATGGGTTCAAGAGCTGTCAGGCAGAATGCTAATGATCAGATGACTGCAAAGAAATAAAGTCCTTCCACCCTCACCACTTCCACCACTATCAGGTTAGAACCTATCCTTTCAATCCCCCAGTTTCCACAGTGAGTACCTATCCTTACACACACACACACACACACACACACACACACACACACACACACACACACACCATCAGAGCCAATGAAGCTTCTTGGATGAGAAGCAAAACATTTTCTTCCTCAAGGAAGAAACACCTTTGAGACTTATATTTCTATGAAGGAGAAGTAGGTGAACAATGCTTTTTTCATCATAATCATATTTATGATTACTATTACATTTAATTCAACTACATACATAGTAATTGTGTCTATGCATTCAAGCATTGTGCAGAAAAGCAATTATTACCAACCTGCCTTCAATTGAAGACCTGTATACTGCATGAGTCAAAAAGAGGGCTGTGAAAATATTTACAGACCTCTCACATCCAGGACATAAATTGTTTCAACTCCTTCCCTCAAAACGACACTATAGAGCAGAACAACTAGACACAAGGACAATTTTTTCCTGAAAGCCATTACTCTGCTAATAATTCCCTCAACACTTTCAACTATTTACAAAGTCTGCACTACTATTACTGTTAATCTCATCACTTTAATTCACTTTAATTAAATCATTTTAATTACTGTTAATCTCATCACTGTTAATCTCATCACTTGTGATTGTATGACTAACTTTGTCGCTTGTATCCTTATGATTTATATTGACTGATTCCTAGTATGATTTGATTGCTTATTGTACCCTATGACTATCATTAAGTGTTGTACCTTATGATTCTTGATGAATGTATCTTTTCTTTTATGTATACTGAGAGTATTTGCACTAAGACAAATTCCTTGTTGTCCAACCATACTTGGCCAATAAAGAATTATATTCTATTCTAATTTACATAATTGACTTGCAAAAAGGACGAGCATGACTTGAATTCCTTGATTTTATTCTAAGTCTAGTGATAGAATCTTTAACATGTGTAATTCTGAGGAACTTGGCTTTGGGTTGGGTTCAAGAGATGCTCAGAATTTCATGGTCATCATAGCAACTGTGGGCTTGTCCTAATTGTTTTTCTCCCAATTCATATAATTGGTAAGGTGATGGCAGCAGATGGCATGTTCATCAGTTTGAGTTATGGTGGTAGTCAGGATTATTGTTAGGACTCTGTTGGCATTTTCTATCATACTATTTGATGGTACTTCTCCATTGAGCCTTGGAAACTTGTCTCAAGGGTTGACTAGCTTCTTTTTACATGATCTTATGCCTCATATCAGCTGCTGAGTTCTGAAATGGAGGAGGAAACAATGTCATTTTAGCTTGGGTGCACACCCAGTTATTCTTCTGGGACATTTTCAGTCTGGTGTCTCAAATTGTATGACAAGCTTCCTCTTTACAATGTTGAAGTGTGGACGGTTAGCTGTTCTCAGTGTGTATGTAGCTGTTCCATACAACTATCCATAGTTCTGTCATATACTGTATTTCATATATCCCCTCTCTTTAGGCCAATTATTGTACGAGCATCCTCTTGTCTTGTACATATATGGTTTGTTCTAGCAGCCCACTTATTAAATTCTCCTGGTCTTTCTGATAGGATGCTTGTTAAGCTAGTTGACAGCCAGGTCAAATATGACTTTGCTAGTTCATGTCATATTTGAGGTTGATAGGTGAAGTGTTTGGGAAATCTTTGCCCAAGGACCCCTACTGGTAAGATAGGCACCATTTGAACCCCAGTCTCCCATACGTTCTATCCCTCCCTCCCTCCCTTGCCATTTTGGATTTCCTTGGATTTTTCTTCAAAAAAGATTCACTTTCTTGTTTTGTTCTGTTTCTTGCTGTGTGTATACGTGTGTGTTGTTGTTGTTGATGATGTTGTTAGACGAGAAGTGAAACATTTTTAAAGGAAAAAAAAAACCTAAGAAAGTCCAATTGTCATTTGGAAACTATACATTTGGGACAATACAAATTATAACTCAAAATAATAGAGAAATTAATAGAAATGTAAAAAAGAAAAAGGCTTCTGTTCTTAATAGCACTTACAAGTAAATTATATTTGACTCTCTTTGTCTAAAGTTTATACCAAAGTATTTTCTTTCAGTAATCCATCCTTTCTAATCAGTAACTTCATAAACTATTTGTTCTTTCAGCAAAAAGTCCAAAAGGGATTTCCAGTTACTAATGAATATAAGTTTATCTTTCTCTAAGCAAATAAATTAATTTTGCCATCTTCGCTAGTTCTGTTATTTTTACCAAGCATTTCTCCGTTAATGAGTATTTCATAATATTTCCATTTTTTGCACATATTATTGACTTTCAGCAATGATCATGCATAAAAATCTTTCATGGCTTTTTTCTAGTTGTCCACTAATCCCAACAAAATTAATTTTATTTCAATTGATTTTTAATCTTTGAATTTTTTTGTACCATAATACATAGTTGAACCCAGAATTTTCTGATTTTAAGTCCATCAACCATGATAAAATGAATCTTCTTGTGCACCTTAACATAAGTATGATGTACCATTATATATTTTAGATATTTTTTTCTGAAATCATATACCAATCCTTTCAATATGTAATTTCCCACCTTCCCAACAATATGTTATGTCCAATCTTAGCCCATTTCAACATAGATTTTTTTCTTGTGTTTGTTTATTTCAGATTTCAACAAGGTGCATTTTGGCAGTTACACGTTCAATTTTTGTACATAATTCAATTTTACATTCCCTCTTCTTTTGCCTAATATTAAATGTCCTGTTTTTGTGTACCATTGAAAATCCATAAATCCATGTTTTCTATGTTTTCCATAAATCCATAACTATGTTTTCTCTCTCTCTCTCTCCCTCTCTCCCTCTCTCTCATACACACACACACACACATCTCTCTCTTTTTCATCTCTCTCTCCCCCTTCTCTGTGTTTCTCTCTAATCTCTCTCTGTCCACCACCCCCATTCTGATTCTCCGGCACTCTCTGGGTTTTGCAGATGCTTCTTCAGCCTTTGTTGGTGTTGGATGCACCTTGGTTATTCGGGGAAATGCACGACCTGCACTCTGCCCTGAGACACTTCCCCGACCTGGCTGTGGCTGATGTTCCATGTCGTAATGGGCTCCAGGAGGAGGAGGAAACACCATCTCCCCCATTGTGAAATGCACTAAATTAACTGCGCTGTGCAAGGCACTGCAAGAGCAGTGGGCAGGCCATGGAGGCGCCAACAGCAGTGGCAGAGAGAATCAGCCAGGCTGGGCTTGGCCAGTGTCTTGGGGCAGAGAGGAAATCATGCATTTCCCGAATGACTGAGGTGCACTTAATGCCAACAAGGGCTGGAAGAAACACCTGCGAGACCCAGAAAGAAATGAAGTTTTGTTCCCGCTCTGAAATGTGGAGCGAATCTCCATCTCCCACCTTTACCTTCTCAGGCTACGTGAGGAGGAAGGGGAGGGTGAGGACCAGCCAGTGGTGGGTACAGTTGACCGGAAGCTACATCAGGGGAATGAAAGAGCCGTGGGTTGCTGCCCCCCATTGCTTCGGCTCACCTTTGCCTCCACCCCCCCCCCCTTGGTGCAACAGGACCATTTCCTCATTTCAGCTGGCGAGGGGTGCACTACTACTTGCATGTTCACTACCTGCAAAGTTGCAAGTTGCATATACCTCCCTCTACAATGGAGATTTCCAGCCCCACCATGAGCTGCCTGGCCGGTCTCCTATTCCAGAGCTCTAGTCACAGGACTGGCCCATTGGTCATCCCAGAACAGCTCGTCCAACTGGTTGCGCTGCAGACCACCAAAATATTCGGTGGTGTGTGGTCCACCAGTTGATGACCTGTGTCTTAGATTATACTTTCCTTATTCTAATACCTAATGTAGATTTTTTTTTCCTACAAAATATAAAGAAAATAAAGTATCATTACTGATTTTTATCTTTATCCTCTTATTTAGCAGCAACAGAAATTTTGATGAAAGCAGTCTATACATTTTATCAGCAAAGGAATCTTCCTTTTCCTGTACGTACATTACTTTTGAATTTTTTTGCCAGAGTTTATCAAAAAGAAGAGATGAATCTTCATATAAATAGGTAATAATATATATTACTTTCCACACTGTGTCATGTAATATCACAGAGAAAATCATTTTTGTTTTTTTATTTTTTGTTGAAATTTCCAATACAATTTGCAGCTAATTTAATGTCATTTGTAAATTTCTTGTTCTTTAAAAGGGTAATGTGGGAGTATGCAGTGATAGACTCACAATATATTTACTTATCTATTGTCTGAAACTTTTAAACCACACTCATCAAATTGATATAATGCCTCTGAAATTCATCCATGAAAATTTTGTGAATTAAAAGCTTCAAAAATGTTGTGAATTAAGAGCTTATTTTATGGGCTCAAAAAATACCCTTCAAAGTTTGTGTAATGTGCATGTGGTTGTATTATAACTATGAAGTTATTGTTTGTTTGTTTTCTTGTGCACTGAAGAAGCCAAAGTAAAGTATTAACTTGTTGGCTGGCTGGTCTGCCTCAGCAGCTTGTTCTTCTTGGCTTAAAAAATCCGGAACTTTCAGAGCAATTGATTGGTATTATTTATTCTGCTGCATCTCGGGCGAACAAAGAAATTTTACAGAGTTTGCAAGCTGCTGCTCCTCTGATATATGGTAATTATTATTTTTACATTCAAGAACTAAACTCTGGTTACAATCTCTAAATTGCATCAAGAAAAATATTTTGAAAATTAAAACAAATTAGAAATGATTTATTTTGTAAGTAGGATTGGGTTTAACTTGCTTTTTCCATTTGGAGCTCTTATTTTAAAGTATAACAATAGACTAATTCAGGATTTTTTTATGATAAAAGTTGTAATCTGACAACATTCATGTAAGATTAGTTTAACACTATGTTAAGAATGTTTTGATAACTTGCAATAATTGACTCTTCCACTGTTATCCTAGCCAGAAACTATTGGCTGTCTTTGCCTTTTGCATTTCTGTTTTTTCTTTTTTAACTCTTATAATGGCTTAAATAGGATTGGAACAACTGCATTAAATCAGGTTAAATTTATTGTGCGCATCAGGGTAGCAGAAAAAGAAGCTTCAGAGCAGAACTAGTTGATATCCTTTAACAGCTTGTATCAATATCTCGTAAACTGGTGGTTGCTACAGAGCTATAATAGAACACATCTTTATTTATCTTTATTGTGACAATTTCAACTATAGTCGTTATTATTACAAGGTAAATAAAAAGCACTGCTTTGCTCAATATTGACATAGTTATCTGGATCCTCTTTGTTTATCTGTTTTGAGGATAGGGAAAATATTTCCCTTTCTCAAGGCTTTTGAAATTATGTCTATTTTCAATAATTTTTCATGAATGAAACTCTGAGATGACCTCTATAAGATTCTTGGTTTTAACTGATTTGATTAACTACTCCCTAATTCATTATTAGATTTTATATGACAACTATTTTAATCTGAAATAGTTTTCCTTTGGGAAAGAAGCTACAGTAATAATGGAAGTCAAAAAGCTTTGCCTTTTTCCTATCATTCTATCCTTGTTTAAAATTGGTAATTGAAACTGGAATTTCCACAGCTAAATGGCATGGTCATAAAGCATGACAACACTTCTAGTTGCTATTTAAGAAATCCTGTGACATGTAAAGTGCAAACTTCATATCATTATTTGTGACCCGCTGGCTTCCACATTGACTTTGTTTGTTGGAAGCTGGCAAGTCGTAAATAATGATCCTGTTAAGTGCGGAATACCTCTATTCTCCACTGAGCCGAAAGGAGAGTCCAGGATGGGTAGTCTCTAGTCTCCTAGCTCTGCAGACCGAGTTGAAAACTGAGGTTACACTCCCTGGTAACGGTCCCCAGTTCTTCACTTGGTCTCAGCATGTTCAGACCACCCTGTAAGGCTCTGAATAGTTAGGATTGTAGAAGAATATTCACCCCCTGGATTAAGCTATTTTTCACAGAGAGGCTTAGATCAGATTTGACAGTTGGACGGCTTACCGGTTTAGCACTTTCATTTTTTTCACGTCTTTTTTTCCGGTTCACATTTTTTGCTTGTTATTTTAATTTTTTTGACTTTCCTTGCTGATGGACTGGTTTTTGTTTTGTTTTGTACCAAAACTTGAGTGGAGGTGACCCTGAGAGCCCATGTGGCCCGGACTGGGGCAGGAGTCAGTGTCTTATTTAACTCACCTCCTCCTGATCTACTTTCCCATGCCTGGGATGAGCCGTAGCTGCCAGTAAGTGCTTCTGTCCCTTTTTGGCAGCAGCGGCCATTTATTTCATTTGGGGACAATCTTGCAGTTCATCTCCAGGATTGTTCCTTGGGGGGGGGGGGGCTCTGGCCATCAGGATTAAATCCTGACCCCCCATCCAGTCCCCAGAGCACCATGGCAGCTGCGAGATGCTTGAATCTGCCTGATAATTGCGGTGCAGCCAGCGCCAGGCTCGCAAGCCTCTGACCTGTCAGGGTGTGCTGCAGTTCAAAGAGGCAGCTGTTTTTTTCAACTTTTTTTCCTTGACTCGGCTTTTGAATTGTGGATCTGGGCTGAGCTCACCCCTGGGTCGCACGAGCCTCCTGAAGTGGTAGACAGCTACTGTGGCTGTAGCTGACAGCTTAGACTGAATATTTTTTTTTTTACTTCTTTTTCCCTTTCTCTACCTCTGTCAAGTGACAGTTATTTTTGGCGGACTCAAAGATGGCTGCCAAGGGAGCTGATCATGAATTGTCAGTTCCTCAGCAGGGTAGAGAGAAGGCTGTAAAGAGATCTCCTAAGCCCAGGTCTGCTGGTCTGGAGGCAGCAGCTGGGATTAGAGCCATGGTTCTAGCCCCTAAGAGACCCTCTAGGGCTGAGGATAGACAGGCCAGGCATAGACAAAAAGCCATAGACAAACAGTTTGACAGAGCAGTGAGAGATTCCAGGATGGCTGAATACAGAGCCACCCCTCAAACCTTGCCTCCTCAAGATGACAGCCAGATCAACTGGCAGATAGGCAGTATATGACTGCCTGGTCTCCTGGAGGCTCAAGTACCCATGATTTGCAGGGTAACCTCCAAATCAGGGCTAAGGCCTCTCACAATTTTTCTGAGCTGCTTCAGGGGATTTTGATGGTGGCACCTTCAGACCAAATTTCCAGTGGAGCCAGACTTGTGCCTGCAGCCACCTTTACACCTACAGCAGCTGGCTTACGACCGGAGGAAACCCAGATGCAAGAAATGCCATCCTTCATGAGAGCCTGGATCTCCCAGACAATAAGACAGGAATTGCAGGCAGAGGTCAACTAACTGCGCCAGCTATCTCATTTGGAAACTAGCAGAGGAGTCCTGCAGGGGCAGGCTTCTGCAGAACAGCTGGTCCACTTCAGAGAGCACTCGGCCTCCCCTTCAGAAAGCAGCCAAATTTATGGCTCCGAGAGGGACCTCCTTCCAGAAAGGGATTTTTTGGATCAGGAGTCAAAGGTAGCAGATCCCCCCTCCTTTAAGGGCCTTTTCCAGCCTGCTCTTTTCAAGACTCTGCTGGTTAAGGCCAAGAGTACAGCTCATCTCAGAAAGGGTACGGTCACTCAGAATCTTCCCACTGAGGGAAAGGATCAGGAGGATTTCCTGTTCACTGAAAAAGTATCTGTGGTGGACGCTGTACCTGTGCCCTAGATGTTTCTGAACCTGTTCAAAAAGCAATGGGAGTCCCCTGGGATGTACATTCGCCCTGATGGGTTTGAGTCTGCCTTATTTAATGGACAAAGACCTTTTGGACATTATGGAAATGCCAAAAGTAGATGGCCCAGTGGTAGCCCTAGCTTTCTCATCTGTCATCCCACCTGATGCGGAGGATGTTTTAAAGACAGAGGACCGGAATAAGGAGATGGCACTCCAGAGAGCTCATCAAGCCTACTCCTGGGCCATCAGAGCATCGACGACTGCATCTTTTTTTACTCGGGCCTCTTTGCAGTGGCTGAAGCAGCTACAGGACAGAATCCCACCTGAGGATCTGAATAAGATTATAGCTGTGGCTCAATTGACTGCTGATGCCACCCTAACGTCAGCCAAATTTTCCAGAGCCATGGCCTCTTCCATAATAGCACGCAGGCTTCTCTGGCTAAGAAATTGGCAGATGGATGTCAGAACCAAATGGAAGCTGGTGTCAGCTCCCTTTCAGGGAGAGAGGCTTTTTGGGGAAGCCCTGAATCCCTTTTTGATGGAAACCAAGGACAAGCAAAAGATCCTGTCCTCCCAGAGGAGGCACTTTGATTACAGGTCTCATCCTTACTACAGGAAGCCCTCCTTTAAACAGGGAAGCTGGGGCAGGCTTTCCCCATCTAAGTAGGCCCTTTTTCCAGAGATCCTCCTCTCAGGCTGATAGACAGGCCTTTGCCACCAGAGGGTGTCAGAAACAAAAGGGCAGAAGGTCCTTTAGGGGTTCCAACAGACCCTTCAGGCGCAGCAAGTGACGCCCGAGCCTCATCCCCCATAGGGGGCCACCAGGGATTGTTCTGGCAGAGGTGGGAACAGTCTACAATGGATGTTTGGATCCTGTCAACCTTTCGGTCAGAGTTTCTCTCTAGAGTTTCTCTCCTCCCCCCCAAGAGCCTTTGTGTGCTGCCCCGTCTCCAGGGACTCCTCAAGGAGGGATCTCATGGAATCGGTGATCCACCATAGCTAGACATTTGGGCCATCCAGCTGGTTCCGGTGGACCAAGAGAGCAGGGTTTCTATTCAGTGTTGTTTGTGTGATTCCAAAGGCCTCGGGGTGGGTGGGGGTGGCGAGCAATCCTCAACCTGAAAGGGCTCAACAGACATCTAATCTACCAAAGGTTCAAGATGCACTACCTCCACTCCATTCTAGAGGGACTGCGGGAGGGAGATTTTTTTGGCCTCAATAGGCTTGACAGAGATTTACCTCCATGTGTCCATACACCCCAACCACTGTCAGTTCCTGAGGTTTTGCTATGGCGGCCGCCATTTTCAATACAGGCCTCTCCAGTTCGGCCTGTTATCAGCCCCTTGGACTTTTACCAAGTTCTCGCAGCTGTAGCGGCAAACCTCAGAGCCTTACCCATAAGGATCCAATGCTATTTGGACAACATCCTGATAGCATCCTCTTCCAGACCCCAGGCGGAGGAGGATCTGATGTTGACAATCAGGATTCTTCGAGAGCATGGGTTCTCGATAAACCTGGACAAATGCCACCTAGTACCATCAACTCGGCTCTTGCATTTGGGGGCCATTATAAACACCTTGGTTGGATAGATTTTTCTCTCACAGGAGCATCGAGGCAGTATTAGGGAAGTCACGTCGCTGATCCTGTCTTCTAGAGAGGCGCCTATCATCTTGCTGTCTCAACTTCTCAGCAAAATGATATTGTGCATCAGGATTGTACCATGGGCCCACTTCCATGCCTGAACCCTGCAGTGATTCCTGCTCCCTTACCAGAGGGTGAGCAGGGCGACTCTCCAAGGAGGGTTCACGTCCCCTTGCCAGTTCTTAGTTCCCTCCATTGGTGGCAGTCCCGAGCCATAGATCAGGGATGCTTGTACAGGGAACCCCAGAGGATTACCAACACCACCGACGCCAGGCTATGGTTGGGGGGCCCACTTGGGAGCCCAGGTCACCCAGGGAAGGTGGTCATGAGAGGAGCTCGCCCACAACATAAATTGGCTAGAGCTCAGGGCTGCCCACTTAGCACTCAAGGATCTAAGGCAAGAGGTGGTGGGGAGACATGTGCTTCTCCTCACGGACAATGTAGCTATCAAGGCCCACATAAAGCGACAGGGGCACACACTCCAGATCTCTAATGCAGTAAGCAATTCAATTATGCAGGTGGGCAGAGAGAAACCTGTTGTCCCTACGAGCAGAACATATATCGGGAGTATCCAACGTGCAGGCAGACTGGTTGAGCAGGGCCACAATTGACCAGTCAGATTGGCGGCTGCATCCCAGTCTGTTCCAGGAGATGACGGAATGCTTTGGCCACCCAATTCTGGACCTCTTTGCATCGCCAGAGAACATGCACTTCCCAAGGTTCTTTGCTTGATTCCCTGCCCAAGGAACAGAAGGGGTCAATGCTCTCTGATGCAGGTGGCCCCAGGGACTATTGTATGCCTTCCCCCCCTTCCCCTGATTCTGGGGGCAATCAGGAAAGTACTGATAGAAAGGGAGGAAGTTCTGTTGGTAGCCCCTTACTGGCCCAGGCGTCCTTGGTTTGCCGACCTGGTGGTCCTGTCATCACCAGACCCTGGAGAATTCCCCTGCACAAGATCTCCCTCAACCAGGTCCCGATCGAGCACCCAGATCCAGCCTGGTTTCAGTTGACTGTCCGTCGCTTGAGCAGGGGATCCTGAAACAGGAAAAGTTTTCATTCAGACCATCCAGGTGTCCAGAAGACCTTCCATGACCAGGATATATCACGCAACATGGAAGATTTTCTGTAGTTTGTGTACTTGTCACCAATTGGAAACCACTGGGGTTTCTGTTGCAAAGGTATTAGAGTTCCTGCAGGATGGGTTGGATAAAGGCTTTTCCCCCAATACCTTGAAGAGACAGGTGGCTGTCTTGGCCTTGGTGATTTCAGTCAAGGGCTCTACTACTCTGGCCCAACATCCTAGGGTGAAATCCTTCCTTAGGGGAGCCACGAATTTGAGGCCACCAGTGGTCCACTGCTACCCCACCTGGGATTTGCCTAAGGTCCTGCAGGCACTGACTTCTCCCCCATTTGAACCCTTACATAAAGTCTATCTTTGCCTTCTCACATGCATGGTGTCATTCTTGGTGGCCATTACCTCAGCCAGGCATATTTTGGAGTTGGTGGCATTATCCATCAGGAAGGATCTGTGCACATTCCATGCAGACAGGATGGTTCTGCGGTTGGACTCTACCTTCCAGCTCAAGGTGAACTCCTTATTCCATCGTTCACAGGAGTTGATTTTGCTTAATTTCTGTCCTGAAACTACCCATGCACTAGAGAAAAAATGGCACACCTTGGACTCTAGGAGGGCCCTCCGTATTTACATTAAAATAACTTCTTCTCTTAGGAGGACGAAAGCTCTATTTGTTTCTTTTCAGCCATCAACTTTGGGTCGCAGGGTGACACCTTCCACAGTAGGTCACTGGCTCAGAGCCTGCATTGCAAAGGCCTATGAGTTATAGAGCCTTCCTATACCCAGGAGGATCACAGCTCACTCAAACAGAAGTGCAGCGACCTCCGCAGCCTGGTCAACACAGGCATTGACTCTGGACATTTGTAGAGTTGCGACCTGGTCATTGGTGACCACATTCATAAGACATTACAAAATTGATTCCTTTGCCTTGGCAGAGGCGTCCTTTGGAAGACGAGTTCTACAGGTGTGCATGTAGAGATGGGGACCTCCAACCAATCCAGCTCCCAACCGTAGGACAGCCATCAGCCAGCTTTGGTATGTCCCAACCTGGATTGTCCCTTTGGCTCAGTGGAGAAAGGGGCATTGGTCCTACCTGAGCGCTTTTTCTCCCGGAGCCGAAGGGAGAATCCAGTCCCACCCTGTATTCTGTCTGGTCAGAATAGGGAGGAAATGTCCCTTTTTTTCGCAGTATCAACTGAACTATCTGTTTGAGGACAAGGAGCAGCTGAATTCGCTTCAATGTCATTCAGAACTGGGGGACCGTTACCAGGGGGTGTGTCCTCAGTTTTCAACTCAGGCTGCAGAGCTATGAGACTAGAGACTACCCATCCTGGGTTCTCCCTTCGGCTCCCCGAGAAGAAGCGTTCAGGTAGGACCAACGCCCATTTTCTCCTTCTTCTGTTTTCCATTTTTTTAAACAAAAACTTTTCACCCAACTGAAATCTCTCTGCATTCATGCAATATTATATCCTTAATCTATCTGTTCTAATACAGTTTGATCTAGTTAAGACAGCAGGCTAGAAAACAGGAAAGTGAGAGTGCCAAGTCTTCCTTAGTCATGAAAGCCAGTTAGGTGACTTAGAGCCAATCCCTCTTTTTCATCTCAGCTCACAGGGTTATTGTGGAGAAAACAAGGAATATTAGGCATATTTGCTTACTTGAATTATTTATAAAAATACTAAAAGCAAGGAAAAAAGGCAAGAGTTTAAAACATTCTGTTTTTATTGGATTACTTGCTTAGACTTGCTCTTGCTCTAGATTACTTGCTTAGACTTGCTCTATCATTCTTCCCCTGTATTAGTCATCATGAAATAAGCAGATAGCAGTTGTCACACATCATCTCACAGACAACAGTTGTCTTCACAAAATCTTGAACTTCAAACCAGGAGTTAGTACCATCTGAAGATATAATTTGTGATCCAGATGTCCATGCAGACAGAGCCCCTTAGTTGTACAGCTCGAGGGTACTAAGAGAATTAAGGCTCTCAGATGTGAATTTAGTGTTCACCTAAGTTTTATAACTTCACCTAAGGTTTATAAGATAGTACTTTCCTACATATGAGGCAATTGGTTCCCACATGTTTTGATGATACTATATGCTAGTGATGGCGAACCTTTTTGTTGTGGTGTGCTGAAAGTGTGCACATATGTGCGCAATGCAATGCTCCCTCCTGCATGTGCAACACCTCATCCCCTTACCTACATTGCTCATGCGTGTGCCTCCCAGCTGATTTTTGGCCTGTTTGAGGCCGTTTTTGCCCTTCCTTAGGCTCAAGGGAAGCCTCTGCGGCCTCAGAAAGGTGAAAAATGGGCCTTCTGCTCCCAAGTCTGCAGAACCTTCCCTCGAGCTTCCTGGAAGATGAAAATGGCCTCTCCTGAGCTACAGACGCCCTCTGGAGGCTGAAAACAGGCACTTCCGGTATTTCCAGAAGGCCCTTTTTTCGGCCTCCCAAGGCTGCAGAGGCTTCCCTTTAGCTTGGGGAGGGTGAAAACGGCCTCAAATGGGCTGAAAATCACCTGGAAGGTGCGTGCATGTGCAATGCAGGTAAGTTTAGCTGGGGCTTCACATGCTTGCACAAATGGCTCTGTGTGCCGTGCCACCTGTGGCACAGTGCCACAGGTTCTCTATCATGGCTATATACCATCATTTCATGACTGAAAAGACAAGTGTGTATTGCAGTGGGATTCAGCCTCTTTTTCTGTTTTCCTTTTGTGTAATTGGATAAAAAAATTTTTTTTGGCTTTTGATTTCCTGGAGCTTACCTTGAATTCTGATCCTATTGCATACACACTTTGTTTAACCTCTGCATAATTTCTGATTTGTTGCCTGCTGTTAATTAGAATAGTTCACGCTCATAATGTTTCTGAAGCATGATATTAATAGATATGGGTCTTCCACCATTTCAATGCAAAACATTATTCTAATTTGAATCCTTCATTGTGGTTACATTCCCTTGAGAGAAGGTGATATAGCCTTATTCACTGAAAACATACCATATGTTTTCATGTTATAAAATTCTAAGAAGAGATTGTGTTAATTCAAGGCTTTTTCTAATTGTTTTTAAAAAACTGATACTAATTTTTTCAGTTGTTGCAATATATTTTGTCTTTTACAGAGGAATGTAATCTACCTGTCTGAAATACTTGATTCTTAGTTTATATTTTATTATAGCATAATCTAATACTTTGATAGTAAACAGCATAATCTGATACCTGCAGGTAACACTTAATTTCTTAAATTTCATAGATCCATTAGATGGCGTAGTGGTTCTTCTGCCACCTGAATCCCAGCAACATTTAATCCAGCTACTTTACTTTGTGCCTCATTTACCAAGCAATCTCCTTGCTTCTCTCAGCCGCTGTTGCATTATGGGAAAACTTCCTGTAAAGTTAACCACCACTCTTATTAGGATATTGCGTATAAGGTAAACTAGTCTTTTCTGTTTTATTTTTCCTGAGTGAACTCAACTCACGCATAAAATGAAATCTTGTATATTTTAAGGATATTGTTAGGGTTCATCACACAGTCACCAAATGTTCAGACAGGATTTGGCATTTTTATCCCCCTATCAAGTCCTTTCCAAGGATCTGGGATAGGAAGATGTTGATGTTTTAATTTGTTCGAGATATTGTTTTATTGTAAAAAAATTTATTTGGGTTTTCGAAAAACATAATACAAATAATCCCGGGTTTTTACAAATGATACATACAAATCATACAAATGATCCCGGGTTATCACTTTTCTATACAGACACAAACTCAATTACATATTCATATTTGTATTCTATTCCATATCTTATTACTATTTTAGCATTTTCTCAGTGATTTTTCCCTTCCCTTAGTTTTCTCAACCTTGTTTTTAATTATCTCATTCCTTTCTAAGTTCAATTACATCTCTTTTTCTAAGTTTCAATATCTTTCTAATCATTATGTTTATACTTTTGTCTATCCTGTTTCAATTTCATATTTTCTTTTCCCATTAAACAATTTTCCCCCTGTAGTTAATGATTGGAGTATGACACCTTTGTATCTTTTAATTTTTGTCCATTCAGATCTTATTTAAACTTCATTTTATGCCTTTACAGTTATAACATTCAATATCTAACCTCTATTTTATAACACATAACTTTTGCCAATCGAATTGGTACATTCTTAAAATACACACTAAATTCTTAAAGATAAAATGTATATATAGCAATAATACATAAAATACTCATTTATTCCAATTCGGCTCAACCATTAATGTTAATTACAATCTTCCATTAATATTAATTAACATTTTAACATTTCTTTTCAATTAAATATCATACTTCCTTAGGAATACTTGTAATATTTCTGTATTTTTTTTTCATATTCCTTTCATATTTCTCTTCACTTAAATTTTTATTTAAAAATCCTTTCCTAATTTCATTCTCTTTATTTCATGTATTTATTAACAAACATTCCATCCCATTACAATAAGTGTTTTATCTATCACTTTAATCACACTTGTTTCATATTTTCTAAATTCATTTCTATTTCTAATATAACAATGCTATCTTATGTACTCTTGCAGAATCCTCTTTCAATTAAATTTTTACCCATTATCTCTATGTCTTCTAAATAGAGAATTATACCTTTAATCCTTGTACGTTTTCTCTGTTTCTCTATATCCTGTTTCTGTCCTTTATAACTTATTTTCCTTTCCTTCTTCCCCCTCTTCTTCTCCCTCCCCTTTTTGATCCCTTGTCTCTCTAATTCTAATTCTCTCTTCTGTAATTCTCTCTTCTGTTTCTTCCTAATATCGTAATTTCTTTTCAAACTATTCTTTTTTTGGTTGTTTTTTCAAGTCTTAAATTTTTCACTTTCTTCCCCCCCTTTCCTTTTTTTCCCCCACATAGAATTACTTGATCATTAAAGATGGCTTCTTCTTTGTTCTGCCCTTCTTGTTCTTCAAGCATTTCTTGTTGTTTCTCATAGTTCAAGATCTCCATTTCTAAAAATTGAAATACGAAGCCAAAAAAACCTCTTCCTTCTTGTGCATCTTCTTTTTGTTTTTTAAGTTCCATTTTCAGTTCTTTCAAGAGTGATGCCATTTTAAATACTTTTAAATAACCACCCAATTGATTTTAGTCATTTAAATCCAATAACCAAAAATCACCAAGTAATCCAAATAATCCAAGGCTGTTTCTTCTTGTTTCTTTTTTCCACTTCCTCTTCCTGGGGTTCTATTATCTTGTTACAAAGTTTCAGTTAGAATGTATTTTTAGGAATCTTGTTAAGGTTTCACTGTTAATTCCTTTTACTTCCAGGTGGTCTCCTCCATTTTTCCAGATCCCACCCTTCTATTTTTTCCTTTTCTTTTCTTCTTTTAAAATTTTTTAAATATCCAAGAAATCTTTATTATCCCTTTGACATTTTATTTTCAGCTTGAATGCCTATTAATGTCAAAGTGATTTTTTTCAATTTCTTACTTAAGTCTCTTAGTTGTCAGTATGGGGAAGGAAAGAAAAAAAACACTAAATATTTTCCATTCTCACTCTCCTTCGCCGCTTCAGAAATCTTATTTGTGAACAATGAT
This sequence comes from Laticauda colubrina, assembly GCA_015471245.1. Taxonomy (NCBI): domain Eukaryota; kingdom Metazoa; phylum Chordata; class Lepidosauria; order Squamata; family Elapidae; genus Laticauda; species Laticauda colubrina. The sequence continues at coordinate 18,998,644 of BLBF01000044.1, read as the reverse complement.
ATTCTTTATAGTTCAAATACCAGAGTATCTTATATTGTTGCTTTTTCAGTTCAGCCCAGTCAGTCAAAGCTTTCTCTTCTTATCTTCCTTCTATACAATCTTTTCTGGTCAGGTTCTTCTTTGAGGTGGCCATTTCTGACTACCGCTGCAACCGCCTTTGGGAAAGGAGTAATGGCCAGCTGGGGAGGAGAGATGTGTCTCTCCTTGACCCTGATGGCGGTCTCCCCCCTCTTCACCACCTCTACGGGGTGGCTTAGCCCCGAATCCAGCCGACTCGGGGTGTTCCGGCGGTGAGCAGGGATCAAAACTGCACATGATTGCGGATTTTGGTCCGTTGCCGAAGAAGCCCAAACTGGAAGTCATTGTCGTATTATTGTTATGGTTTGTTGCATAGTTGGCCAGATGTTCAGATTGGATTTATCATTTTTGTCTGCCTATTGACTCCTTCCCAAGGACTTTGTGATAGGCACCTGTAGATGTTTGATGGTATTACAGATAGTGTCGCATGATGTTAGCTCTTCCAAGTATAGTTGACTGATAGTAAATTTGTCAATGCATATGGTTTCCAAATGATGTTCCAATTGCTCTGGGATTGCACTCAAGATACTTATGATTTTCACTACTACCTTTGCTTTAATTTGTCACAGTTGTTGTATTGTAGGTCATTGTGTTTTGTTATCTTCTCTAGTTCTTCTATTCTGCTGTCTCCAGGTACTGCCACATCCACTGTCCAGACTTTTTTGTCTTTCTTATTGGCAGTTGTTAAGTTGCATGTTATATGGCAGATGCCTCTCTGAAGTCTAAAGTCCCAGAGCATTTTAGCTTCTGCATTTTCTATGACTTTCTCTGTTTTATGGTTCTACCAGTTTTTGCTTATGGTGTTCCTTTCAATGCATCAATGTTGCTACTTTGCCCTGTGGTCTATGCAATTTTCTTGTGACCAAGGTCACAAGGACCAGGTGACCCTCTGTTATGATATGTACAGAATAACCCTTGAGTAACAAGGATATGCACATTGAAATGTTTATGAGAATAGTTATGAATAATTATTCAGCCACACACAGCCATAAACTGAATTGAGTTAAAGTTTACTTTAAGAAATAGCACAGTCCAATAAATGGTCCAGGTCATATACGTTTTACAGTTCAAATAATATCCAATTACAAAGTCTTCTTACTGGTTGCCTTTTTCATTTCCAGGAAACAAAAATGTCAAAGTATAAGAACAGCATAAATACAACCTTAGATAGCAACATAATGTCTGAGAGACAGAATGCTAAAGATACAGAATGTCAGAGATACAGCATGTCAGAGAGAACAAGCCATGATCTCTAGCTCCCTCTTATGGCAATCTGCAATACAATCAACCAATCAGAATACAGTACAAATCAATGATTTGTGATTTTGTCTTAAAGCTACAAAAGATACAAACAAACAAGACAAAACAGTGGTTTTGTCTTAAAGCTACAAAAGATACATTGTTGGTTTATATATTGCCAACCCAACTAATTGGTGGACAGATTCCTAACATTCTCCCCTTTGGGTAGGTCAATATATAATATATTACATCTTTAAACCATAATTCTCACAGCACTGTTTATGCTGCATTGCACCTTGAGCTTTCGTGAAATGATCTGCAATATTATGTTCAGTCATGCAGTATTCTAACTGAATTAATTTATTTTGAACACACTGTCTAACGTTCAAATATCTCAAATCAGTATGTTTAGACCTTGTTTTAACAGCTAAATTAGTAGCCATATTAATTGCAGATTGTCTTCAAAAGCAATAAACAGATCATGTTCAGTAATTCCAATATCCTTCAACAATTGTTTATAATATATCAGTTCTGTACACATCAATGATAAACATGAGAATTCTGCTTCCATAGTGGATAAACTAATACCTTGTTGTATTTAATAGGACTTCCATCCTATTAAAGCATTATCCAACATTACTACTATACCTAATGTTGACTTACGAATCACTATATCAGTAGCAAAACTTGCATCAGTATATGCAGTTAACACTTCATTACTTGGTTCTAAATATAATGAATAATTGACTGTGTGTTTTGAATACCTAATTATTTGCTTAACTGCTTGCCAATGCCTTTCATTTGGTTTAGCATCATACCTAGCCAGTTGTTTTACACTGTATGATATATCTGGTCTAGACCAATTACCCATATGTGATAAATTACTGATTAAGGATTGGTATATTTCCTTATCAATCATAGGACTTTTAATATCACTATGTGTAAATTCTTTATTCATTGATGTTTTAGCAGATTTACAATGTTCCATGTTATAGTGTTTTAACAATTGGCTAATCTTCTTGGCTTGCAAAATTTTAAAACCTTTATTCGTTTTCACTATATCAAGACCCAAATAATGCTTAATCTCCCCCTAAATTTCTAATCCTGAACTACTTCTGTAATCTATAAATAATATCATCTGCTTCTTGTTCAATTTTAGTTATAATTGCTATGTCATCTGTAAATAACAATAATAGAGAAATTAAACCATCTTTTTCTCTTCGGAACAAACAAGGATCAGCTATACCAGCTTCAAAACCTGTTGAAACTAATTCCTTTAAAATAGATTTATTCCATTCATAACCAGATTGCTTTAGATCAGTGGTTCCCAAAGTGGGCGGTCCCGCCCCCTGGGGGGCAGTGGGATGACTTAGGAGGGCACTGAGAGGCAAGGGGGCTGGCAGGGGGTGCTAAGAGGCAGCAGGGTGAGTGGCAGGGCGCTCGGACTTGCTTGGGCAGGTCCCTCCAGTGCAGCGGGCTCAATTGGGTGGACCTGCGGGGCCGGCACATAGAATGTAGCAGTGCTGGCATGTTTGAAAAGTAGAGCAAAGCCAGAGGTCGGTAATTTTTGCTGCAAAGAATCACAAAAGCTTCTGGATTGTGCACAAGAAGGGACACACATGTCAATGCAATTCAGCAACATAAAATAAAGCAATATAAATAAAACAAATCAACAAGAATCAGCAAAGCATCTCTGATTAGATTTTATTCACTACTAGAATCTAATCAGAGATGCTTTGCCAATTCTAGTTCAGTGACCTGCTCCAGCAGGGTTGGAAGGGAGAATGTGTATATGTATGTGCATGGCTGTCAAAACTCCAAAAACAGGTCAAGTAGTTCTGGGGAGTCCAGTCATAAATTAGAACAGTTGCTAAACAACTGGCCATTAAATGAGGACCACTTGTATTTGGTTTGCCAGTCACCAAACCACGCTCACCCAGTCACGTGACCAGTAACCCACGCCTACCCGGTCATGTCACCAGCAGGCCATGCCCACCCAATCATGTTATCAGCAAACCACACCCTTAAATTAGGTCACATCCACAGGAATTTGAATCCTGCTGCAGCATGGAGGATGAGATTAGCACCAAGGGGGTGGTGGACTGAAAAACTTTGGGAACCACTGCTTTAGACCATAAAGACTTTTCTTTAATTTCCAATAATCATCCTTTAAATCTAATGGCTTTTTCATATAGATGCTATGTTGCAAAAGTGCATGTAGATATGCAGTTTCAACATCTACACGGTTTATTAAATAAAATAAACTTTATTTTATATTTATTCTTAGCTGCCCAAACTAATGCTGCTCTCAATGTATTTGCTGTCAGACTGGGTGCAAACACTTCATCATAGTCCTTATCTGACTGAGCAAATCCTTGAGCAACTAATCTTGCTTTATGGGTAATAGGCCCATCCACACCAGTCTTTACCTTATACACCCATTTGCAACGTGTTGCACGCTCACCTGGTGGTAACTTTACATCCTCATACACCTCTAAATCCTTTAATTATTTTAATTCCCTATTTATAGCTTCCTGCCAAGCTACCTGATCCTTTGTAGGATACAGTTTTATTTCATTGAAGTTAGAAGATTCTGTATTAACCTGACATACAATGCTTGCTTGAAATTTGTCAGGTGAACGTCTCTCCCTAGTTGACTTCCTAGGCAACTCAGTACTTCTTGTTGGCACGTCCTCTTCCCTTACCTTCCCTATCAAATCCTTGTCTTCTACAGTCATAGAGGGTTCTTCTATTGATGATTCCTCCATTATCTTATCATCAATATTATTATCATTAGGATTATCAGTAAACAATGGAGTCTCAACAACAACACTATCCTGTTTCTTATTATATTCCTGTTCAAGCTTTCTCCAGCCAACATGCTCCAAAAGTTTAGCACTTGCACTGCAATGTACATTAGTAGTATATGGCTCCCAAAATCTAAATGATCTATTATTAGCTTCATAACGTACAAAATATAATTTTCTCACTCTATGTTGTCCCTTTCCCCTTACTTGCGTGGGAATATAAACCCATGCTGCAGTTCCAAATGTATGTAAATAACTCAGATCTGGCTTTTTCCATTCCAATGAGTAAAGACCCGGTCCCACTGGCCGATAGACGCAAAACGTATGCATAAAGGACACAGCAGACGAGCAAAATTTCGGGGATGTTCAGAGCATCCAGTGATGGAAAGGTGCTTCAGTCTCTTCTAGGAAGGCTGGACTTAAACTTGAGGACACTCCTCCTCCACGAGACTCCTCCTTAGCGTCCCCAGTTTTAACTCAGCCTTTCTTCAGACAGGTTGTATTATTGTTTTCTTGGTTGGAACAGAACACTGGCAATTTAGCTGATTTAGCTGATTTATTTCTCAGGTCAGGTAAAACCATAGTTTCTATCACCAACTACCCCCACCACCCCTGGGAACCTCCAAAAGTCATTTCTCTCATTTTTTTTTTTAACGTTCCAGTCTCCCGAGGCTAAAGCCTCATAAATGTGGAGGCTTGGAACTTCCGGTTTGCAATGCTCTGGCGGTGGCAGGAATCCGCGATTGTGCACAGTTTCTGCTGCACTCGCTGCTGGAGTGCCCCTGATCCAGCTGGATTTGGGGGCTATAGTTACCCCCAAGAGGTAACTGAAGGTAGGGGAGATCCAGCAGGGCTCTGGGGGAATCGCAACCCCCCTCCTCAGCTGGCTTAACTCCCTTTTCCGAAAGTGGTGGAGCGGCGGTCAGCAATGGCCACCACAAAGCTTTCATCCGGATAAGAATGTGCAGGAGGAAGCTGAGAAAGTGAAAGTTTTTGGCTAACTGGGATAATAAGTAATATTTAAATACCCTGGAATTTAAGTTTCATTAAAGATACATCGTTCCCAACGAAGAAGGAAAAAACGGCGAATGAAAATAAAAAGGGAAAGTTTTTTTGTCATGATTTATGAAATACTGTTTGTTTGGAGAATTTATAGAATACCAATATAAAAGGACTCTAATGTAGAAAAATAATATCTCCTCATTTTTTATTTTTTCTTCCATTTGCATCGTTCTTCCCTTCATTTTTCCCTTCTCTTTTTTCTTTTTCCTTGTAATCTGGATGGAATGATGATAACTCTTCCTTTATTTAGTTTTCCTGCTGTTTTTCAGTTTCTCTCTCTTATTCTTATTCTTTTGAAGAGTTTTTTAAATCTTTCAGCCCTATGGTTTATAATAAAATCATTTATTATTTGCAAAGTTTATGTTGATTTTTAAAAGTACAAATATAAAGTGCTAAAATACACTGTTTGTACCATAGGTCCTAATAAGGCAGGATCTCCCATACATTATTATTATATACATACAAGAGTGTGAAATCACAACTGCCAGTTCTTCATCTAGAGTTGGCACTTTAATGTAATTTGTCTGTGCATCTTTTATAATTAACAAATGGAAATTTTGTCTCAACAGTTTTTCTAAGCTGTCCAAGATAATTTTGATATGGTATCTGGTGTGCCAATAATCACTGGGACCAACATAGCCAATTTATGCTATAATCATTCCACTTTGATTTTAAAAAAAACCAGTTATGTAGCAGTCACATGTAAAGGTTTTTGTGTCTCTTATTATTCTCCACTCTTATTTGGATATTTTTATGAATCTCTCTCAAATAAACATATTCTTGGTTTTGAACCTAATTTTAGAACAGGGTTATAAAGAAATAATGGATGTTTTTGCCTTTTTAAATTGGACCATTTCCCCTACTTCATATAAGTTTGGGATTGGATCTACGTTATATATGTCTTTGCACATCTTTGAATTACAACACATCTTGAATAATTTTCTTAAACTCCCTCCCCCTAATTATCATTATTATTTTTTGGTAATAGATCCTCTTTTGTGGCATGGAAGTATCCAGCACAGAGCAGTTCAGTGACTGACATGGGATACTTCAGCTTTTTGTTTTCAACCCTTACAGGTAATCAGTACAAATTTACTTTCATCTTAATGTTGCTGGAGTATTTAGAAGACAGATTTTGCATAATATCAATTTACTTTTGCTTGTTGACTTCACTTGAATTTAGTTATTTGTTCTATGTTTTCTATTGCATTATATTTCTGTTACTTTATTGTACCAAATGTACATCCATATTTTTCTTTCTTCTATGAAGTTGCAGTACTTTTGGAAGTAATGGTCAATTTGGAATAAAGAGCAGTAGATGTTAATTGTCCAAAACTTTCCAAATAATTACCATAAACATGGCTTGCTGGAAATAAAAATAAGAAACAAGGCTAGGCAGGCCTTTAAACTGTTTTTAGCAACTTAACATTACTCAAAGAAGAATTCAATCATTCATAAAATAGTTCTGCAGATCTGAATTTCATAATCATGGTTCTCACAATTTTACCAGAATTTCATTTAGTCTTGACTCTTTTTTTGATATGACAGCATTCCATACAGGTAGTCTTTCCTTAATGACCACTTGCTCAGTGTCTGTTCAAATTTGCAAATGGTGCTGAACAGATGGTACTTTCATGCTTTGTAGTGTCCCTAGGATCATGTGATCTAGTCCCAAATCTACACAAAAAGGATCCAGTTAATTAAATAAATAAACATATTTATTTATGGAGCAAAATGATCCAAAGCTACAAATTTACATTTCAAATTTATTTATTAGGTTCTTTGAGAAGCCTTTCCAAAGTTACATACGTATTTGTACGTAGCAAAAGTATGCAATGTTTGCTTTCAGTAACCAGTGAGTGTCCCTTGGGCAGCAATAACTGCTTCTATTCTAAAACATTAACTTTTTTCTGATTTAATCATTCTTTGGTTGTTTGATGTGTTACTGTTTACTGTATGACCCCTTAGTTTTGAGCTTCAGTTCACAGTGTCATGCCCCTATCGGAATCTGATTCTGAGGGGGAGGCTGAGCAGCTGACGGAGTGGCTGTGGAAAAAACTGGGGAAGGGCACAGTCCGTCTGGGCAGAGCAGGGGAGAGATAGAGCAAGGCAGAGGGAATTTGGAGGAAGACCCAGGCCCACCCCCTCTTCATCCTAGGGCACATAGGGAAGAACGGAGAAGGGAGCAAACATGAGTTGCATGGCTTACGATGGAGGAAAGGGCCCTGATTCACTTCATTAGCTGCAGCTGGGAACACAGTGTTTAAAAAGGGAGGTTGCACATAGCAACTAGTGGGAAGCAAATCGTGAGTTATCTTTTATGGTCAAGACTTATCTGGGTTCCAGGTGTCTTCCCAACTGCATGTTTTATTGGCCTTTGTAGTCTGCAATTCCTTATCATGCCCTGTCCAGTTAATTGCTGCAGCATGGTTGTGTGCATTTTTATTTACAGTTATACATACTTTGTTTTTGGACTGAATTTCCTTCATTCAAAAACTCTTCTTGGAGTTTTTTCTCCAACCGAAGATAACTGGACATTGGGGGCAAAGTTGGAGGTATTAAAGGGACTTTTCTTACTTATGTGACTGTGTTGCCTTTGTGCCACGCTCCGGGTGGCACAAACAACTTTCTGGAAATAGTTTTCTAAATGCTTCCAGATTGTGAGGTTCAACAACTGTTTTTCAAGACTCTGGAAATCTTTTCTTCCGTCAATGAGATCAGATTTTGATAGCAAAATTCTGTTCTTTAAATAAGGCAGGACCTTCCATACTTACACCCAATTCCCATCTCAATGGTTGAAACAGCTGACATTAATTTTTCATTCTAATGAAGTGATAATTCTACAGGTTTGCATACTTTGCCACACAGCAATATGTAGCTTTGGATCATTTCCTCAATTAAAAATGTATAATTAATTTTTTTTCTCATTTGTTTCATTGAGTTTTCTAATATGTTTGGAAAGGAACATGAGGTGGAGTCTCTTTTTTAAAAGAAGTTTTTATTTTATTCACAACAATATATAAACAGTGTGGCACCTAAGCATCATACATTCTGGTGCAAACAAAACTAATAATGTTTATCATATCTCTAATGTTAATCATATCTCTAATGTTAATTCACATATTTGTATAAAATTATAGTCTTTCATTATTTAATTATTCAATATTCCAGTACATTCTTCTAATGCCAGTCTCCGTATTATTTAAATATACACGATAATTTCATTATTTGATTCCTTCTTTCATTTTAAATTTTTTTTTAAAAACGTCTCTTGGCAAGCAGTGTGGTTCCAGTTTTTTACATTTCAGTACAAACATGATCATTGTCATATTCATCTTTTTTGTTCAGTTTCATGTCACATTATTACTTATTAATGTTAAATTAATTAAACTTATTTTATCCACTTTTGATTCTTATCTTATTTCATTTTTCTTGGGATATTCTTAGGTCTTATTTTACAATATCTAAGAATCTTATTTCATTTCTATATTTATTGCACTTTTATTTGTCACATTTGTCATTTTATCAATCCTTGTTCTATTAATTCTAAAAATTGTCCCCTTTAGTTGTCAATTTGAGCTTACCGCCTTCATTCTACATAATAACAATATTTTTCTATCTACTAAATATCAGATATACATATATTTTATGTCAGATTTAGCATAGTATTTTCTCAATCATCTAATATATCAGCTATATATTACAAAAATATTAATCTAATCAATTAATTATAGAAACTGATATTAATCTTTCCATTATGATTCTCATAATTTGATTGATTATCAAATCAAATCAAATTATCAATCAAATCAAATTATATCAATCATTGATTATCAATTAATATTCTAATAATAAATTTCCATTTCCATATCTATTCCATTAAATTCCATATCTAATATAATAATCCTTAGAAAGAATTTCTACAATCAAAGTCCATAAGACTTTGTTTCTATGTTCTTTTCTAACTTTTTCCCAAAGTCACCAGGTGGTTCCAAAGCAATTATTTCAAATATCTTTCCCCTTGTAATATTCTGGTATTTCGCTTTTCAAGATTTTAATTATAATGGAGTTCCTCTTATTTTCTTTTAAGTTCCAAGTTCCAATTTTAAAAAGACCAAACACCTTCAAGAGTCACAGAAATTTTTCCTGTACCATCAGGTGACGCTGTTAACACTATTTCCACATTCCACACTTTCTTTCACCTTTTCCCTTTTTTAAAATAATAAAACTTTTATTAATTTTGCTAATTTCAATTATTAGCTATTATGTCTTTTTGACACATTCAATTCCAGTATTTACTTTTGCCTATTTAGTGCCAAAAGTCCAATAGTTATCCAATTTAATTCCCAAGCCTTTTGTGCTCAAATATTTTCCTCTGAATTTTCACTTCCAAATTAGTTCATTTAAATATTCAAAGCCAGTTTTATAAGTTCCAATTTCCTTCCCTCTCTCTCTGATCACCACTTCTACACATTTTCATCCAAAATAGTTCTTTGTTTCTTAATTTCGGGGTACCTTAATGTCCATGTATTTTGTCTGGTTCACACTCTGCTCGCGACTGCTTCCCATCTTCATGGTGGCCATTTTCGACCACCGCTGCAACTTGTCTTCGGAGTGGGTTTATCTTGTCAGGGAAGGGAGATGCAGCTCCCCTCGGCCCTCCAAGTAGTTCCCTCTTTCTTCACCACCCCTCCAGGGTGGTTCCCATCCCAATTGGGACCCTCCAACAAGTGAGCTCAGAGTGAAACTACACATGATCACCGATTCCACTCTGACCATGATGGAAGAGGAACTGGAAGTTGAGGTGGGGTCTCTTAAGGCTCTGTTTCTGCCTAGCGCTCTTCAACATTTTCAAAAATGACCTAGATGAAGGGATTGAAGAGGCACTTATCAAACTTGCAGATAACAGCAAGCTGGAGCCAAATTGTTAACTCTCAAAATACAGAAGTATCTTGACAGACTGAGCATCACATCCTATCCAATAAGATCATTTCAGTGATGACAAAAGTAAGGTCCTTTTATATGCAGAATAAACCAAATACTATTGAGCCAGGTACATATTAGGCAATACCTGGCTCAACAGTAGTAAGAATGATCTGCTAGGTATCCTAGTAGGCCACTGCCTAAGTATGAGTCAGTAATGTGCTGCAGCTGCCAAAAGAGCCAATGCTGCATCAATATAGGGATAGCACAAGATAATGAGACATGCTTTATACTTTATATTGCTCTGGTGAGACCATACTTGGAATATTGCATCCAATTCTGGAAAAGAGGCTGAGAGCTTTAGAAAGTGTGACGAGAAGAATAACAAAAATGGTTAGGGTTTTGGAGGCTAAAGTGTATGAAGAAGGGAACTAGGTATGTTCAGCCTAATTAAGAGAAGTACTAGGAGGTGACATGACAGCTATCTTCTAATACATAAAGGATGGTCACAGGAAGAAGGGTTCAGTTTATTCTTCAGTTTATAGCACCTAGTGGCAGGGCAAGAAGTATAGGATAGAAGACAAAGAGAGACCCAACCTAGAACTCAGGAGGAATTTCTTCAGAGCGAGAACAGTTAATTGGTTAAATAGCTTGCCTCTTGAAGTTAAGGGTGCTCCCTCACTGGAAGTTTTCAAGAAAAGATTGGAGAATAATTTGACCTGGATAGTATGAGGACTCCTGCCTTGGGCAGGAGATTGCACTATGAAACCCCAAAGGTCCCTTCCAACCCTATCATTCTTGTTTTAGGACTTGTGTGGAGAACAAATCATGTTTTAGGCTATATTTATGGAGCAATATTGAAGGGTTTACAAACCTTTAAATGCCATTGTATTTATATATTTATTAAATGAAGAGAAATATGGAATATTGATTTTTTATTTTGTTTGTAAGAACCATATAGAAAAATAATAGGTGTTCACTGCTCCTAATAGGATTCATTATCATCCCTTTTAGGCTTTTCCAGTGAAGAGATGAGTAACCTTCAGAGCATTAGGGGAAAACCACACATAAACCAAACACTGCTCTCCCCTGTCCAACTCTATTTAACAGATTTGGAGCAATTTTCATATCATTGGACTATTGCAGAGGTAAAATTTTCTGTACTGAAGAAATCTTCCTTCAGTGATTTTCCTAAAATGAAATGATTATGCGTTTACTGTTGGTGAGAAATAGATCTGTTTGATAAAGGTTGAAATGTAAAATGCAGATATATTTTATATATTTTATATTTATATAACATATATTCTAAGCCACCCAATTGCCTTGCAGTGAGATGTTGAGATGGGTGGCAAACAAAATTTTAACAACAACAACAACAACAACAACAACAATAATAATAATAATAATAATAATAGGAGGGGGAGGGAGACAACAACAGAAGGGCTAATTCTGGCTGCGCAAGACCAAGCCTTAAGAACAAATGCATACAAAGCCAGAACTGAGAAGAAATCAAATGCCACCTCTGCAAAGAAGCTGAAGAAACACTGGACCACCTGATTAGCTGCTGAAAGAAGATCACACAGACTGAGTACAAAAAAATGGCATCACAAAGTAGCAACAATAGTGCATTGGAAGGTCTGAAATACCATTTGCCTGCAAAAATGGAGAAAGTCATAGAAAATGAAGAAGCTAAAGTGCTTTGGGACTTTAGAATTAAAAAAGCATCTTCCATATAATGTGTTAAGCCTGGGTTCCCCAACCAGGGTTAGGGAGACAAGCTAAACAGAATGTGCAGCGTTAGTCAGATAGGCACACAGATAAATGAGTGAGCTAAGCTTGTATGTTTATTAACATACAGTAAAAATAACAGATACGCTTGTGCTATCAAGAATATAGTTTATTCCATTATAAGTTCATGGCATAGTCAAATATCAGTCCAATAGTCATTTATCATGTAGTCAGTCCATTCAGGGATATTCAGTTAGCAAAGTCCATGTAGAATATCCTATGTCAGTTCACTTACAAATCAGTCCTTTGTTGCCTCTCCTGTTCGAGCAATGCAGTCTTGATTCCAAGCAGTAATCAGGGATCATCAAAGCCAGAGTGAGCAAGCTGTAGTCTTGCTACTTTTAAAGTGTTTTCATAACCACTCCCTTAATTACTATCCCACAGTTAAAGCTGCAGACACTTTAACATACACAACTATGAATCATAGTTATTATTTCACCTAAACCAGTTAGGGTAAACAATGTTATCCCTAACATAATGCACCAGACTTAACAATTGTCAATAAGAAAGAAAAAAAGTCTGAATAGAGTGGATATGGTAGTACCTAGAGACAGCAGAAGTGAAGAAAAGGAAATGGAGAATATAACAAAATACAAAGGACGTACAAATAGAAGTAGAATAGTTGTAGCAAAAGAAATCGAAGATAGTACCAATTGTAATAACACCTTAAGTGCAATCTGAAAACAATTGGAGCACTACTTGAACACCCTTGACATTGATAAATTCATCATTAGTTTGCTTGGAACAAGTTACATAATTTTACATACTTTTAAGACCATCAAACATCTGCATCTACATCTGCATATCCCAGGTTGTTGGAAAAGAGTTGCTAAAATGCCAAATCCAGATTGAATATCTGGCTGTCTGTGCAATGATTCAAACAATATAGAAGTTATATAAAAGGAAAAAAGAATGATATTGCCATAAGTGCATACCTGTGCTAATAGGTGTAACATTTTGCTACCAGTTAGCTAAGGTGTGCAGGAAGTACTCCATTGTGACATTATCCTGGCATTAACTGGAAGACAAACTCTTGAAAAGGGAATGTCAAACAAGTTCCTAAAGAACCTAGCTGTTAGCTTAGTTGTCCAAAAGATAGAAGAATAGAGGAAAGGACCAGAAGATGAGCTGTACTGAACTTAATTCTTACTAATAGGGATGAAGTGATAGAAAAGGGGACTTGCAAGAATTTTGGGAGAGAGTGACGATGTCATTGGAATTCAACATAATGTAGGGAAAAGTAATCAAAAAAAGTCAAGAAGGCTAACTTCAACAACCTTGGAGCTTAGGAAGGATTTCATGGATAGAGATCTTGGATCAGAAAACAAATTGCTTGGGAATCTCTGAAAATTGAAATTATAAAAATCTAGTTTAACATAGCACCACTGAGGGGAAAAAAATAAAACGTAAAAAATAGAAAGATAACTAAAACAGAATACCAGCAAATAGCCCAAATCTGCAAGGATGAAGTCAGGAAAACTAAGAGTAACTAAAACTAGCAACAAATGCCAAAAATAATAATGAAAATATCTTTCAATATGTAAAAAACAAGAAAACAGTTAAGGAAATGATTGGTCCACTAATGGGAAAGAACAGCAAGGTAATAATGGTAGCAGGGAGAAAACTGAACTGCTTAATTCATTCTTTGTGCAAAATTAGTCCAACCTATCAAAAGCAGTACTACAGAAGACAGAACAGAAATACAAGTCAAAATAGGCAAGAAAATGGTAAGCAAACCCTTATCTACTCTAGAGTTCTGATCGCCAGGGCTTTAGATATATATATATCCAAGTGTAATGAAAACCATCAGATGTGATCTCAAAACAATTGAATCGTATCTTTTAAAGCTCTGGGAGCAACGGAAACTACCAGGGAACTGAAAAAATGTGGATGTGTTTTCCATCTTCAAAAAAGAAAAAATAGTTCCAGGAAACTACCGACCAATCAGCGTAATATCAATACCTGAGAAAACCCTGCAAAAGATAAGCGAGCACCTAGAATGATTTACGAGCACCTAGAATGGACAAATCTATTACTAGATTCCCAATATAGGTTTGTTAAAAACAGATCATGCCAGACAAAACTTATTGCCTTTCTTGACAAAGAGTGTATATTCGTGAATCAGAGAAATACTGTGTTTATAATTTACTCAGACTTCAGTAAGCATTTGACAAATTAAACCACAACCTACTCCTTCATAAGATAAAAATGTAAGATAGATAGTGCTGTCACCAGATGGATTTAGTTACTGCTGACCAACTGCACTTGACATATGGTCCTGAAGGGAACTACATCTATGTAGAACGGAGTGTCAAACTCAAGGCTCATGGGCCTGGTGCTTAGATCTGAACTGTGGGGCCACTCCGGAAACCGCAAAGGACTGGCTTGCAGTGCCTCTGACAGCGAAAATGGAGCCCAGGGAGGCATTTTCAGCCAAAATTGCCCCAAAGGCACCCCATTTTGGCCAGTAAACTGCTGCAAAAGCTGTCCAGGCTGAAAATGGGGCATAGGGGAGCCATGCCCTATTTTGGCTGCCAGAGGCATCATGGATCAGTCCTTTGCTATTTCCAGGCTGGTACCGTGGGCCAGATTTAAGCATTCTGCAGGCTGCTTCTGCCCCGTGGGCCTTGAATTTGTTACCCCTGCTGTAGTTGGTCATAAGGGTGAACAACCGCTGTGGTGCTACAACATACGTAACTTTGGCATAGATTGTATATACTTTTTTGGGTATGATTTTGAATGGTCACTAATTAAATTGTTATAACTCGAGGAATACTGTATAGATTTTACCTGAAACCAGTAAAATGAACTCAAAACATATCTGGAATGTAAGTTTTATTGCATGAATTGGTTCTTTGTTTATCTGGCCAAAGCCCATGTCACACTGGCCAACGGATGCAAAAAGGACACAGCGGACGAGCAAAATGTTGTTATCCGTTATCCGCTCTCAAAAGGGGCAAAAATTTGCATAACCGGAGCGGATAACACGGACACGGGGAGGACGCAGGGCGGATGCAAAGCGGATGCGGAACGGAAGCCCAGCGGATGGAAGCGGATGAGAGCGGATGGCGCATCTGCTAGGCTTCCGGGGGGCCTCAGCAAAGCAGACGCGGAATAGAAAGAGCGGATGCAGAGTGGACGCTGAGCAGATGAAGCGGATGCACAGCGGATGAAGCGGATGCAGAGCGGAAGCCTAATGGATGCACAGCGGAAGCGGAACGGATGCCGAGGGTTAATTGCGCATGCGGGGGGGATGCATTGCGTAAGCCCCCCGGATATAAAGGGAAGCAGCTCGCACGTGGCCAGCATTCCGAGGAAAGACCTGCTGCTGGACACTTCGAGTTCCTTGCCTGTCCTGCCTGCATGCCTGCCTGCCAGCCTGCCTTCCAGCCAGCCGTGGTGCCTGCCTGCCTGCCTGCCTTCCTGCCAGCCTTGGTGCCTGCCAGCAACCCCACAACCATGGGGAGGAAGCGAAAGCCTCAGCAGCCTGCCGCCATCCCTGGCAAGAGGGACAGGGCCAACCTCCCGCCCCCTGCCCCTGACTCTGCTTCTGCTGGGGCTTCTGCTGAAGCTGCTCCGGGTGGTGGTGCTTCTGCTGGTGCTTACTCTGTTGAAGCTGCTTCTGGTCCTGCTCGTCCTGCTCGTGCTCCTGGACTTGCTCGTCCTGCTCATGCTCCTGGTCCTGCTCGTGCTCCTGGGTTTGCTGGCCCTGCTGGTGCTTATTCTACTGCTGCTGATCCTGGTCCTGCTGGTCCTGCTGCTGCTGATCCTGCTGTTGCTGCCGCCGCTGCTGCTGCTGATGATCCTGCTGCTGCTGCTGCTGCTGCTGATGATGATGATGATGATGATTATGATCCTTCTGGTGAGGATGATGATGATGATGATGATGATGATGATGATCCTGCTGGTGCTGCTGCTGCTGATGGTGTGGAGGAGCAGCCCCTACTACCTGGGAGCCCCTCTGATGAGGGCCCATCTGGTTCTGCCAAAGGGAGGAAGAGGCGTATGCGACAACGGGAGAGGAGGCAATACTATAATGAGGAGGCGCACGGGGATGAGGTGCTGGAGTGGCTGAGAGAGAACGACTATCTGTGGCGGAAGGGACACCGGCTGTACAGGGACACCAAAAAGAAGCAGGCTGCTTGGAGAGAGAGGGCGGAGAGTATGGGTTACACTTCGGAGGTGCTCCTCGGCTAGTGGAAGCACATGCACACCTGGTACGGGAAGCTGCACCTGAAGAAATCTGGCCAGGCCACTGTGTAGCTGATGGACAGAGAGACCTACGTCATGGCCAGGTGCAGCTTCCTGGAAGGTGAGGTCTGCCACCGAGGTGCACCACCAGCCCCTCTCACGACCCTCTCTCTCTGGCAGCCTGCTGAGACCCAGTCCTCTTCCGGCTGAGAGTCAGTCCCTGTCTCCAGGCAGGTTTCTGTGGAGCGTGCCACGGTGGAGAACCCGTGGACAGGTGTGGTAAGCGTGGTGGAGTGCGTGGAGGACTCCCTGGTGGGTGGGAGAAAGGAGACATCGAGTCCACCACAGTCCTAGCCGCATCCACCCCCCCCAGCTCCGCCTCCGCAGAAAGGCAGAGATCTGGACAGCAGGAGGGGTAGAGCCACACTGTCCTGCTGGAGATCAGGGACACCATCCGCACCAGCATAGATCTCCTCTCTCAGCTGGTCCACACCGACTCCTCCTCCTCCAACCGCAAGCCCTTCCTCACCTATGTCAACCAGACCCTCAGGGACATGGAGGAACCCCAGTACCAGGTGGTGAAGGACTGGATCACCGAGCTGCTTCACAACCCTCCAGATCCAGAGGAACCTGCTCCCACACAGTCCAGGTCTGCTCTTCCACCCCAGGTGATGTCCCTCCCATTCCAAGGCTTCCCACAGCCTCTCACCTACCAGGGCTATGGCTACCAGGAGGTCCAGCAGCACAGGCAGCAGCCCTTCTCAGTCCAGGCACAGAGTCATCGGGCGACACCGTTGCCACCTGTTTCACTGATGCCACCAATGCCACCCACACCAATGATGCCGACGACAGCGATGCCACCCACGCCAATGATGCCATCGACGACAGCGATGCCACCCACGCCAGTCCTCACCCAGCTGCAGAGCAGACAGCCCCACTACACTGCTCCTTCTTCCACCCCGCAGCCAAGCCCGGCCTCAGTACATCTGTCATCAGTACTGGGGCTGACACCCCATGGCATGGAGGAAGGACCTCTCAGCATCACGGGGCTGAGCCAGCTGTCCGACACCTTCCTCAACACACCGTCCCTTGTTGTCCTCTCAGGGCCAGGCACTCCAGCACCACCCACCACCACAGCACCTGGACCCTTCACCCCTGAGACTGGGCACACCTCCGAGTGACCGATAAGAGTGCCAGAGACCGGGTAGTTGGCTACCTGTGGACTTTATTTGGACACTTGACTTGGGTCATTTTTCTGTTACAGCTTATTGTTCAATAAAGTTTATCTTTGATTCACACACTTGCTTCATTTCTTTTTTTCAATAAAGTCTTGGTGGAAACTTTTAGAAATGGTTTAAGCCTTTGCATGCTTGTGGGATGGGTTAAGATAGCAGAGGGATGGGCAGGGATACCTGTGGAATGAGCAGGGATATCTTTGGGATGGCTAATAGCTGTGGGATAGATAAACCTCCAGTGCAAGCATAGTGGGACTGTATGGTCTACCCTCCCAGGTGCCACACCTAGGGCCCTTTTTTATCAATAACAATGTAAGCATTGATCCACACATGGCAACACAAACACAACTCTTTATTAAATCCCCTGTTCATTGTAGGCCCACCCAACATACGTGGCCCAATCTCATCCGTGTGATGAGACAGGCTGAAGGAAGCATCCATTAAGCATCTACCATCCTGTCTTGCCACTCCACTGCTCCAGCTGGGGAGTTGCACTAATGTTTCAGGAGGTTGCGCTGCTTCTTCCCTTTCTGTGAGGCTCTGTTGGGGTCTTGCACTTCCTGAGTGTCGATCAGGTTTCACCCTTGCCTCCATTCCCCAGGCTCCATGTCCCCATTGCCTTGTTGACGGTCCACGAGCCTGTTCTGCAAGACTGGGTAGCGGGTGCACATGAGATTGTGCAGGATGCAGCAAGCTTTCACGATCCTCCTCAGGGTCAGTGGGCGATGCTGCATGTGGTGAGAAGTACCTGGAACCTGTTGGCCAGGATGCCAAAGGCGTTCTCCACCATCCGCCTTGCCCTGGACAGCCTGTAGTTGAAGATCCTCTCTTCACGGGTGAGGAATCTGGAGCTGTAGGGCTTCATGAGGTAGGTTCTGAGGGAGAAGGCGTCATCCCCCACGATGAAGTAGGGCACATCTTGCGTGTCGTTGGGCAGGGGGTCTGGATCTGGGAAGCCCATGATGAGATTGCGTTCCAGCCCCTCCTTGAGGTCACTGGCGTTGTATACCTGGGCATCTGAAGATGAGCCGTAGCCTGAAGCATCGATGTACATGAACTTGTAGTCAGCATCGACCATGGCGAAGAGGACGATGCTGAAGAAGCCCTTGTAGTTGAAATAAGTGGACCCTGAGTTGGCTGGCGCTTTGCAGGCCACGTGCTTCCCATCTATGGCTCCAACGGTGTGGGGGAAGTTCCACCTCTGATACCACTGCTCTGCAACTTTCTTTCATCCTTCTTCAGTGGAAAGGCACTGGAGGAGCTCCTCCTTGTATTCTTCGATGATGGCGTGCACCACTTCTCTGACCACAATGCTGATGGTGTTGTGTGGCACCCTCCAGCTGTATTGCATGCTTTTGTAGGTGGTCCCTGAGGCCAGGTGGCGCAGAGTGAGTGCCACCTTGAGCCCAGGTTCCAGGCTGGGCCGGAAGTTGGTGTTTGCCTTGGTCAACCTGGGTGTCAGGCGCTGCACAACTTCGTCAAACATGGCTGGAGGCATCCTCATGAAGTTCTGGAACGCCCGAGTGTCTTCCTTCCTGAGCTCCACCATCAGCTTGTTGTACAGCCCATACTCTGCTCTTCTCCCGATCCATCTTCATACCCAGACGCTTCTTGGCCGCCTCTTTTTCTTTCCGTAGTAGAGTTCACAGAGCCTGTAGATGGCTTCGTACTGTTGCAGAAGGATGGCGGCTGCCAAAAGAACTGTGTTACGATCCATGGTGGACATGATTGGATGCTGTGGAAGAGGAAGAGTCAGATGAAGGCTGCAGAGGTCTGCACAGGTAGGCTGCTGGTCTGAAAGTGAGATGCAGACGAATTGCTCCCCCTTTTTATAGGCAGTATAGGTGTCCCTTTGCATCCTCTAGGCATCCTCTAGGCATCCTCTATACATCCTTAATATCCGAGATAGGTCCCCTCTGCGAACGTTTTTTCCGTTTTAAACGCTTTGTTTCCGTTCTGCATCCGTTCTGCATCTGTTCCGCTTCCTCCCTGCGTCCGAGCGGATGCGAGTTGCGTGGATGCACAGCGGATGCCTAGCGGATATAGTGGATGCATAACGGATGCATAGCGGATGCATAGCGGATGCAGAACGGACGAACTGGATACATTTTCCGCGCAAAAGTTTTGGGCAACCCAAAACTTTTGGAGCGGATGAAACGTCCATAAACGGATGCTGGACGGATAGAGAGGAAGCAAAACGGAGGCAGTGAGTACATCACGTTTTCGAACGGGTGGCAAGCTTTTTTGTCCGTTTTACATCCTCTTTGCATCCATTGGTTCAGTGTGACATGGGCTTAAGCAACAATTTTTGAAGTTCATAAAAACAATATTTTGTTTAAATATTCTTAGGTAATCATGCAACTTAGTTTTAAATGATATTCAGCATACTATTTCATCAAATATGGTAAACATTTTGAACAATTTTGGTGTTAAAATAGGTGGTGAGCCAATGCCTGTCCACTATTCCTTCACGAAGCCAATGCATTGATATTGTTCAAAGTGTAACATGTAAATATCTGGTAGGTACCAATTTTGAATTAATTTATTATTAATTTACTATTATTAAATATAACTGATAGTTGATTTATGCTACTTTATTTAAAATATAGTATGTGAATTTTTTAAAATAGTATGTGAGTATGTATATATGTAGTTACTTGAAATGTTACATTTTTGTAGTTTCTTTTGTCCTAGTGAAGTATAATTGCGTGTCTATAATAGTAAGTTTTATATTAAACCATTTGTTTACTGCTGGCTGTTATATAAATATGTAATCATTATACTGAAATTCTTAACATTCTTATATTTAAAACATAAACCTGTCTTTGTTTCTAAACATAGTGAAATCAAACAACCTAAAGCAGTTTAAATATAACAATGTAAAATTTTAAACACATATTTTATTAATAGCAGCCAATATGTCACTCAATTAGTCAGCTAATATAGTAATAGCATTTAGATTTATATACTGCTTCACAGTGCTTTTTACAGCCCTCTCTAAGTGGTTTACAGAGTCAGCCTATTGTCCCCAACAATTGGAGTCCTCATTTTACCCACCTCAGAAGGATGGAAGGCCGAGTCAACCTTGAGCCTGTTGAGATTGAACTGCCAAATTAGAGGGAGCTGGCAGTCAGCAGAAGTAGCCTGCAGTATTGCACTGCACCACTGCAGCTCTACATAAAACCTTTCCCATAAAGC
Organism: Laticauda colubrina; assembly: GCA_015471245.1. NCBI lineage: Eukaryota > Metazoa > Chordata > Lepidosauria > Squamata > Elapidae > Laticauda > Laticauda colubrina. The sequence goes on along the minus strand of BLBF01000044.1, from coordinate 18,978,123 downwards.
CACATAAGTAATAAATAATAAGACCAGCAATGTGGGTTTCCCTTCATAGAGCATTCTGCCACAAAAATGGGAGGAACAGTTCCTGTCCTGTATTTTATTCACCTATAAAAAAATATATTTAGAAACTTCGGAGCAAGTTGGAATGACAGATTGTAAAACATAATATAATTTGTTAATATGTCTTAATGTGTGAATTCAATGGAAAGATCAAATTGTACTCACAAGATTCTGAAATGTGCTAAGTACCTTTTGTAGTGATTTCTTAATCATGGCCATCATTTGAGCATGAATGGAGGATTATCTACTAACTGTGTATGAAGGGGAGTAATATAAACCCAACCAAAGTGAGAAGTCTTTGTGGATCATCTGATCATTTTGCCAACATCTATGTTATTGGAATTGTTTGATGACTCAGTTTTGAATCAGTACTTTGTTGTTCAAAGGTACCAATCTAACCTTCTCCATAGTGCTGACAGCATAGCTCTATCCATAACCTGATCTGGCAATCTTATATGCATATTAAAAGTTCAGATATTAAACTGGACAAAAATGTTTTTATGTGTTAAATTTGTCTGCCACCCATCTCTTCACAAGGCTATGTCATTTGGTCCTTTCTTTCTTTCTTTGGAATGCATGTGGAGACATTCTAGAGATCAAGAATGCATGCTTTTCTTATATGGCAAATGGAATGGGAACATCAAAATAGAACTGCTGAAGAGGTGGCTTTCTTGGGAAGATAGGGCCTGAATGGCAGAACCCACTATGAACAACTTAGTAATAGTTTTGTTTTCAAAGTTGTCTGAAAAGCATATGGTCTTGTAGTTACAGTGAAGCAAAAGGAGGAACAGGGAGAATACACGAAGAATAGCATTAGTTATCAATATTGATTCTGTAAGATCAATGACTGTCGAAAAGGAGCAACTGTTAAGAGATGGTTCAACTAAGATCCTTAGAACAGCAAAACTGACAGTAGATATATCTCTAGATGCTTCGCAATGTGTGCAGCCAGAGTCATGGTCACTGAGATAGAAATCCAGTGTAGTTTAAGCAATAGGAGCAGACCATTATGCCTGATCCAGAAGAAAAAAGTTTAGTTTAGGACAGTGATCCTATCCTAATCCAGAACAAGACAAGAACAAGGCTGTGTTGTTGGTATTTAAAAGAACGGCAGGTATAGGTAATGACTTTTTGCCTTTTGTTAACTTTGGATTACATATCTGACTTCTTTTGTATAAGACTCAGATAAAGGAATAAATTTCAGAGTAATTGTTCTTCAGCTGTGGTACCTTCCAGGATAGTGGATTCCTACAGAACTGGGATTTGAATAGTAATTAATTTTAAGCTAAGTTTTAGCCAACATCTTTTCATGTGAAGAGGGTGTTGAAAGACAATAATCCTTGATTTTTTGCTCTAGAATTGGAGTTATCTTTCTTAATGGATCCATCTTGATAACCAGAAGGGTTCCTCACAATGAATTCAAGAACTATTTGATGTTTTGCAAATCTGTAATCTCTCAAAAATATTATTTTGCATCTAAATTGCAGTTCAAATTTGCTAAACAATTATATGTTGGAAATATGTTGGTTATTGCTGAATTGCTCATACATTTCTATCTTTTGTGCATATTTACAAATATATATAATTTGAGCAAATATATACATTTAATCTATAAATTGCTTATCTGAAATTCCTTCATTTTCCTTTTTTCTTTTAAACTATACTTTATTAAATTTTTATTCCATTTAAAACAAAAATAAATAAATCACTCAACAACAGCAATTTGTAGTGATTCTCTTATGACAATAATTCATGCATTATTTACAGATATAAGAAACTTTTAAAGGTTATTTGAAATTATTTCAGCAGAATTCTTCTCTTATAAACATAAACAAATAAAATATTTGTGCTCAAAGATTATGTGAAGGTTTAATCTGAAATTATTTTGTTTCCTAGGTAGGACTGACAGTAATACCTGATAGCACTGTTGGTGCTATTTTATGTGTTTTTAGTAAACTACTGGATCAAGTATATGTCCTTAATGAAAATGCTTCCAGGTTCCTAGCTTCTTTGTGTTATAGTCTTCTCTACCTTGTCTTAACAATAGAGAGGGAGGATACAGAACATATGCAGAAGAGGTAAGCTTTTTAATTTTAGATTTTATTCTTAAAATATTGATACTTTCCAAACATTGTATGCATGCGTGTTGGTATGTTTTTATTTATTGTGGCTGAAGACGAGTTCAACTGTACAGGTAGCCCACTGTCTGTGATCACAATTGGATCCAGAAAACTGGCCTTTGAGTGACGTGGTCATTAAATGAGATGCCACTAGACTGCTGTGCTCAATGACTATAATCCCAATTCTCCCAGTTGTGGTTATTAGTGGCGTGCCAGGGAGAAGTCCCAGGTTTCCCATTAGATCAGGGGAGAATGATAATGAGAACAACGGTGTACATTAGATTTTTCACCATATTTATTTTTTTTGGCATGCTCTGGAGGAAGAGTCCTCAAATCTGATGAAAACACTAGTGAACATCAGCATTCTGGAAAGCTTAGAATGCTGGTGTTTGCTAGCTTTTTCTTTTCCCTTTGGGTTCAGAATGCTGGGCTTTATAAGACTTTTCCCATCTGAATGCTGGCATTTAGAGAGAAAACGCTAGTAAACACCAGTATTCTGAAAGGCTCACTAGCAGAGATGAAATCTGTTCCTCCACTGCACTGGAGGATTTCCTCTTCATGCAGAGGGGAAAAAGAACACCTTGGCATGTGGAGGAATGGACCTCAAATCCAATGTTTCAAGAAATTGCAACCTTACCTGCTGGCTTCTTCATTAATTTTCTGTGGAAGCTGGCAAAGATTGCAAATAGCAATCATTTGATTGCAGGGCACTTGGAAACTGCTTGTAAATATGAACAGATTGTCCAGCACCCAAAATATGGTCATATGACTAAGGAGACGGACATAGTGCATAGGTCGTAAAGCACCTGTTCTATGACTGACTGACTGTGAAGGGTTATTAAATGACCAGTTGTAAGTTGAGGACTATCTACTTGAGCAGTAATCACAGTGAACTTAGAATTTCCGGTGAAGTTTTGTATTTCATTTTCTACAATATTCTAAATGTAATATTACATTTTATGAAATTTATTTTAGTATAATTTTCTTGTGGGAAATTTAACTTCTATTCTGCAAAGGCAAGTTTAAACAAGGTGTGTGTATTTTTAATTTAGTAATGATCAATACATAATATCTTCCACAATTAACTGTGTGACAGAAAGCCTACCTTTCCCATTTCTAACCATAACTGTAGGCAAAATGATTGATTTTTTTTACAACTGTAAATTAGTAATAATTTATCAGCCCCTGAGAGACTCTGCAAATAAATTATATTTATGAATCTTTATTTTTATGTATTTATTAAATTTATATGGCTGCCCATCTGACTTGCATATGACTATATATATATAGTTTTAAAATTGGGGCTAGCCTACTGCTGTGCCAGAATGTTTTTTTCTTCATCCTGATTGGTTGGGAGTCTTGGTCTGTGTTTATTGGTCTTGGAGTTTGCTGTGTTCTGCTTCATTGGTGTTTCTAATATCTTCTGTCTGTTTTGTGTATTTTTTTGTCATGATTGGCTGGCAACATTGTGTTCCTGTATTGGAGGCTTTTAATGCAGCTTGGTTCTGAGTAAATGGATGACTATCATTTATTAGGAAGCTAGGTTTCATCTGGGTGCCTGGTTGGGGTGTGTTTGAGCTGGAGGTATCAGGGGGAGTCTGTTTGTGCCCAGGTGTTTGCCTGGCTTGTGGTGTGGAGATCTTTCTGTTTGAGAGTGCAGGCTTCCAAATGATTGACAGTCTGGTGGAATCATCTCTTCTATTCATGCTTTCAGGTCTTTTTTCAATCTCTATGGCTTCTCTGATGATTCTGTGGCTGGGTTTTTCTATAGTGGCTAGGGTTTGGTGCCCTTGAAGTTGATGCCATGACCCGTGGCTTTCATGTGTTGGACTAGTGAGGAAGTGTGTTCCAGATTTTTTACTGCATTTTTGTGTTCATCCAGGCGGGTACTTTTTCTTCTATAGGTCTGCCAGACCAATCAGGATTAAGAAAAAACCATTCTGGCACAGCAGTAGGCTAGCCCCAAATTTAAAACTGAAATGGCTGTGAAAGTCTGACTCACATACGAACTCAATACAGAAGCCTGATGATGGCAGATGAGATTCTGCTGAAACGTTGCGACAACTTTAAAAACACTACAATGATGTGGGATAATACCCGAAGGAAGCTGAACAGCACACATGTAAGTACCAGTGAAAATTAAAAAAAAACATTATATATATATATACTGTTTAGCTTCCTTCGGGTATTATCCCACGTCATTGTAGTTCTGTTAAAGTTGTAGCAACGTTTCAGCAGAATCTCATCTGCCATCCTCAGGCTTCTGTATGGATATGGGTCTTACAGCTCCTGGTTTTAAATTTGAGGCTGGTCCATTCTGATTGGCTGGGAGCCTAGACCTGTGTTCATTGGACTTGGAGTTTGATTGATTGGTGTTCCTGGCTTCCTCTGTCTGTTCTGTGGCTTTGATTGGCTGGCAACACTCTGTTCTTGTGTTGGAGGCTTTTAGTGCAGCTTGGCTCCGTGTGAAGGGACGGCTGCTCTTCATTAGCAAGCTGCTATTCATTAGCA
>BLBF01000044.1:18833501-18973425 GCA_015471245.1 Laticauda colubrina | reverse complement strand
CACCAGGCACCCAGGTGAAACCCAGCTTGCTAATGAATAGCAGCTTGCTAATGAAGAGCAGCCGTCCCTTCACACGGAGCCAAGCTGCACTAAAAGCCTCCAACACAAGAACAGAGTGTTGCCAGCCAATCAAAGCCACAAAACAGACAGAAGAAACCAGGAACACCAATCAATCAAACTCCAAGTCCAATGAACACAGGTCCAGGCTCCCAACCAATCAGAATGGACCAGCCTCAAATTTAAAACCAGGAGCTGTAAGACCCATATCCATACAGAAGCCTGAGGATGGCAGATGAGATTCTGCTGAAACGTTGCTACAACTTTAACAGAACTACAATGACGTGGGATAATACCCGAAGGAAGCTAAACAGCACACATGTATACCCGCGAAAACCTAAGAAAACAAATATATATATATACACATACACACACACACACACACACATATATAGTTACAGGTATATAGTTACAATATACCTGAGGTTATTTGCCTGGTTTGAAGTTACTCCTTTCTTACTATAAATCTAGCCAAACTTTATGCATCTACTTTCTCAACTTTGGTTTCAGGGATGTATTGTGGAATTCCTGTATCTCTATTCTAAGCACCTCACTTCAAATCTTGAGAGTGATGTTGCAGACTCTTCAAGTGAACCAAGCCTCCCGGGATGAATTGCCTGTTCTTGCTCAGCTTCTTTGTTTGCTAATGCAACACAGACAGCTTCAGACTCATATGAAGACCAGTGAGTTCCTGGTGAAACAGATTATCAAAGATATCATGGTAAGGTGCCTATTCTCAGTCACTGGCTGAAGCCATGTTGTTGTCTCATAGAATTGGAAAGTAATGGAAATGGTCTTTGTTGATCTTTCTAAGCAACCGGTCACAAAAAGCCAAAAGAGAACTTGGCCCATTAGTCATTAAAGGATAGAGCCACTCTTGTCTTTTGTATCATAAGAATGATACTGGGCTTTCTCCAAAATTAATTTCCATTCTAATCCCCAATTCCAGTAGGTAAGGACTAACCACATTTTTTGCTTCCAAACTTAGGAAATAGCATTACAATACTCTATCCTTATTCCTTCCTGGTTTGAGTGGAAGGCAGAATTGTATGTGAGCATACAGTTCTTTTAAAAGGTTTATTTTGAATATCTCAAAGGTCTCTTCCTTTTAAATGAGGACATATTCCTTTAAATTTCTTTCCCACTTTGGGGTTTAATGTGTCCATATATAAGCTACTATATTAAAAATGAACAGGAAGAGCTATTTTGCTCCCTTTTTGTAAAATTATGTAGAATCTGAATTTCCTTTTTTGTTTACTTCCTGTTCATCCTTTGTTCAAACACAACCTTCCTCCTAGGCAGATATGGTAGAATTTCCACACAGTACTACCTTTTAAATAGTTATCTTGAGGGTTTTTTTTCCTCTTTCAGAATGCTTTTTAATCTATTCCCTTCCTTTTTTTTTTTCATTTAACTTTTTAGGCTATACAGCTGTTTAATGGATTCCCTATACTAATTATTTTGATTCCAATATCATTTAGACCTCAAGCCATGCTCAGTCCAGAGATTGAACTTAAAAATATCCCTGACAAATATCTCACTGTATTAGATATTTTTCAGCAAAGTAAAATTCATCTACCATTTCAATAACTTTTTACTGTCTAACTAGTCTAATCGTTAGGAAAATTTTCTTCATATTCCATCAGAATTTGTCTTCAAAACTTAAGGAAGACAGATTGGCAACAAAAAGAATGATCCAGTTGACTATGTGATCTCTTGTTAACTTCATTATCTATATAAGAGAATGTATATAGTCCAGCATTTAACTGGAATCTTTGGTGGTCTCTGAGCTTGGTTGTTTGCTCAGAGATTTCATTACTCAATCTTCAGTGCAAAGTGTTATTGAGTTTTGTCCAAACCAGTCCCTTAGATTTTGAAACCATGATGTTCTTCTGCCTGGAGCTTATTTGCTTTCAGTTTTTTCTTGGAGGATTAAGTGAAGTATGCAGTATTTTTCTGGGTGTTGCATCACATGTCCAAAATATTCTAACTTCTGAACATGGGAAGCCATAAACAGTTCTTCCACTATTATCAGGCTTCCCCAACATTCTGACTTTGATCTCTCTTTGTTTCTAAGACTTGTGAGATCTTAATAAATTCTACAGACCACATATTAATATACTTACAATTAACTTGCTTCCATAAAAATTAATTATGACAATTTTTGGTGATCTTGTCATGTTATCTGAATTTCTTTTGATATAAAAGGGAGTAGGGCATTTTCTGTGATATCTTCTGCCACCTGAATTGAACAATATTCTGGTTATACTGGCTTCACTATGTGTGACACCCTCTGGAAATTAGTGGTTGTCATTGTCTCCTTACAAGTGTGGAAGCTGCCAGTTGTGTTAATAATATAAATAGTACCTTGCTGGACTGAAGAATTGATCCAGCTTTGAGTTCTCACATTGGCCAACTAACTTTAAAAGGAAGCCTACAATCCTTGAGATACAACCATAATGGAGCCTGTCCATTATGATGGCACATTACAAAAATGGTTAGGTAAAATGTTTCATCTAATGATTTTTCCATTCCAGCTCTCCCTAATGAGTCTAACAAATCTGCAGGGTGCCTCAGGGTGGGGCAGGTCCTTGGAAGCCTAGCACAGGCCCAAGCCCATCGGCCCTGGCTGCCGGAAATAACCTCCAAGCTGCCACTGCTCCACTTTCTATACATTTTGATATACAGAAGCGTTGTGGTTGATTCAGGTCACTACCATGTGGCTTGGTAACAAATTTCTTTGTTCTGCTACCTTAACAAGGTCCACAGCAGTGCAGAAACTTTTTGCAGCATTTAGAAGAAATTTCAGTTAATTTCTGGATATAATTTAAAATACTGGTTCCCCAAAAGGCATTTATGATTTGACACTGGGTACGTGTAAGGCAACCTATTCTTATCTTAATCAACCTGACTTGTTGGATTATCCAAAAATACTGTTCTAGTTTGTTGCTTTCAGGAGGTAACGAGTGAAATTAGGAAGCCCTATTTTTCAGGGCCACTATCTGGAATAGTTCCCAAGGAGAAATCAGATTTATTTCTTCTTTGCTGGCCTTCAAGACTTAAAAACTGAGTAGTTTGGGAAAGCATTTTAGTGCCATCCCATTAGTGCCATCCTTTTTTTTTATATTTTCCTGATTATTATTTTAGATTGATTGTATATGTTATTTTTTCCATATAAGTTGCCAAGTGTCACTAGATTATGGTACTAGGTTAGATATGTAATCATAAAATAAATTGTGTAATTTATTAAACTATTAGATTTTTACCCGTAGCAATACCCATAGATTTTTACTCTAACTTCCATTCCGGTGAGACAGAGGAAAACATTGAAATAGAATTCCATAGCATTTCTTTGATGATAAGCATCTGCTTGCTAATATGTAAACAAAATTAATTTGCTTATTGCTTGGTGTGTTGTGTTACAAGTACTGTAAAACTGAAACATGTGCTTTAATTTTTTTAAAAAATCAGTAATTTTCCTTCTTTGTATTCTATAGATGCCCTAAATAATTGTATAGATAATCCTTGACTTTCCATCACAGCTGGGACTGGAAATTCAGGTGCTAAGCAATGTGGTTATTAAATGAGTTGTGCCCAATTTTATAATCTTTTTGACATGATCATTAAATGTAGTCATTAAGCAAATCCAATCTCCCCTATTGACTTTACTTGTCTGAAGCCTAATGGAAAGTTGCAAATGATGATCGTGTAGGCCCAATAACGCTGCAATTGTTTTTCATTCATGCTGGCTGCCAAGCACCTGAATTTTTGATGATGGGATGCTACTATTGTTGTACTAATCCTAAATCACTTATTTTGTCAGATTGCCATCAAACCACTTCAGCCCAGTTTTGCTGCAATTTGATAGCAGCCTGCCATAAAATGTGTGTGTGGGGGGGAGGGAAATGACAGGAACCAGAGGTACTATCCAAAGACAATGGCTGAAAATCCAAGAACAGAAGCCTGGGAATGGAATATAAAATAGCCATCCAAAGAGGCACCAAAATGTGGAACTGCTACTAAGGCATCCAATTTGAAACTTATTGGACACCAATCAAAGGGGAAGAACCTGGGGGAAGGGGAGATTACCAGGAAATCCTCTGATCTACCTTTGTTACACTATAGCTACCGGTACTTGGCTTCAATAAAAGTATAACCTTCACTACAAATGAACTAGAGGGTCTGTCTTTCCTGAATGTCCAAGCTGGAACAGGCTGATATAGCATTGTCATAAATTCAAATAGGTGTTAAATAAATGGTTGGAAGTCAAGGACTAATTGTATCTTATATTTGTATCTAAATGAGTTATAGATAAGAGAAACATTTTCTCTTTCTTATTTCTCTTTTATATTTCAAGTAACCGTTACGTTTTTTTTATTCACAGGTCTTGAAAAGTGATGAAGCTCAAGAACAGTGGCTGACAGACCTCCATTACAATTTCAACATATATTTAGCCACTCATTCTCCAGGATCTGGGGCAGTCAGTACATTATATTAAAGAGTATATTTGGTTGGAAACTCTGTGAATGAAAAAAAGTCATTTTTTGTGGAAATTAAAAATGCATTTTATACAATCTATTATTTGTATAATAAATATCACTCTACATTTGATATTAACATTTAAAAGTTACCTGAAATAAAATGAAGTAATACAAAAGCTTAAAGCAAACAAAGAATCATACGCAAATATTGAGAAACATATTAAGAGAAATTTTACTTATTGTGAAGAACAGGGAACAGTTTAGTTGGTGCCATTAAGTTGGTATACCTGAGTCTCAGTATTATACTGCTTAATGTATTTAAAAAAATTAAGATCATTTAAATAAAAACGCTGATAAAACTATTATTAAATATACTTTAAAATGTCCATGAACAACCAGTAAGCTCCCTTCTTATACTATCGTGGAGTTTTATTTTCATGCCCGGATCTGGTATGTTTTGCTTTCACTATTGTGGCAGGTTTCATATTATATGAAAAATGTTTACTTTTCCCTGGATTTTCCGATAAGCAAATATCCTGCAATCCGCCTGCTGTAAAAGAAACAAAAATGTATTAGTGCTTTTTGTTCAGTGAGGACTCAATATAGTTAGTTTTCTTTATTAAACATAAAAAATGTTAACTTGAAAATTCCCTTATGTAGTTGAAGGCCATTAAATGGCAAATGTACTCTTAATTTTTAGAGGATTCTAAATGGCAACTAATATCTCCACTGTGTTCTGTGACATACTTTAGCTCTACCATTTTTATTTAAATCTGTTGATTTAAAAAAAAAAAATCATTCCTGTTTTGTCCATTGACAGGCATTACAAAAGGGAAAACAAGGAATAATTTCAAAATTGATACAATAGTATTTAAAATGTTGTGACCTGTTTTGAATTTTTAGTGTTTCAGTATAAATATGCCATAAAATGTGATCTGTCAAAAATACTACACTTGTTCATTTAATTAGAAAAATGATCCAAAACTACATATTTATTTGTGGGGAAAAAGATATGAACAGGGTTATCAGTTCATTTGAAGATGAGTGTTTCCATCAATGAGATAAAAATTGGGTGTGAATGTGAATTCTGTTCTTATTTGAAGAGCAGAATTTTGGAGATCTGCTGTCGTCTGATCTTCACAATGTTATGTGAAAGGATCTTATTGCTAAAAAAAGATTTATGCAAACCTGAAAAAGCTGAAAAAGTTTACAAAATGTTTGGACTATATCAGTCCATTGTCAAAGTTTTGAAATAGTTTTGCATTCTGTGTTTTGGTTCAGTATTGAAATCACCAACAATCAGGTTTTTCCCCAAAGGCTCTTGCCTTGACATTAAGGTTTCCAAAGTACCTAAATTTTATCTTCACTGCAAATAAAGTCAGATCAGTCTAACTTTATCTAGAAGTAGATTATTCTAGCAATCCGAGATATTCTCAATAATTAGCACTATTTGGCTGGATATTTTTTCTTCTTCAGCCTTTCAGATGATTCAGCTTTTGTCTAAATTTATTATACTTAATCTGACATAGTAGAGCATGATAGCAGAGCAGTATATCAAACAGAAAATAGTGATATGATTTCCCAGAGTCATCCTAGCTCTAGTTTTTTAGATTGCTTCTCAATTCCCCAAATTTCTGTTTAGCTTGCTGTTATACATAGAAAAACGAGCAGTGCACAGGTATTAGAAGTATCCTTGCTCAATATTATATTATCCACTTCTTATAAATGATAAATCAACTTCTACTTCTAAAAATGCTTCTGCAATTCTTGGGAGTTCAAAGCCTTTTCATAAATTCATAGCTGGGAAGGGGAAACAAGGCAGAGTGAAATATATCAAGTATCACCCCCTAGACCAGGCGTGGGTGAAATATATCAATTTTTTCTTCCTCTGAAATAAAGGTTTTTTACAGTCTTTTAACCAAGGAATGCGCTTTAACAATTTTTGAAATGCACAATCTCAAGAACCATATCTTCAAAATATTTTTAAATTAAATTAGTTTGTTGGTCATCCCCCTACAAGGTGACTCTTTAGAAAGAACAACCTTAGAAAGTATTTCCTGCTCTTTTTCTAAAAAAATCAGAAATCAAAACTTTTAAAACAATGTGGTATAATTTGGAAATAACCAGGCAGTGAATCTGTCAAAAGCAAAACTAAAAACAAAAAGTTTACAAAACTATCGAGCTCTCATAAAACTTGGTGGTGATTCTGACTTACCAATACTTAAGAAATACCTTTAATGCATGCAGATGAAATCCATCAATAGGATAAAGTGAATGTAAAATTTGAATTGGAGTCTACATATCCATAAAATGATATCATACATTAATTAATATGACTCATGAAATTTTATAGATGTGTATACACTTTAAAGTTAATTGTTAAAATTAATTGTTGTACTTGAAATCCAGAAAATCACAGGAGGAAAACACCATCATTATCGAACTGTGCAACATAATATTTGTTATTCTTTTGGGTGAGGGAAATAAAGTGGTGTAAGGTATCTTTACAGTTATTCCAGAGAAGATTAGGAAATGGCTGAATAACGTTGTAGCTTATTGAGGATTTTGTAACATGAATATTATAAAACAAGAATGATGTTCATAACATGAATGTAATGTAAGATTGCAAATTTTCCTGTTTCATTCTTTCAACTAGTCAGAACATACAAAGGCTTTTTAAATGCAGCAGGGGAAAAGTGAAATTGTGTGTGTGTGCACATGCATGAACCAGCAGTGTGTTGCAGCTGCCAAAAAAGCAATGTAGTTCTAGATGGCATCAAGAGAGGGATAATATCTATCAGTGTGTTCAAATAAAAAGTGACAATAAAGACTATCTTTAAAAAAAAATGCTTTGGACTGGACAAATAGCCAAGCTTGCCATCAAACAGGTAAAAATAGCGAATGATGGAATCAAGATGCCTTATGGGAATAACATCAAGATCTGGATGAAGATGATCACTATTTATACTTGGGCATTCTTCAAGCTGATAACATTAAAAAAAGACTAGAAATGAATAATACATCAAGAAGCATTCAGAGATGATGAGTACCATCTAGTAGTGCCATACTTGATCTGAAAAAATTAAAACTGTTGGGAAAAAAGCAGGCAGCTCAAATGGATAATTGGATAATTCAACTAGTTAAATAGAACACTACATCATTTTGACACTTTTCCAAAAATTTATCTCAGAATGTGTAGAGCACCATGCATTATAGTGAGCACCATTGAATTGATGTATTTTACACCTCTAGACCTAATTACATGTTTATCTGGCTTGTGTCCCTTTCCAAAATCTCCATGAACTTTTCTTGCAGCTGAAGACTGGATAATCTACAAGATGGTGGCAAAATCTTATACTATTTGAACTAAAAACATTAGACTGATGGATATCAGTACTGGAATTCTCTTTATTCATGCTGATAATTCCATTCATGTGATCAAGAAATGCATGGGGTGGGGGGAGTCAGCAAAAAAAAGTTAATGATTATAGGTATTCTGCCTCAATGAACATTGCCAATATATAAAGGCATGACATATGTTGTGATTTCTGCCCTAAAGAAGCTAGCAATAGGGCGAGTAAAATGTCCACATGTCTCATGGCCTTATCAGGAAGCCCTTTCACCAATAACATTTTGTCATTTTTCCTAACACGCTCAAGTAATCACCACAATGTGCTTTTTTCCTGAGGTTGCTATAGTATATATCTTTTGCCTCACATCTAATGTTTATTATCACATACATCAGAATTGTACCTGATATTAACTGAAGTTCACAAAACTGCTGTTTTGAAGCAAGCAATCTCATTGGGTGATTCACCTTTCCTTCTTGTGAGTGCCCTTTAAAAACAAATTTCCAAAGTGTATGAATGCTGACTGCCTCAATGAATAAAAAGCATTTATCAACATAAAATAAATAAAAATAATGATAAATAATGAATGGTCCCTTAAACAGCAGTGTTTTCATAATTTTACCAAAAGACCTCATCATAAGTTATATCTGCCTTCAGGAGGCAGCTGTTTCAGTATGCTTCCACACAGCATAGTGCCACTGCAATATAAGGTAGACAAATGCTACCTGAAGATGATATTCCAAAGGGTCTAAAGCCCCTTGAGCTAGGCCTAGAAATCTATCAGCAAACCAATGTAAACTAATGTTAGAAGGTGGGCTGCTGCATGCTTTGCCAACTAGAATTTCCAACTAATCATAAATGGCACCCTCTCCCATTTATTGAAGTAGCCTATCTGAGGTATGACAAGATCCTGAGCTGTGCTTTAGCACTTCTTGATCCAAAAAAGGAAAAAAAACAAACCTACCAAAACTGCCCAAAGTCTCTCTTGGCTTTGACATTTATTCTAGCAGGAATCATTAGTTCAAGGAGAATACATGGATAAATGGGTAGGTAGGTAGATGATTAGACAGGGAAAAAAAGAATAATGACAATTTTTTTTTCAACCTAAGACACATGCTTCTGATATATTTTATTACCATATATCTGCTTCAGAGTGGTTGACTTCTGTATCAAGTTGTTTCCTGAGCTGTTTTTGTTGATTGCCTTTGGGATTTTGCCTGAAGTAAGTGCTTTAGGTGCAGTTAAGTTTAACTTTTTGTTCCAAATGGCCTTAATGCACAAGAGAGTTATTTTTTGTTGCCATTCATCTTTGCATTTCTGTTTCATGCTAAAAAGTTGAAGAAATTGTTTTCTTAACTGATAGCTAGGAGAAAACAAGTGGGAAATTCTGTCTTAGCTTATTTCTTTTAAACTCCAGATATTTCTATTAACCATTTTTTTTCAATAAAAACATTTTTTCTTAATTGGATTAACCCCCTCATTTTCAATATTTTAAGAAAGTAATAAGCAAATATAAAAAACTCAGGGATATACAGTAACCACTTTCTACATAGAATATAGAAGACATAAAAAGTGGAGAAATAATAAACCAGAGAAAAAAAGCAAATCCATATAACATTAATTCAAACTTATAAAATACGTAAAATTTACAGAAACTCTAAACTTTCACACCATGTTCTCAATTTTAAAATATAAAGACATTTTAAAAATGAATAATAAATCTGTTTCTTAATATGAGGCTAATTTAATCTGTAAATATATCTTCATAACCAAGCACAAGGCTTGATAGAGGCAAAATTCTTCATATAATGTCAGATTCTTTATTTTAGGAATATAAGTCAAATTTTATTCACTTTCTTGCCTTCCACTGATACTTGGATTCTGCTTTTGGATAGTTCTACCAAAAAACGTATGTCCTTTCTTCATGAAAATAATTATTCCTGCAGCTAAACGATTGCTCTTTGCATTATTTCTACATTGTTATGAATCTAATACTCTTATACTTCAAAACCATTTAACATATCTGAAATTGTGAAAAGTTACACGGAAACAAAAGGATGACAGATTAAAAAATGATGCAATATCCAATGTTCTGTCATATGTGCTTATTTGAATCACTACTTCCTGAATTCTGGGACTGATGATCTAAATCAGATTGAGAAATACAGAGCAAATCAGCAAAGTACAATACAATAGAAACTTTATAACTACTCCACCTGTTTACATCCTTTCCAATTCATATATGCATTACATATATATTTGACATCACATTGCTCAAAGTATAACAAAAGCACAATTTTAAATATATGCTAAACCTCATGATGAAATCTTTAGTAGTAATTAAAATGAGATAGAATGGAAGAATCTCATCCATACCTTCTCCACACCTTTTGAATAACATTTGCTGCATTATACTTCCTCTGAAAGAGCTCTTTTCTTACTCTTTCTTTTTCTATTACTTGCATCTGAATTGCTGATGGGACTGATTCAGTATATGCATTTTTATGCTGAACAAAACCAGGCTGATCTTCTGAAATCGTGGATGTAAATAGAGCTTCTCTGTTTTGGCTTGCATCACCTCTAGTCATCTTGTTGAGTGCAATCGTTGTAACACTTGCATTCTTGACTACCAAACAGATGTCATTATTTTTCATTTTGTTGATCTGGGTAGGTATAGCATTTGAAGTAGCCTTTTCAACTTTCATTGTTTTTATTGTGGCACTGCCAGGCCTGCTTGAGCTAAGCAAGGACCATTTTTTATTATTTGATTCTTTACTTTTTGTTTTTAATTGATGTGGATTGTTTTTAAATACTATATTACATTGTCCTGAGTTCCTTATACTTCTACTAATGCATCTGTCATCCTGAATAGAAACTGTCGTTTTTTCAGAATGGTTTATATTATTCCTTACTGGCAAGTTTGGATGATCTGATATTTCCCCAGGGTTGGGAGATTTAGTGTTTGAATTATGCCTTTTATTGCTGATGTGCACAAACATACCAGCTGTTGTTGTAAGAGGCTTGCCATCCCTGCCTAACGTAGCAGATACAGTTTGATGTTTTCTTTCAGTATGTTGGTCATTATTCTTACAGGAATATGAAAACATATAGGCAGGCTTGCTAGTACTCTTTGCCTCACATACACCTGTGGAAATGAGATAAATGCAAATATGTTTGTCATTTATTAAATATGGTTAGATTGGTAAGGTTAAATAGAGTAGGCTTAACAATTTTGAGACTCAATATTATTGTGATACCAAATAATTTTTTTCCAGTTAACTTGTAAGATCTAGTTTTAAAATTTAAAGTTAAACTTTAAAAAGGTTTAATACATTAACTATTAAATATAAACAAATAATACAGCATAGGTTGCAGGATTCTAAAAGAGTATAGGTAATTTTTAAGCACCCATATTTGAATCTTCACAATATCCTACTCAGTATCTTCCAGAACATACATTTGTTTGTTTTTTATATCCCGCCTTTATTATTTTTACAAACAACTCAAGGTGATAAACATACCCAACACTTATTCCACCTGTTATTTTCCCTGTAACAACAACCTATGGCATGAGTTGGGTTGACAGAAAGTGATTGGCTCAAGGTGATGCTACCAGCTTTCATGGCTAAGCCAAGACTTGAACTCATGGTCTCTTGATTTCAGGCCTGGAGCCTTAACCAAGTTTTTAGATAGGAACCCCACTCCTATATAGAAGTATGCATGCTCAAATATAATTTTCATTATTCTCATATGTTCTATGGTTCATTAGAATGCTTTTAATGACAATCAAATAAAATAGGCATTGTAGTAGGGACAGAGTTTGGAATATGTGAATTCATACATTACTACGCAAAGAACTATTGCTATAGGTAATAGACCAATTTTTATTGTAATCTCTGTAATTTACAGGTACAGTTGGACTAGAAGATCTCCGAGATCCCTTTCAACTCTGTTGTTCTATGTTCTAATAAGCTGTTTAGCTGGTGAAAGTAAACTTGCTCACAGAGAGTGCCAAAAGTCATGCCAAAACAGTCTTGAACAAAATTATAAATGCAAAATTATAAATAAATTCTTCGCAGGCAGAAAGACATTGTTAAAGATTAGCAATGCCTTTTATATATCATATTAAACAGTTCCAAAAATCAGGTTCTTTTGGCAGATTCAATATTGCAATTGCTGTCGATCATGACAAAACAGGATTGATATAACTACTAAAGTATACCAAGAATGCAATTAACTTACTCTATATTTTTGCAAGTGTTAAGGTCATAAGCATAACAAGGATTACAATATTATAGTATAAAGGAACTGAAATATTCAACAGCAATGAAATATACATTACGGATGTATAGACTTCCTTTTGAGCTAGGGATGCAGTGACAATTGTTCTCTGTGAAAAAAAGATTGATATCCAAAAGTTCCTAGCATTTGCAATATTTGCCAAGGCAAAGGAGTCACAGAAAATTCTGTATTTCCTTTGTGTACTGGCAGAATGCCATCAAGAAGACAGAATATTGGGGATGGATGAAGAACTGAGTCCCCTAAAAATATATTGAAGTAAAAAACAAAGTTAAAGTATTGCATTTATTGTAGAAAAATCCCCAACGAGAAGATAATGATCATCACCCCTTCCCTCCCAAGGCATGTACTCTTCAAGCAGGTCTCTACTCTGGAAGATTTTGTACTGGACGCTGTACAAGTGTATAACCCATATGCGTAAAGCACAGAGAACACAATTTTAAAAAATATAGAATTCACACTTTTTTTCTTACCATTGCCTTTATCAACATAATAGCTAACTACCTTGAGGGGCTGAAGGGTACTTAAGGGTATCTTGAGGATACTTGAGGAGTTGTCACAGAGAAGCGGCGATCAACTTATTCTCCAGAGCACCTATGTTGAGAGTCTTATTGGATATTTCCATTGTGTCAAGGAAGGTCACTGGGTGGCAGAGTGACTTGCGCCACAATGTCCACAATAGCCTCGAAGCCAACCAAAGAAGGAAAAGAACCCACCAAAGCCAAAACAGAGGATCTACTGTTATTCCCAACAATATGTCCTTCTCCAATAGGAAGTCCCAGCATGTTTTATAGGCATAAAATCAAATTAAGCCCCTCCACCCCAATTAAGGCCTATATTAAACATGTGAAATGGGGAGAAAGGGGGGGGGGGGGGGGGCTTGCCGTTAGGATGTACTTTTGTTGCATACCCAGATATGGTGCTGCCTGCGTTGATTTCGGCGTTGGTGAGGCACTTCGTATTGAGACACCTTCCGCCACCGTTGCTTTCCCTTCTCCCTGTGCTGCTGCAGCATTTAGAGCAATTCCACGGCTTTTGGCGCAGCCACACACAGCTAGCCAGGGCTCCTCTCTGCAATTGGAGCCCGGCGGAGACACTCTGCTTCAGTAGCTCCTGTTGCTGCCTTCCCTTTACCTTCGAAGGCAAAGCCAATTCTTTTAAAAATGATGCCCTACTACAACAAAGACTCCCCTGCCTGAGAGGGTAGCCCAACCCCACATGGGGAGGAGAATATCCCAGGGCCGCAGCGCAGGATCAGCCCACCCTGGGAGAAGTGCCCAGCTGCCATCCCTGCCTGGTGCCAGGCAGAGCATGAAGAGCTTCGCCTGGGAAGCCCAGTGCAGCTGACAGACGGGCCCTCCTGCCCAGCAGCAGAGCTCTCACCAAGGCAGCGAGCCTCCCTCCACTCATCCCACCAGGGCTACGCCAGAGCCGTGTGGGCTGGGAAGAGCCGGGAAAGCGAGCTGTGGGTGCACGCCTGCCTGCCAAGTGAAAGAGCCAAGCTGACCCAAGCTTGGTTCCTTCCCAAGTCCCTCCAGCCTGAACCCGAAGGAGCCACCAGGAGAGGCTGCCTGAGGCAGTGATAGCGCCTACCAGTCCGCGGACAGGGAGGTGAGGCGATGGCAGCACAGCTTTGCTGGCTGTCAGGTCCAGTGGAGAGAGCCCGAAGCAGCCCATCCTTTCCACCCCTCACCCAGCTCACCCCCATCCCCACGCATCTCCAAATGCACCGGCAGCTCCAAACGCTGCAGCAGCACAGGCATTGGGGGGAGGCGCTCACTCGGCGGGGCTCAGCTTGGAGGAGGACGTGGTGCAGGCCATTGCCTTGGCTCCCTGTACACGGATGGGTGGGCGCTATCACTGCCTTGGGCAGCTCTTCCGGTGGCCCCTTCGGGTTCAGGCTGGAGGGACTTGGAAAGGAAGCCAAGCTCGGGTCGGCCCAGCTCTTTCGCTTGACAGACGCATGTGCACCCATGGCTCGCTTTCCTGGCTCTGCCCAGCCTGCACAGCTCTGGCGGGGAAACGCTCACTGCCTTGGTGAGAGCTCTGCCGCCGGGCAGGAGGGCTTGACTGTCAGCTGCGCTGGGCACCCCAGGGGAAGCTCTTCACACTTTGCCCAGCACCAGGCAGGTATTGGCTTTGCCTTCAAAAGCGAAGGGAAGGCAGTGACAGGTGGGCTCTGGTTGCAGGGAGGAGCCCTGGCTGGCTGTGCATGGCTGCGCCAAATGCTGTGGCATTACTCTAAACACCACAGCAGCATGGGAAGAAGGGAAAGCAATGGTGGCGGAAAGTCTCCCGATATGACGTGCCCCACCAATGCCGAGGTCAACATCCAAGCCATCGCCACCCACCTGCCCGAGGTTGCAAGGGGGGGAATTAAGTCACCCCCGAAAAGATGGCATCGCTGTTTTTTTGGGGGTTAAAAAAAAAAAAAAAGGCCCGACCTTATTTTGTGAGAAACACGGTACATGTGATAACATTTTGTAAAGCTCACCCCTCTGTCCAGTGAGGAGAAGAGAACTCAAGATGCACCCTGCAATGTACAAGTGACAGCAAGGGTGAAGATGACCCAATGGCAAGTGGCCCCATCAGCAATCATCATCCCTATGATTGCTAGGGTCAAGATCACTGTGGCTACTTCGGGCAGTAAAGGGATCTTAATGGCCTTATTGGACTCAGCCTAATCAGCCCTCAAGTGGTGGAGATGCTGGGGATGAGGCTAAGGAAGTTGAAAAACCCCATAAAAAACCCCATAAAAAACCAACTAGGTAGGTCAATATAGTGGGACTATCTGTCTGACTGAGCCCATGGAGTTAAAAGTGAAGACTCATGTAGAAATCATTCTGTTCATTGTAATCACTGCAATGACTGAAGCTATGCTCTTAGGTTTAATGTGGTGGAGAAAGTGGAACCTCTCCATTAATTGGGACAGAATTGGATGGCGGATGTGGAGGAAATTATCTGGCTGAAACACAATAGTTAAAATTTTAAAGAGCCACCAGGAGCCTTCAGTTGAGAAAGTGAAAGTGAAAACTGCCAATAAACTTGGGGGGGGGGAGAGGTTTTGGGACCACTGATTCCCAAAGAATATCGTGATTAATGGGAATGTTCAGTGAAGGGGAACCCGATGTGCTCCTGTCCCATTACCCCCAGGCTATGCTATTGAAATTGTGTCAAACTGCCAAAGCCAAAGTTGTACTCAATGCTGTCCGGAGAAATGGAGGAACTCTGAGCGTTTATGGACAAGAACCTGGCCAGAGGCTTTATGCAGCCAGCAAAGCTGCAAATGGTGGGCCCTGTACTGTTCAAAGAAAGAAAATTGGGTCCTTTAGGTTGTCTGTAAAATATTGTGTGCTCAGTGAAGGACATGTTGGGACACCTTGCAAAGAGGAGGATATTTACAAAATTGGACTTGAGAGAGGAATATTATCAAGTGAGGATTAGGAAGGGTGATAAATGGAAGATGGCATTCAACTCCCCACTGGGTTACCAGTTCCGAGTGATGCCGTTTGGACTGCATGGAGACCTGGCTGTCTTCATGCAACTGATAAATCAGGTCCTGCATGAATATTTGTATAAAGGAGTCCTAGTAAAATTTTGATCTATATTGATATGATGGAAGAGTATGTAAAATTGTTCAGGAGAGTGCTTGAGAAGCTCAGGGCAGCATTATGCAAAACTGTCCAAGTATGATTTAAACAAGCCCAGGCTGGGGTACTGGATTTTGCACAATGGTGTGGAAATAGACCCTGAGAAAGTACAGGCAATCTTAAGAGTGGGAGATAATATGGATAAGGAAACAATTGCAGAGATTCTTCAGCTTCTCTAACTTTTATTGGCTCAGTATAAATACCTAATCAACCCTTAAAGTGCTTACTGGAGTATCAAACAGCATTTGAGAAGTTAAAAAACCTCTTTGCTACTGAGCCCGTTTTAAAGCACCCCAACTCAGGCAAACCATTTATAATTCAAGCAGATGCCAGTGTCGTGGCTGTGTGAGTGGTGCTTCTCCAGAAGAACATGAAGGACAAGAAGCCTACACTTCTTGCAAATTCTCTATGATAGAGAGATGATGGGCTGTCTGGAAAAAGAAGCCTATATGGTTCACTGGGCTCTCCTCATGTGGAGGCAGCTCCTGGAAGGCAGAATTCCTTTCGAGGTATGGACAGACTATAAGAATTTGGAAGCATTAAAACCCCGCAGAAAGCTATTCCCCAAGCAAGTTTCATGGGCTCAGGACTTCAATCTGGGTGCAAGAATTTCCTTGCAGATGCCCTCTCCAGGATGCCATAGTACAAGTGCCAGAGAAGAAGTCAACTCCATCATCCCTTTTAAGCAAATAGATGCACCAGCCCTCATGAGACAGTAATGAGATTCACCAACAACAGTAGCTGAAGATCTAACAAAAACTGTAAGAGGGGCTTTAATGGAAGATGAGTGACTCCAACAACATAGGGATGAGCTCTCAATGAGAGATGGGTTGGCATGGATGGGGACCAAACCGTATGTTCTGGCGAGCCAGCAGACCTTGGTGCTACAGCACAGCCACAATACCAAAGTGGTGGGGCAATTTGGTTTTGTGAAAACTTATGAAGGACATAAAGACCTATGTAGTCAGCTGTCCAGTGTGTGCACTGGAAAAAGGCTACCTGGAAGACCACCAGGGCTGCTGCACAGCATGGCCATCTTGTCAGTCCCCTGGAAGGAAATATCAATGAACTTTATTGTGGAATTGCCGGAGAAATAGCATACAATAA
The DNA here is from genome assembly GCA_015471245.1 of Laticauda colubrina. NCBI lineage: Eukaryota > Metazoa > Chordata > Lepidosauria > Squamata > Elapidae > Laticauda > Laticauda colubrina. The sequence goes on along the minus strand of BLBF01000044.1, from coordinate 18,956,481 downwards.
CTCAGTACAAAGTAGCACCAGTTTTACCCCTTTCCAAATAACTAAATGCATATGTCATGCTCATGCCAGATCTCCCCCAGCAGACCGCTTCAAATGCACCGCTAGCCAAATGGATTAACACTGTATAAGTTACTTGGCCTGTGGTTTGTAAGGCTCTAGAAACTGCAAGAGAAACACAGAAGAGACAAGCTGGCAGGAAAAGTGGGGGTCAAAAGGAGATAAATAATATAGGAGATAAAGGGTATCTGTCTACCAAGTTCCTGCAGCTAGGGCAATTCTGCAAGAATCTAGGTCCCAAGCACACATGATCCTTTGCCATCACCTGGATCATAAGTCTGATGATTGTAGAATTGGGACCCCAAAGCCCCATGGAAAAAGTTTTCAATGGATTTTATAGTACAGCTATCTGAGATAGTTTGGGAAACATCATGATTTAGGTGATAACTGGTTTATTTTCTAAACAAGTGCATTTTTTGCCCTCTCAAAAAATCTCAAAATGCCCACACCATAACCAAACTATTTATACAGCACGGAGCCCTGGAGAGAATAATCTCAGACCACAGTTCACCTCACAGTTTTAGCAAGAATTTTAAAAACTTTTGGGGACCACTCAGGGGCTTAGCTTCTTGCATCATCTGGAAACACATGGAGACTATGACTATATGAATGGGGTTAATTCAAATAGTATTTTGTTAAAGAGGATTTTAATGATTAATAGTCAACCCAGTCTACCAATCGCTGTAAATGAAAGAACTGCATCAACCATGATCCCAAGCGTAGCATTAAAAATGAACAAATCGGCACCCCACTGTGCAGCAATAAAATTATAATCTATCGGCTCACAAGAAATCAGACCGTGTCTCAGTAACAACAGCCAACCATTCCAACTATCAAACAAGCTGAAACCAGTCCATGATTCAGAAGTACCCAGATAAACAACTCTAATCCCAATCTACCTCACACAGTTGGTACTTAAAAACAAAAGACTAAAGCCCAGCAACAACAGCCAGCCAATCAAACAATCCGAAATAAGAGCATGACTCAGAAATATCTGAACAAATAACATTCAGATTAATTTGCATCTCATAAAAAGATATTTAAAGACCTGTGTTCTGACAGATGAGCACAATTCAAAACGCACTGATGATGTTTCCTCGAATGGTGATGAAACATCTGCAAACAAGTTGCCAAGGTTGGAGCTCAAACCAACAACCTACATATATCTTTATTCAGCTACCTTTTTTATTAACCTACTTTTTATATATGCTATACTCTACTCAATTTATTTTTACTTTAGGTCAGTATGATTTTTTTTTACTCTAGGTCTCTATGATTTTCTTTTAAGTTGATTATTTCTTTCTATCCAACTTTTACGGCTTTTATCAGTCCAACCATTTGAATCTTTCCCCAAAAATTATAGTGACTTGTTTTCCCTTTTCTCTTCAGTACCTCTGTACTTTTATATACTAATACATCTTTTTCTATGATCAATATAACTAACCTCCATTGACCAAATATCTGATATTTCCATAAATCAAGATTCATTTTCTGTTTACTTGGCACAAATCAAATAGTACAAATGTTGCTGTGGTATTTATATATGGTGGTATAAATCTTGCCTTCCCAGTCCTCCTTTTTACAGTTCAGAAGTGGAGTCTGATTTTAGGCTTGACAAATGGTAAAAGAGTTTACAAACCCATTTTTCTTTTGTGATCTTCCCCAAGTAGCTCTACTGAATGACCTTTGTTCTTTATGGTCACTTTACTTGATAAAACAGTGCTTCTCTTGCCTTTTCCTGGTTGATTTTGTGACGCGTTACCAGATGGAGGCCTTTTAACAGGTGGAATGGAGCATTGTGAAGTATGAACTCTCAAATGATTTCTTTCCAACTCTGGAAAATTCTGTTGCTGCATATGGATCTTAGTAGTTTTGCAATTCTGCATTTCTTTCTGCTGTTCTGAGGCTTTTCTTCTATTTTCTTCTTCACGTTTCCTACAGTCAATATTTATAATATTTAAGAGTTAATGGGTTACAAGAGTTATTTTGAATGTTTCACTGCAAAGGTCTTCTTAAAATGTTATAAATAGTTTTAAAAGATCAAAACCACATATTATTTGTACTTTTTTTCTGCTAATCACAGATTATTCACGCAAAACAGCTGAAGGACCTAATCCATTAAATTACTGGATTATTTAACTACATATTTAATATAAAATATTTGGCATATTGAATTAGATTGAGAAAATTCCATACATCATCATAAACTAAGAATTTAGATCTTAATTTTAAAGAATCTGCTTCTTATATAAAATCCCTAAGTTTTTTAAAAAAAGAATTAAACATTAATTAAATGCTTAAAGCATACATTAAAACATAGTATATTGAAAATAAAATAAGCAATACAATATATATTAAAGCAGCAATAAAAAGCTTAAAAGCATAACATCAGATCAAGTAATCAGTTCTAGATGAAGAAAAGCTAATCCAGCAACACAAGTGCGAAGATCACACCTGAATCTTGCTGGCCATATATAGTCAATTTTTCTGATTAATGTTTTGGTTACAATCTAAATTGGATCAATGCACATTCTATGTAGGTTTGCCTTTGAAACTTATCCAGGAACAAAAATTAATGAAAATATGACACATTACTGCATATTTACTATACATTGTGCAAAGTGTAGATATGGTTCACTGCAGTAATGAAAGTATTGGTTTAAGTAACTTCTGAACTACAGACCACATTGTACCTTAATATAGGGATTAAAGTTTAGGGAAAACACTACATAAACTGTACCCAGAATAAAAAATATATAAATACAATAAATACATTGTGCTGTCTTTCTCTTTAATAAAATGTAAATTTCTGTATATATTTTTGTTTGAGGACTAAGAATATTTGAAGGGTTATCTCTTTCAGTAAGGATTGGCAGCCTATGTATTGCATTCATAACAAAAGTCAATTCTTTGTGGAAACATGAGGCAACCATAGTTTATTTGCAGCACTTTAATTCTGAAGACAAGATTGTTTAGACCCCTTCCATCCTTTAAAGAGGTATTTTTATTTGGCAAGACATTTAATTTGCCCCCCCAATAATATGACAGGCTTCTTTAGGCAGTCAATTTGTTGCAAGCAGAAGTCCAGTACAAGCCCAAATACAAAGATTTTTTTAAAGAAAATAGAAGCAAACAAATAAAACCTGCAAAGACAAAATAATATTACACAATGGACAGATGGTAAATGTCAGATCAAAATATTATTTGCCATTTTAAACTTTAACTGTTGTAACATGATTTGTGACTGTTGACACACAACAGACCATTTATGTAGCATGCCTTCATTGATTCCTTTGCTTCAGAAACAATCCCGAAATGTGTACTTTCAATGAGATGTGACAGAAAAAAAGCCTTAATTTTAACTGTCATTGCTATCTTGTCATACATTCTCTTCAGAAGCAGCTCATTTAATCTCAGAGCATGAAAGCTTACAAAGTGAGTTGCAAATTACACCTTGGAAAGCTAAATAATTCAGCCTTTGACATTGAAAAAGTAGTTTATTTAATTTTTTTGCAATAATATTATTACTTTATAATATACATATGTGATACCTTTTCTTTACATGGTATAAATACTTAAGTTTGAATTCAACATAAATTATCAAGCAAAAGTTTTCCTATTAATCCAAAAAATAAGAATTAGGTAAGTAAAATTCATTTATACGCAGGAGAAATCTGTGAAATGGGCTACAGTATTCAGAATTGTTGGTTTAGCAACCAGGGCAAGCAGATCAGAAATCCTGTAAATATATAAACCTTGAAAATAAAGATGTAATGATCTATCTGTTGTTATGGATCAAGTATAATAAGAGGATATTTGAAACAAATGAAACAGTTCTGGAAAGAATAATACTCTGAGTAAGAAATAACAGAACAGAGGTTATTTTATTTGTGATATAAAATAAAGGATTCACAAAAGCAGAATTGGAAGAATTGGAAAGATTTACCCTGGAAGCAAGCATAGAATTGTTTTCATTCAAAGAGCAGGCACCCTCTCTCTGCCTCAGAAAGAATAAACCCCTCTAATTAAAGAAGTAGAAGAATCAAAACAAAAAATAAATAAGCATCTAGAGCAGCACAAAAACAATATCAAGATGCCTGCATTAAAGCTTGTTTCAAAGCAACAGCTACCACAAGCATTAAAAGATACCAATACTATAATATCAAATATAAGCAAGCATCAGCTTCACTGCAAGAAACAACCCAACTAATGTACAGCACAGCTGCAATTATAGCAGAATAGCTGATATGCAAAATCAAAACAAAAAACAAAAAAAGACTAACATTGTACCATCGAAATGGAATATCAGGTTGGAAATTAAGATAAGCAAGTTGAGATCAGTTCCAAGCAAGCTAGAACACTAACAAATAATAGCTACAACCAAAATACAAAGCTCAAATTGCAAATTATCAGTAAGATGAAATAAAAGTGCTTGTAAAAACTGTAGAAATGGTGAGAAAAGACAAGAAATATCAAGAATTGGTCAGCACCAAGTGCAAATCAACTGCATGTTTTTTTTAATTAAAAATGGTTTGTAGTCCACACCAAGCAGTTTAGCAACGTACTGCAAGGAGGTGAAATTGAAGAATGGCTGGCATCTGGCAAAACCTACCTGATAATGATATGGTATCATTAATACCATATTAATGATAAAGGCTGGCATCTTTGCTGAAAGATCCAGCAAAAGGAGTAGCAACTACAAGTCAATTATCAGCTTATCAATAACTTTAAAATTATTAACTTTGATAGTTGATAAAGTCCAATATCATCTAGCTGAAAATAAGCTCTATCTATCCGAGTGGAAAATAAACCACCCAAACAATAGAGGGACAAAATATCATATCCTAATTGATCAGAAGATTCTGGAAAACTGCAAGAGAATGAAGATCAATTTGAATGTATCATGCATTGATTACAAGAAGGCATTCAACTTCCTGCCACATGATTAGAAAATCAAGTGCCTAGAAATAACAGGAATCAATTGAACAATCAGAAGCTTTGTGTAGATTTGATGATACAATGGATGAGATGGATGCTGGACAATGGTGACAGAGTGGGAGAAGTTAATATCAAAAGAGAAATCTCCCAAGAAGAATCACTATCATCACTACTATTTGTCATTGGACTGATTCATCTGTCAATACTGAATAACTCAGGGTTTGACTATCAAACATCCAAAACATCTGCCAAGTTATCTCCTATTGAGCCAACACTATATGAAACTAATGGGACTTTTTTTTGCCTCTGCCATATCCATCCTCCAGCCACAGCCAATTGAAAGCAAACATTCAGACTCACTGAAGCCCTGCCAGCGTTTCTCCTATGCCTGGCCCTCCACTTCTATCCCCCCATCATGGGTATTTTGCAGAGAGATCAATGTATTCCAGCAATTCACCCCAAGGCAGGAGCCTCCTAGCAGCCAATTGAGGCTCTGAGAGATGAGCCACAAAAATGGAAGATTAGATTGGAAGATAAAATCAGCAAGTTGAGTTTCAAGCAAGCTAGAACAGATGAAAAAAAAGAAGCTGAAGAACAAGAAGACCCCAAAAGACCTAATCAAGAAATACCACTCAGAAATAAGAAAGATCAAACAGCAAATAACAGTTATAGACAAGAAGATCAAAAGATATAATACTCAAATAACTAATTATCGGTAGAACCTCCGATTTCAATCCAGTCAGAAACATTTCTACCAATCTATCAATGGAGAAGAGAAAAGAGCAAGGAAGATCAAGAATTGGTTAGTACCAGGTGAAGATGAACTGCATGGTTTTTGGTTGAAACATCTAACTAGTCCATACCCACTTGTTGCCAAGCACTTTAACAATATACTAGAAGGGTGGCTAACATCTGGGAAAACCTACCTGATAATTAAAGAACCAGCAAAAGGGGCAGCACTAGGCAATTACAGGCCAATTACTTGCTTAAGCCCCTGTCACACTGCACCAACGGATGGAAAGAGGATGTAAAATGGGGAAAAAGATTTGCCATCCATTGGTTAACGCGATGCTTCCGTTTTGTACTCTCTGCGTCCATTTTTCTTCCTCTCTATCCATCCAGCATCCGTCGACTGACATCTGTTCTGCATCCACTAGGCATACGGGGAACATCTGTTCTGCATCCGTCGTCATCCGTTATGCGTCCGCTACATCCGCTAGGCATCTGCTATGCATCCGCGCAACTCAAATCTGCTTCAGCGGAAAGCGGACACGGAACGGACGCGCAGTGTTAGTAGCACGGACGGAGAAAGGATGAAAGCGGATGCAGTTTGCAAAGAAAGCATTTAAAACGGAAAAAACGTTCGCAAAGGGGACCTATCTCGGATATTAAGGATGTCTAGAGGATGCCTAGAGGATGCAAAAGGACACATAGTGAAAAACCTATATTGCCTATAAAAAGGGGGAGCAACTCACCTGCATCTCACTTTCAGTCCAGCAGACCAGCTATGCAGACCTCTGCAGCCTTCATCTGCCTCTTGCTCTTCCACAGCATCCAGTCATGTCCACCATGGATCGTAACAAACTCCTTTTGGTAGCCACCATCGTTCTGCAACAGTGCGAAGCCATCTACAGGCTCTTTCAACTCTACTACGGGAAGAAAAGGAGGTGGCCAAGAAGCGTCTGGGTCCGAAGATGGATCGGGAGAAGAGCAGAGTACGGACTGTACAACAAGCTGATGGTGGAGCTGAGGAATGAAGACACTCGTGCATTCCAGAACTTCATGAGGATGCCTGCAGCCATGTTTGACGAAGTTGTGCAGCGGCTGACACCCAGGTTGACTGCGGTATCTGCTATCCCGCATCAGATGGGCGTCTCATGATAGGGAGCGAAGGAGAGAGAAACGACAGGAGACGAAGTTCCTCGCGATGAGTGCGCCCCGAATGTCCGGGTACACGCTCTTTTATTATGCTCATTCAAAAGGGGGTGATTGTTTATTCAGAACCTAGGTTAAGCCTAGGTCAGACGGAATATACAGATTTAACAATGGCTCAAACAAAAGCAAGATATCAGGACAGACAGGATGGCAAGATTTATATTTGATCAGGATATTACTTCTTCACAAAGCTGCATGCCAGACAATGTAATCCCAAGTGAATAAACCATTTCTGCAAATGTTTGACTCCTTGTCTTTGTACGTGCCCTGTAAAAGGTCACTGAGAAGACAGAAGCTTAATGATTACACGTGAAATGATACAATGTTGCAATGTCTGAATGATACATAGTTGCATTGATACACAGTTGCAAACACATAAATGATACATAGTTACAACAGTTGACCAAGCAGAGCACCAACTTCCGGCCCAGCCTGGACCCTGGGCTCAAGGTGGCACTGACTCTGCACCACCTGGCCTCAGGGACCACCTACAGGAGCATGCAGTATGGCTGGAGGGTGCCACACAACACCATCAGCATTGTGGTCAGAGAAGTGGTGCAGGCCATCATCGAAGAATACCTGGAGGAGCTCCTTCAGTGCCCCTCCACTGAAGAAGGATGGAAGAAAGTTGCAGAGCAGTGGTATCAGAAGTGGAACTTTCCCCACACCGTTGGAGCCATAGATGGCAAGCACGTGGCCTGCAAAGCTCCAGCCAAGTCAGGGTCCACTTATTTCAACTACAAGGGCTTCTTCAGCATCGTCCTCTTCGCCATGGTCGATGCTGACTACAAGTTCATGTACATCGATGCTTCAGGCAATGGCTCAGCTTCAGATGCCCAGGTATATAACGCCAGTGATCTCAAAGAGGGGCTGGAACGCAAACTCATCATGGGCTTCCCAGATCCAGACCCCCTGCCCAACGACACGCAAGATGTGCCCTACTTCATCGGGGGGGATGACGCCTTCTCCCTCAGAACCTACCTCATGAAGCCCTACACTTCCAGACGCCTCACCCGTGAAGAGAGGATCTTCAACTACAGGCTGTCCAGGGCAAGGCGGGTGGTGGAGAACGCCTTTGGCATCCTGGCCAACAGTTTCCAGGTACTTCTCACCACCATGCAGCATCGCCCAGCGACCGTGAGGAAGGTCGTGGAGGCTTGCTGCATTCTGCACAATCTCATGCGCACCCGCTACCCAGTCTTGCAGAACAGGCTCGTGGACCTCCAACAAGGCAATGGGGATATGGAGCCTGGGGAATGGAGGCAAGGGCAAAACCTGATAGACACTGAGAATGTGCAAGGCCCCAACAGAGCCTCACGTGAAGGGAAGAAGAGCGCAACCTCCTGAAACACTAGTGCAACTCCCCAGTTGGAGCAGTAGAGTGGCAAGACAGGATGATAGATGATTAATGGATGCTTCCTTCAGCCTGTCTCATCACACTGATGAGATTGGGCCATGTATGTTGGGTGGGCCTACAATGAACAGGGCATTTAATAAAGAGTTGTGTTTATGTTGACATGTGTGGATCAATGATTACATTAGTATTGATAACGAAGGGCCATAGGTGTGGCACCTGGGAGGGTGGACCATACAGTCCCACTATGCTTGCACTGGAGGTTTATCTATCCCCACAGCTATCTCAACCCATCCCACAGCTATCTTAATCCATCCCAAAGGTATCCCTGCCCATCCCACAGCTATTACCCATCCCAAAGGTATCCCTGCCCATCCCATTGCTATCTTAACCCATCCCATAAGCATGCAAAGGCTAAACCATTTCTAAAAGTTTCCACCAAGACTTTATTTAATAAAATAAATGAAGCAAGTGTGTGAAGCAAAGCTAATCTTTGTTAATAACCAGCTGTAAAAGAAAAATGACCCAAGTCAAGTGTCCAAATAAAGTCTACAGGTAGCCACCCAGTCTCTGGCACTCTTCTCTGTCACTCAGAGGTGTGCCCAGTCTCAGGGGTGAAGGGTCCAGGTGCTGTGGAGGTGGCTGCTGCTGGAGTGCTGGTCTGAAGCGCCACTGGGGTGCCTGGCCCCGAGAGGACAACAGGTGACGGTGTGTTGAGGAAGCTCTCAGACAGCTGGCTTAGCCCCTTGATGTTGAGAGCTCCTTCCTCCATGCCATGGGGTGTCAGCCCCAATACCGAGGACAGATGTACTGAGGCTGGGCTTGGCTGTGGGGTGGAGGAAGGAGCAGTGTAGTGGGGGTGTCTGGTCTGCAGCTGTGTGAGGACTGGTGTGGGTGGCATCGGTAACGTGGGTGGCATCGGTGGCGTCGGTGGCATCAGTGGCATAGGTGACATCGGTGGCAACAGTGGTGTGGGTGGCATCGGTGGCATCAGTGAAAGCAGTGGCAATGATGGCGTCTGATGAGTCTGTGCCTGGACTGGGAAGGGCTGCTGCCTGTGCTGCTGGACCTCCTGGTAGCCATAGCCCTAGTAGGTGAGGGCCTGTGGAAAACCTTGGAACGGGAGGGACATCACCTGGGGTGGAGGAGCAGACCTGGACTGGGTGGGAGCAGGTTCATCTGGATCTAGATGGTTGTGAAGCAGATCGGTGATCCGGTCCTTCACCACCTGGTACTGGGGTTCCGCCATGTCCGTGAGGGTCTGGTTGACATAGGTGAGGAAGGGCTTGCGGTTGGAGGATGAGGAGTCGGTGTGGACCAGCTGAGAGAGGAGATCTATGCTGCTCCTAATGGTGTCTCTTATCTCCAGCAGGACAGTGTGGCTCTGCCCCTCCTGTCTGGCTCTCTGCCTTTCTGTGGAGGTGGAGCTGGGGGTGGATGCGGGTAGGACTGTGGTGGAAGTGCCGTCTCTTTTCTCCCACTGCGACAGGGAGTCCTCCACGCACTCCGCCACGGTTAGAACAGCTGTCCGCGGGTTCTCCGTCGTGGCACGCTCCACAGACACCTGCCTGGAGACAGGAGCTGACTCTCGGCTGGAAGAGGACTGGCTCTCAGCAGGCTGCCTGAGAGAGAGGGTTGTGAGAGGGGCTGCTCCTCGGTGGCGGACCTCACCCTCCAGGAAGCTGCACTTGGTCATGATGTAGGTGTCTCTGTCCATCAGCTTGACCGCGGCCTGGCCAGATTTCTTGAGGTGCAGCTTCCCATACCAGGTGTGCATGTGCTTCCACCAGCCGAGCAGCACCTCTGAAGTGTAGCCCAGGCTCTCCGCCTTCTCTCTCCAAGCAGCCTGCTTCCTTTTGGTGTCCCTGTAGAGCCGGTGTCCCTTCCGCCACAGATAGTCGTTCTCTCTCAGCCACTCCAGCACCTCATCCTCGTGCGCTTCCTCAATATAGTACTGCCTCCTCTCCTGTTGTTGCATACACCTCTTCCTCCCTTTGGCAGGACCACATGGACCCTCATCAGAGGGGCTTCCAGGTTGTAGGGGCTGCTCCTCCACACCACCAGCAGCAGCAGCACCAGCAGGATCATCATCATCATCAGCAGCAGCAGCAGCAACAGGATCATCATCAGCAGCAGCAGCAGCAGCACCAGCAGGACCAGGATCAGCAGCAGCAGAGTAAGCACCAGCAGCGCCAGCAGCACCAGGAGTATCAGCAGGACCAGGAGCACAAGCAGGACCAGCAGGACGAGCAAGACCAGGAGCACGAGCAGGACCAGCAGGATGAGCAAGACCAGGAACACGAGCAGGACCAGCAGGACCAGCAGCAGCTACAGCAGAGTAAGCACCAGCAGAAGCACCACCGCCAGAAGCAGCATCATCAGCTCCTCCAGAAGCAGCATCAGCAGAAGCACCACCGCCAGAAGCAGCATCAGCAGAGTAAGCACGAGCAGAATCACCACCGCCAGAAGCAGCATCAGCAGAGTAAGCACGAGCAGAAGCACCACCACCAAAAGCATCAGCATCAGCTCCTCCAGAAGCAGAAGCAGCAGAAGCCCCAGCCCCAGAAGAGCGAGCCCGTGCTGCAGAAGGCCCAGCAGAAGCAGAGTGAGGGCCAGGGGGTGGGAGGGTGGCCCTGTCCCTCTTGCCAGGGCTGGCAGCAGATGGCTCAGGCTTCCTTTTCTTCCCCATGGTTGTGGGGTTGATGGCTGGCAGGAAGGCTGGCAGGCAGGCAGGCAGGAAGGCTGGCAGGCAGGCTGGCAGGCAGCAAGGCTGGCAGGGAGGCTGGAAGGCAGGCTGGCAGGCAGGCTGGCAGGCAGGCAGACAGCAAGGCTGGCAGGCTGGCTGGCAGGAAGGCAGGCAGCAAGGCTGGCAGGCAGGCATGCAGGCAAGGCAGGCTGGCAAGGCAGTCGATGTGTCTGGAAGCAGGTCTTTCCTCTGAATGGTGACCTGCTTGGGAGCTGCCTCCCTTTATATCCGCGGGGCTGACGCAATGCATCCCCCCCGCATGTGCAGTGAACGCTAGGCATCCACTAGGCTTCCGCTCTGCATCCGCTTCATCCGCTAGGCTTCCGCTCTGCATCCGCTGTTTCTGTTCCGCGTCCGCTTTGCTGCGCCCCCCCGGAAGCCTTGCGGATGTGCCCTCCGCTCCCATCCGCTTCCATCCGCTAGGCTTCCGTGGAGCATCTGCTTTCCATCCGCCCTGCGTCCTCCCCCCGTCCGTTCCTTTCCTTGTTATCCGCTCTGGTTATGCAAGTTTTTGCCCCTTTTGAGAGTGGATAACAATGGATGGAACATTTCTCTTGTCCGCTGTGTCCTTTTTACAAACGTTTTGCATCCGTCAGCCAGTGTGATAGGGCCTTTACCAACTACTTTCAAATTTGGTATGGTAGCTGATCCAGTCCAGCAGCATCTAGTTCCTGGGTGTCAAACTCAGTTTCACTAAACGCCAGATCGGCATTATGGTTGCCCTCAAAGGGTAGTAGTCAGGTTGCTATGTTTAGATAGACATGGCCAGCTTGATGCTGCTCACTGGGTGTCGCTGACTCAGAATGGAACAAGTCATACTGGCTAACTCAACATGGGGACAATTTGGTGCCCCATAAGCTCCTTGCCTCCCCAAACTGCTGGCAGCCAAGTGCGAATATGCATGTACATGTACACACACACACACACACACACACACACTCCATGTCTGGGAACTTGTATCCACAGAGAAAGGAAAGCGCCTTCTCCGCAAGTCCAGGCATTATTGGCAGTTTGTAAGCTGAAATGTGGATAAAAGTCTACAAGCTTGGAATGGTGCGTGTGTGTGCAGCCAAAGGAGACTTTCTTGTCCCAATCCTAGACATTGTTGGCATTTCTCGATCTGGTGGCCCTTCCCAGCAAAGCAAGAGGTGGAGGATGCCGCTGCTGTATGTGGAAGCGCACAAGAGAAAACTTGCAGGAAGCTTCTGTCTTGACAGACCTCTGAATAAGAGGAAGAGGCAGGGGAGCAGTGTTCCCTGATTCTGCATGAGGGAAGTTGGCCCTTCTCAAAAGGGAATCCCCGTTTCCAATTGTGTGTGGTAAGGATGCTGGTTTGTTAGGGTAGCCTTTCCTTATGTAGTTCTCCTACCACCTCTTCCTCCCTTCCAAAGATTTGTCAAGGTAGAAGTTGGACTCGGAGGAAACTAGGCTCAGTAGCAGTAACTGTGAGAGGGATCTTGAAGTCTTAGTGGACAACCAGCTAAATATGGGCCAGCAGGGTGCAGCAGCAGCCAGAAAAGCTAATGCAATCCTAAATTGCATTAACAGAAGGATACAATTGAGATCAAGTGAGGTACTAATACCACTCTATAAAGCTTTCATAAGGCCACACCTAGAGTATTGTATCCAGTTTTTGTCACCACATTATAAAAAAAAATGTTGAGACTCTAGAAAGAGTACAGAGAAGAGCAACCAGGAAGATTAGGGGACTGGAGGCTAAAACATACAATGAATGGTTGCAGGAACTGGGCTTGTTTAGTCTAGTAAAGAGAAGGACAAGGGGAGACCATCGGTCTTCCAATATTTGAAGGGCTGCCATAGAGAGGAAGGGGTCAAGCTATTTTCTAAAGTGCCTGTAGGCCAGACAAGGAATAACAGATGGAAACTAAACAAGGAGAGATTTGACCTGGAAATAAGAAGAAACTTTCTGACAGTGAGAACAATCAACCAATGGAACAGCTTGCCCTCGGAAGTTGTGGGAGCGCCATCATTTGAGACCTTCAAGAAGAGATTGGACTACCATTTGTCAGAAATGGTGTAGGGTCTCCCGCTTAGGCGGAGGAGTTGGGCTAAATGACCTATAAGGTCCCTTCCAACTCAAATTATCTTTATCTGTATCAGAAATTACTTCCTGCAAACTTTTCCCACACTTCTTCATGCAGCAGCTTCTGTGGCGGGGGAGGGGTGCTGGTGCAGGCAAGGCTGAAAGGGAGGATACAAGCGCTCAGTTTTGCCCTTGAGTTCTCAGGGCACTCAAGGCACTAACCCAGGTCTGGACATATTTCTCAAATTTTTAATTTAGGAATTTTCCCTCAAAGAGTAACATGTTTGAAGAAAGATAAAATATAAAACACAGACAAGAAAAAAAAAAAACCCAGACTGACAAACATCCAAAACAACAACAAATGTGTACAAAAAAGAAGAAAATCTCAAATACCAAATACATCTAATGTTAAACATAAATAAATCCATGCCAGCTATATGCTGAAACATACATTAAAAAATCTAATATATTCTCCTCCCCTTACAAAATGGGTCTAGGAATAGTATAAAGAGCATCACCACGGTTAGAATGTCACTGTGATTAGAGTGCAGTACTGCTGCCTACAATTTGGCAGTTTGAATCTCACCAGGCTCAAGGTTGACTCAGTTTTCCATCCTTCCAAGGTGGGTAAAATGAGAACCCAGATTATTGGGGGCAATATGCTGACTTTGTAAACCGCTTAGAGAGGGCTGGCAAGCACTGTGAAGTGGTAAATAAGTCTAAATGCCATTGTAATTAACAAAACTGCTATATTACATAAACAAATATCCCTGATGTGAAAATTGATTTATCTTGTAATCAAATTGACCCATGTATACACATGTGTATAAAACAAATGTATACACATGTGTATAAAACAATCAACAAATTATTCCAATGTTAAAAATAAACTTCAAATCCCTCCCTTAGCCATCTGTCATTGTATTTAATACATAGAATATCTGAGAGCTGTTTTTTAAAAAATGTTACAGAGATATTAACAGAAAAAGAGAAAAAAACATGAAGGGAAATTGGGATTATTAAAATTTTGATCATTAAAACAACATAAAATAAACTTGTTAAAATTATTTACCACTCACTTACTAGGTTTTTAAAAAAAAATTACTGAATGCTTTCATGTAGAGAGAAATTTGGGAAGAATAGATCTTCAGAGATAGTACAACAGCGTGAATCCTGACTAGAGGATTTTTCTGTCTAATACAGGATTGGGATAAATAAATACCTGGGCAACACTAGGTTATCAGCTAGTTATGAAAACAAGAGCTCTAGCAGTATCAAAGGAAACAAAAAAGTTGTTTGGAGGCTTTTTCCTGGCTATACCAAGTTTCTCTTTTCAATTGTGACCCCGTGATATTGTTTTATTTCGTTTTCAGCCTGAGACAGGTTTAACTTGTCCTTAGCTATATTATGTTACAGTAGTATTTCCCCTTTATTCCCACAATATCTAAAGGCAATGTCATATAAAATCTGGTAAGATCTGAGCATTGAAACAGACATAGGAGAAGAATTGGCAATGGGGACATGACAGCTTTCCATTGACTTAAGGGTGGGCAAAAAAACAATTATAATATTTGAAACAGTTGTTTGCCTCTACGTGCAACACTATTGATCTGGGTCACCACTTCCTTCTGCAGATCTGCCTGCTTCCCCACCTCCCCCTATCTCCCTCTTTCTATTGCTTCCCCAATATATAATCACATGATGAATATTTTATTTTTCCCTATAGCAGTAACTTAGTTTACCAGAGAATTCAGTAGAAACCATTTAGAAGTATAAAGCTTATTCAGAACAGCATTTAGTTTGTAACATATACCTTCATATATTCAGATATGAATGCAGGAATTTACGCATTAAAACATATTAAAATATTATTCAGGTTTTTGACCTATATCAAACTTACTTGGCAGCAGCATCTTTCCTCAATTGATCATGCTTCATTAGAAGGTTTTTCCTATCTTGAAAAGCTTTTCTAACTTTGTATCCTTTGTAAACTGCCTGAATTTTGACAGCTGCAATATCTTGAATGGCAGCTATAGATAATGCACCGTGTTCCAACATGAACTGAATTACTTCGTGATGACCTCCCAGCAGAGCAAAATCAAGTGGTGTATATCTAAAAAAGTACAGAATATTGTAACAAATAGCAAAGAAATAATCAATAATTAATAAATTCAATATCCACTAACTTACATTAACTCAGCCTTCCATCTGTCAGAGGTCAATTAAATGAGAATCTAGGATGTTAGGAGCAATATGCTGACAGATTGCAAGCAGAGCGAGACCATCGGAGAGGTCGTAAGTCGGGTTTTCAGTGCACTAGATGCAGTGGCAACCACCCCCACTCAGAGTGCCGGTTCTTAGACACCATTTGCCAGTACTGTGAGAAACGGGGGCACATTGCCAAGGTCTGCCACAACAAACGAAATTACAACCCAGCGCGACGCAAAAACATGCCCCCCAGGAACCGAGACAAAATTACAGAAAACCGTTGGAGCCACGAGAATCTAAGCAAGCGGCTCAACGAAGCCTGATGACGAGAAGAGACACACCAAACAGTCACCATTGGGCACTCAGACAACTCTGAAAAGTGCACGTGCAGGTCAGCATCGAAGGCAGGCCGTGCAGAATGGAAGTGGACTCCAGGTCCTACCTCTCCATAGTATCATGGGACATGATTAAGCGTTAGTGACCAGCTTACAAAAATGAGAGCTGAAGAGTCAAAAACTAACTATCAAGGACTACCAGGGGAACCGGATTCCTGTAATAGGAATTGGACACTTCCATGTTACATTCAAAAAGCATGGAAAAGTACTTCCACTAACAATTGTGGACAGAGACCGCACAAGCCTGTTGGGACTGGAATGGTTCGCGCCATTAGGAATCGAGGTGACGGGCATCAACTATGTCGAGGAAACAGACTGGGAGGAGGAACTCATGAAGGAATTCCAAGAAGTTTTCAATGGACAATTAGGCAAATACCAGGGGTCCCCAATATCATTTAATGTGAACCCCAATATTGCCCCAATCCGTCTTAAACCAAGATGAGTTCCCTTCGCGCTCAAGCCTAAAATAGATGAGCAACTGGACAAGCTCAACGCGCAAGGGGTCCTGGAGCCAATAGATCACGCATGCTGGGAGACCCCAATAGTCACCCCAATAAAACCAGATGGGTCAGTAAGAATTTGTGGGGACTACAAGGCAACCCTAAATAATGCACTGCAACAGAGTGCTTACCCGTTCCGGTGGTACAGCACTTCCTACACTCACTTGGGGGAGGAAAAGTTTTTGCGAAGCTCGACCTGGCACAGGCATACCAGCAGCTGCCAGTCGACACCGAGACTGCAGTAGCACAAACCATCGTGATCCATGGGGGGGCTTTCCGGTGCAAAAGACTCCAATTCAGAGTCAGCGTGGCACCAGGGGTGTTCCAGAGCTTAATGGAACGATTACTGCAAGGCATTAAAGGAGTCGTGCCATATTTCGATGATGTCTTGGTAGCAGCCAAAAACAAAAGCCAACTGGGAAGCCGCTTCAGGGAAGTCCTGCAGAAATTTAAAAACGCAGGACTAAAAGTAAAAAAAGGAAAGTGCCAGCTATGCATTGAAAAAATAGAGCTCATGGGATACGTCGTGGATAAAGACGGAATTCACCCCACTGAAAAAAAGATTAAAGCAATAAAGGAAGCCCCAAGACCTCAAAATAAGGCAGAGTTACAGGCTTTTCTTGGACTAATTAACTTTTACAATGTCTTTTTGCCACAAAAGGCAACGACAGCGGAACCTCTGCATAGGTTACTCGACAAGACATCAACCTGGTCCTGGGGCAAGCGGGAAGAGGCTGCCTTCCGGAAAATAAAAGATCTCACATCGGAATCAGTCCTCATCCAGTACAGGGAAACTCTACCACTAACGGTGACCTGCGACGCCTCTCCATTCGGCATCGGAACTATACTGAGCCGTACCCTGCCAGATGGGAGAGAAGCACCGATTGCATACTTCTCTAAGACATTATCAAAGGCAGAAAGAAATTATAGCCAGCTCGAGAAGGAGGCACTAGCAGTGGTTACCGGCATGAAGCGGTTTCACGAATACTTGTACGGAAGGAACTTCATCCTCATCACCGATCACAAACCACTCCTGGGGATCCTGGCAGGGAACAAGGCCACCCCTAACATCCTGTCACCCCGGATGACAAGGTGGTCCGAGTTCCTTGCCGCCTACAACTATCAGCTAATACATCGCCCCGAGAAAAGCATCTCGCACGCCAATGCATTAAGCCGACCCAGCACCCACCACATCCACCCTACAAATAAAGACACTGCCCAACCTGCCAATGACCGCGTCAGACATTGCTAGAAAGACAATCAAATACGGGAAACTGGCGCGGGTTTTGAGCTAGGTGGAAAAAGGATGGCCAGAAACAAAGAGCAGTGACCAGTTTAAACCATTCCGGAACTGACAGACTGAACTATTTTCCCAAAAGGGATGTATTTTATGGGACAACAGAGTAGTGGTTCCAGACACACTAAAAACAAGAAAATTACACATGTTGCATGAAAGACATCCGGGCATCGTAAAGATGAAATCCCTAGCCAGAAGCTACGTTTGGTGGCCAGGGATAGACAAAACCATCGAAACATGGGTGGCAACATGTGACAAATGTCAAAGATCCAGACCAAACCCTCCCTCAGCACCAACCCTCAAGTGGGAAATACCCAGGGGCCCATGGTCAAGGGTCCATATAGACTTTGTGGGACCCACAAAAGGGCACACCTTTTTAATCGCAGTAGACACTTACTCCAACTGGTTGGAGGTAAGCCGGATGCAATCCACCACGACAGAAGTGATCATAAAGAAACTAAACAAACTTTTTGCCACCCATGCCTATCAGACTTGCTAGTATCTGACAACAGGCCACAATTCACGGCATTGGCATTCGAACAATTCCTCGCCGAATGGAGCATACGGAATGCATTGACAGCGCCCACTCATCTGGCAGCGAACGGGTGGGCGGAACGAATGGTCAGATACACGAAAGACGTTTTAGAAAAAGTGGACACAGGGAGCATACACGAGAAAATAAATAAACTATTAACAATACAACACATAAAAAACCAGTAAAACCCCAGCAGAACTACTGATGGGAAGAAAACTCCGATCCCATCTAGACAGACTGCACCCGACATACAATTCCAAAAAAACACCGGACTCATCCAGTCGGTACCGTACATTTAATCCGGGAGACACTGTCTATGCCAAAAACTTTTCAGGGGACCCACTGTGGGTACCTGCAATAATAACCCAGGTGACAGGTCCCCAGTCATACCAACTAGAAACGGAGGAGGGAAGGAATTGGAAACAACATATTGACCAACTAAGATCACAAATAACTTCAAATAATGCCGAAAACAACACAAATGCAACAAAAAGACATTAATAAAAAAACTAGAGGAGGGGGAGAAACCCCAAATAATTACCAAAAAGGAGAAAATCCCCCTACGGCACAGCGGCAAACTGAACACGCCCAACTGACACAAACCGAGCAGCCACCCCATACACCAATAAATAGAAAAAGAAACCAACAATACTTACCAGCAAGCGAGGACAGGAGAAAGGAACCAGCAGAAGACGACCCACATGGAACCTCGCCTGGAAGAAACAGCCAAGCCAGTTCAACCAGCCTGGAAAGACCGGCTGGGAACAGAGAAGCTGACAACTCAACCGAACCCATTAGACCGGGTGGGAGTTGCAGCGAAAGGCCTGACTCACCCTTCTAGGCGGTTCCATACAGAAGAGCAGGAGCGACAAAGATTCCATCTGAACCAGTTGAAGACCACGCAACAACTGAGCTGTGCAGGTCAAGTAGGCAGGTTAAAAGCCCCACCTACCTACGCAACTATGTCACGTAGGATGGATCAAACCAAGAGGGGAGGGGTGTTCCATATTAGCATTCTTGGAATACCCTCACCTGATTGGTCAAGACGGACTGCACTGTGATTGGACGGAAGAATGACAGTGATTGCTCAGTAAAGAATCAACCATGATTGGCCGTGCCGATTGCGGGAGATTCAGAAGGCTGTCATTCGGTAAGAGCCGCCGGTAAGCTCTATAAGAAGAGCTGCCGTGGCTTGCAGGTCCAGCACAGATCTATACCTTTCAATAAAGAGCTGAAGTTACGCTGGTCTTGAGTCTCCCTTTTCCCGAGCTTCTACAGACACCCCTGATGTAGAGCTAACAATACCCATGAAATAATAAAGGAAAACAACGTATTGCTCTGACTCAGGGGTAGGGAAACTTGGCTTTTTTATCACTTATGGACTTCAACTCCCAAAATTCCTGAGTGAGCCATAAAAGGTTCCCCATTCCTGGCCTACTGGTTTTTCAGTTGTGGGGGAAATTAATTTTTGACTTGAGTGAGACTGTTTAATATACAAATGTAGAACACAGTAGGCCAGGGATGGGGAACCTTTTATGACTCACTCAGGAATTCCGGAAGTTGAAGTCTGTTAGGGATAACATTGTTCACCCTAACTGTTTTAGGTGAAATACTAACTATGAATCATAGTTAGTGTATGCAGCTTTAAATGTAAAATGGCAATTGTGGGTGTGGTTATGAAAACCATATAAAAGTAGCAAGGCTACGGCTTGCTCTCTCTCTCTCTGGCTTTGATGATCCCTGATTACTGCTTGGAAGCAAGACTGCATTGCTCAAACGGGAGAGACAACAACGGACTGATTTATGTGAACTGACAATAGGATATTCTACATGGACTTTGCTAACTGAATATCCCTGAATGGACTGACTACATGGTAAATGAATATTGGACTGTTTTTGACTATGCTATAAACTTATACTGGAATAAAATATATTCTTGATAGCACAAGCGTATCTGTTATTTTTACTGTATGTTAACAAACATACAAGCTTAGCTCACTCATTTATCTGTGTGCCTATCTGACTAACGCTGCACATTCTGTTTAGCTTGTCTACCTAACCCTGGTTGGGGAACCCAGGCTTAACAAAGTCCATAAGTGATAAAAGAGCCAAGTTTCCCTACCCCTGCTCTAACTAAAAAAAACATTGGAGAAAGTATGTGTTGAACATTTGAAAAAAAGAATTGGCAGAACAGAAAAGCATCTCTCTTTTAGAATGGAGTTCCTATAAAACTGCTCTTGGTTCTACAATTTTCAAAAGCAATTAAATTTAAAAAATAATAAAAAGTTAAAAATGGCCATCTTGGTTTTTAAACATCAATTAATCAGATATATTATCCTAATATTAATATTACTAAGATTTGTATAGTATAGCTATATCCAACCTGAGTCCTTCCAGATGTTTGGGTCTATAGGTCCCAATCAGCATCATATAAGTAGCAATGAGGGTATTTTTTATTCAAAGTATTTCATATTATTTCCTGTCAAAATAGTTGTGTCATGTTTATGTATATATCCAGCATGCAGTATTGAAAGGGCACTTATGTAAGAAGAATAGATCGCAGGTAAGTTCATGGCAGAGGTAAATTTCAAGCTGGTGGCTTTCTGACATATCCTTCGTCAACTTATGCAGCAGGATTGATCTAACAATCTGATCAGAAGAAATCCCAGAAAAACAACAAATAAATATTATTTAATAAATAATACCTTTCTTCATTATTTTCCATATGATTGGGAAAGGCACCGAATCCTAACAACAGCTTTATAGCATCAAGGTACCCATTGTTACACAACCAATGCAATGCTGTCCTTCCCTATGGTCAATAAAACGAAAACATGTAAAAATAATTTATATTGCCAAATTCCAGTTGAAACACAAAAATCACCAGACTATATTCATTCTTTATATTATTTTGAACACATAGTGCAGAAAAATAATAAAGTAAAAACAACTCACAGTAATGTTAAATTACAAATGCTAATTTTAAAAATATTATATACTTCATTTTTTTTATAATTGTTTATCAAAAATCCCTAACAGGAATGATTCTGGTTTGTACTCGATCTGTTCTTTTGTTAAATCTTCCAACCATTTTCTAATTTTCTGCCAGTATTTTTGGGCTTCTATACAGGACCACCACATATGAAAAAGGTTCCCTCTTTTTTTTTTTACACTTCAAGCATTTCAGACTCATATTGGGTACATCTTCGCTAATCTCGAAGGAGGAAGATGCCATCTGTAAAACATTTTATAAACAAATAAATTTATGAGTTGTTTTATTAAGTTCTTCAAAAAAGTTTTTATGTAGTTTAATTGGGATCATCTGAAATAAGTATAAAAATTTTGGAAGAATGTTCATTTAATGGCAGCAATCCTACCCAGTAATGAAAGTTGTAATCTGCCCGATGATTCTAAATCTTTCTTTGCCTGTAGCAACAATTTGTCATAATTGTTTTCTTTAAGCGCCTTACAATGTGCTGTCAACCATGTTCCTAAATATTTAACTTTCTTTGTCACTTGTATTCCCATAGCTTTCTCTAAATCTTTTTTCTGTTTTTCTGTTAAATTTTTAGTCATTAATTTTGTTTTTTTCCTATTAATTTTGAGTCCTGCTATCGCTCCAAATTGTCCTAATTCATTTATCAAATGTTGTCCTCTTTCTATTGGTTCCTCAATAAAAAAAACCATGTCATCGGCAAACACTTGCAACTTGTATTCTTCTTTTTTAACCTTTAATCCTTTTATCTCTAAATTATGTCTAATTCGTATTAATAATGTTTCTAATGAAAATGTGAAGAGCAGGGGTGAGAGTGGACAAACTTGTCTGACTCCTTTTTCTATTTTTATTGGGCGAGTATATTCCCCGTTTACTATAATATTGGCCTGTTGTATATCATAAATAGTCATTATATTTTCAAATTTAGTGCCTAAATTCATATTATAGTTTTTTTGAATTAGAAATTGCCAATTTAAATTGTCAAAGGCCTTTTCTGCATCTAAAAACATAAGTGCTATTTGTTTTCCAGGATGGGCTTCATAAAATTCTAAAATATCTACTACTGTTCTTAAATTATTCCTAATCTGCCTAGTCGGGAGAAATCCATTTTGATCTTCATGTATATTTAAATTTAAAATTCATTTTAATCTGTTTGCTATTATGGAGGCAAATATTTTGTAGTCAGTGTTTAGCAGTGAAATTGGCCTATAGTTGTTAATATATCTGGAATCAGATTCCTCCTTCGGGATCAACGTAATCAATGCTCCCCTCCATGAGTCCGGCATCTTGGCTGCTAATAAGACATCGTTAAAAACTTTCATCATAAGAGGTCCAATTTGTTCTGCAATTACTTTATATAACTCTCCGGGAATCCCGCCTGGCCCCGGGGCTTTTGTTATTTTTCTGATTCTCTATTGCTGATTTCAGTTCAGACCAAGTAATGTCTTTGTTTAATAATTCCACCATTTCTTCCTCAATTACTTTATCTTTAATTTCTTTAATTTAGTTGGTATATCAGTTTCTTTTCTTTCTTTTTATTTAGTTTATAAGATAACCATCTTCCTGGTTTATTAGCATGCCCAAAGTAGGTTTACCTGGTCATATTCAAATTTGTAATCATTTTCTCCTGGTCAATTAAATTCAAATCATGTTTAGCAATTATGATCTGATTTTGCATTCTTGAATCTTTTGGGGTCTTCTGCAATTGAATTTCTAATTCTTTAATTTTTTTGTTGTAATTTATTTTGTTGGGCATATTTTTCTTTATTTCTCCTAGCATTATAAGAAATTGTTATACCTCTTATTACTGCCTTCATTGTGTCCCAAATGTTTTGTTTTGTAGTTTCACTATTATCATTTTCTTTTAAGAAATAATTTAATTCCTTCTTAACTTTGTCAGTATATTGTTTTTCTCTTATTAATTGGGTATTTAGTGTCCATCTTTTCTTGGGTTTCTTCCTACCCTTCCATATTATCTGGATTGGACTATGGTCTGCCCACTCATTCAGTAAAATATCTATTCCTTTTATCTCATTTGCTATTTCCCCATTCATCCATGCCATGTCAATTCATGTCCATATTTTATGTCGATTAGAGGAGAATGTGAATTGTTTTTTCTCAGGATATAATCTTCTCCATAAACCCACCAAATTTAACTCCATCATTTCTTTACAAACCTTAGGGAGCTCTCTTTTTCCCTTTTTTTATATCCCCCCATTACTATGGTCGTTTTGATAATCAGCAAGAGTTGAAATCTCCTACAATGCAGACATTTCTTTTTTCAAATTCTATTATTTTTCGAGATGTTTAAAAAAACTCTCTCTGGTCTTCATTTGGGGCATAAATTGCCACTAATAAAATTGAAATAGTATTAATCCAGATCTGTAAAACCAAGATTCTTCCCTCAGCATCTGACCATACTAACTCTAATTTCAAATCCTCTTTAACATATATTGCAATCCCTTTCTTTTTTTCCCTTTATCAGCTGGCGCGGTAAATAATTTCCCTAATTTTGGGCAATCTAAAAATCTTTCATCTACTTTCCTTATGTGAGTTTCCTGTAGACATATTATATCGGCATTTTGTTTAATTAATTTAGTTAATATTCTTTTCTTTTTTATTGTCGAGTTTAAGCCATTTATGTTAATTGATAGAAGTTTCTTTTCTTCTTCCATTTAGTTCTGTTTCGCTCTTTGCCTCATAATAACTCCGGTCTCTTCTTGTATTTGTTGAGGTGTAGATTCTTCTCTCTCTTGGTGTAAGTAAGTAGTCCGTTTGTTTCTTAAGGTTCCCTCTTTTTTGTTTCTATGGTAACTTTGGTCTTCTTGTGAATTTGTTTCCAATTCCTCCTTACTACTTTGATCGTCCTGGCCTACTAGCTGTTCATATAATTCTTGGGTCCTTTCCATAGAATCTATTTTAATTTTCCTCTCTTTCCATGAGACTAACATCCCCTCTGGAATTAACCATTTAAATACAATTCTTTTTTGATTTAAGTAGGCTGCTAAAAATTTGTAATCTCTTCTTGTTTCCCTTACTCTTCTTGGGATTTGCTTGAGAATCAAAATTTCTTTGCCTTTATACTTAATTATTCCATCCCTGGACATCCTAAATATAATATCACGAATGCTCCTTCTCGCAAAACGTATATGGACTTCTCTCGGGCATTTATGGCATCTCGCATAGTTTGTGTTGACTCTATATACTTCATCGAATTCCCTTAATAAATCATCCTTGTCTTTGTCCAATAATCCAGCCAATATTTCAGCCATTAATTGCTCCAGATCTTCTTCCTTGGATTCCTCTACATTTTGGAATCTCAAGTATGTAGCAGCCTTGTCCATCTCTAGGAAGACTAATGAGTCTTCCATTTCTTTGCTCACATTTTTTCATTGCTCATCTACTCTTTCTAATTTTGTATCAGTTCGTTCAGTCCTTTTCTCTACTTCTTTTATTGTTACTTCATTTTTTTTCCCAGGCCTGTTGTCGTATTCCAATCTTATCTTCTACTTTAGAGATATCCACTTTCATTTCTGCTTTTAATTTCCCCATCTCTTCTTTTAATTCATTAATATCTGCTCTTGTTTCGTTATGATTTTTTATCATTGTCTCTTGTAGTTTCGTCATCGATTCCTGTAAGGTTAGCAAAATTGTTTGAATGTTGGCATTCGAGACATTAGCTGGTTTTTCGGCTGGGAGCGTCTCTTCTATAATTTTTTGACCCATGGGCGAAGCTGTTGCCAATACAGTTGTTAATGTCGGGGTAGTCTTCCTTCCAGTTTTTAAAGCTGTAGTAGTTGTAGAAGTCATTTGTTTTAAAATTTGTTTCTGTTGTTGAATTATAGTAATTATATTGTCCCAAATTACCATTCAGTATTATAACTCCTATGTTAGAATTGACCAATGTCTAATTGCTTTATCCATCTTTCTACTGAATAGTTATATTCTTAATTAATTGCTGCAATTTGTATAAATGTATTTTTTCCAAATCCTAATTCTAAGTCAAATATATGATTTTATGGGCTCTATATTCAACTTCTATGCAACAGTATACAACACAATGCTACAAACTATATGATAAATATATATAATAAATATAAGTTTGATATGTAATAAGTAGTATGTCCAGTCCAACTAAGTTTGTTTTAAATTTGATAAGAATGTAAATATTTTAAATATAAATGTGTTTTTTTCTAACCTTATCTGATCTTATTTTAAATATTAAATATTCTCAATATTCTTAAACACAAATAATCTTACACAAAAGCAAAGTTATTTTCATCCCAAATACAGTAAATATATTATTTTCCTTGTATATCTAATCTGAATGTAACTATCTCTATTATTAATACATTAATCAAATAAATTACTTCAAATATTTAACAATTCAAATACTTAACTCTCTAATACTTTTCTAAATAGAAAAGGAGAGATAATACCAGAAAATAAGTAGATAAGCATTTGGATCAAGTGCATGGTACATGCATAAGGGTAAAAAGTTAACAGAATTGGTCTTTAACATTTTCTCCTTTTTAAGGTCATGATCTAGGTGAAAGACAGGAGAATATATGTAAGGTTTATACTAGGAGGCAGCCTATTTGCTCCAATTAATGTTTTTTGCCCTATACACATATATTTGACTTGGATAAGAACAACATTGAATGCATAGGGTTAAATCTCCCTTCCTCTTCATGTCAGAATTCTTATTTGGACAAGACCAACAACACTTCAATTTCTCTTGGAAAAAGTATTAAATTTAATGAATGGAAAATTGTTTTCTTGTGTAAATTCCCCAAGCATGATAAGTATATACATAACACACAGTTTTTACTCTATGAATTTCTAATGGAATTTGGTGCTAAAGCTTAGATAAAGCTTGATATCCAACCAATGTATTCCAACAGTAATGTGTGAACTCTTGAACTATTATGATAAATAATACAGTAAAAAAAAACATACCTCTTTGTCTTGAATATTTGGATCTGCATTGTTTTCCAGTAGTACCACCATACAATTAATATAGCCTCCATAAGCAGCACACTGCAATGGAGTTCTACCTGCATAATCCTGTACATTGGGATTGATTTTATTTTCTATCAATATTTGGCAAACATCAGGGTTTCCTCCTAGAGCTGCCCAATGTAAGGGAGAGTGGCCATCTTGATCAACTAAATCAACTCTTGCTCCTCCTGCAATAACAGCATATGTTAATCCATGGACTCTGTATCAGATATTTATTAACAAACTAAAAAAGTGTATGCTGAGACTATGCATACATCCTTCCAACTTCCTTATTCAAAGTGTCAAGGTCCCATTTTCAAAGGCTTGTCATGGCAGTTTTGAGGTGTTTTTAGATTGCCAATGAATTACTGACAGTCCCAACGGAAGTATATTTTGTGCAAGCACACCAAAGACAAATACACATCTGTAATTGTGATGACATGGCACAAAGGCAACACAGTCACATAAGTAAGAAGAGTCCCTTTAGTACCTCCAGTTTTGCTTCCAATGTTCAGGTTACCTTTGGCTGGAGAAAAAAATCTCCCAAGAACAGTCTTTAAGTGGAGAAAATTCAATCCAAAAACAAAGTACATACAAATTGTAAATAAAATCCACACAAACCACACTACAGTAATTAACTTGACAGGGCAGGAATTGCAGCCTTGAAAGGCCAGCAAAACACACAGAGTTGGGAAGATGCCAGGAACACAGATAAGCCAGATAAGCCAATACCAGATAATTCACGATTTGCTCTCAACAGTTGGCTGTATATAACTCCCCTTTTCAAACACTGTGTTCCCAGCTGTAGCTAATGAAGGGAATCAGAGCCCTTTCCTCCCCCATAAGCCACACAACTCATGTTGCTCCCTTCTTCATTCTTCCATGCGTGCCCTAGGATGAAGAGGGTGTGGGCCTGGGTCTTCCTCCAAATTCCCTCTGCCTTTCTCTACCTCTCCCCTGCTCTGCCCATCCGTACTCTGCCCTTCCCCAGTTTCTTCCATGGCCTTCACTGTTGTTTTTCACTGTTTTTCCTTCACTGTTGTTCCCTTGAATCTAGTGAATTAACTAGTTGATAATAAAGGCACAATGATATTACAATCTGAGATCAGAAAAAAGCCAGTTTGGCAAACAGGGCCTCTATTACACTTCCCATATAGAACTGCTATATTAAACTTGTTGTAAAAAAAACCTTTTCGAAAATGGTAAAGTTAGTGACATAATTTAACTAGTCACTTGTCATTTAGGAAGTTACATTCAATTTTCTATTGGGATTTATGATCAGAGTAGTCTCATTTTTATATTTAAAGGTTCCTTTCTCTGATTATTTTTTTAGCCTGAGTATATTCTAAGACATATCTAAAATCTGCAGAGGGTCACATAATAAAGTTTTCCAAAAACTGTTTAGTATTATGAAGATTGATCGCAAAAATAGATTATGCCATTAAGTTTTAAATCAGTCAGCTGAAAATTTGGCAGTCTAAAAATTCCATCGATGTTCCAAATGATTACATTTCAATTTATAATAAAGATTCTAACCCAAATTACACAGAATATTTATAATATTGAAAACCAGAGTTTGCTCCTATTTCTGAGAAGTCTATTTCATTTTACAAAGTTAATAACTCTTATGCCATACATAAATTCTTTTCAAAGGACCTTTTAAATACATCTGAAATATTTTTGAAAAAGGTTAGTTAAAATATTGTTTTTTTTCCATTATCTGTCATAAACTAATCCTTCACAATGTTGACTATCATTAATCTTTGCTCAGTTCAAAAGCTAAAAACAGCCATATGTTTAGAAGAAATGTAGGCAGCTGACCTTTAATGAGAGTCTGTATCACCTCTTTATGTCCCATTTCACAAGCACGGAAAAGAGGAGTGTGTTTCATTACATCAGCAGAATCTACCTGGGCATAATGTTTTAGAAGCAACTGCACAGTGCTGACATGGCCAGAAAGGGCAGCAGCATGTAATGCTGAAAAATGCCAAAGAGAATGCAGTTATTAAATGATATTTAATTAAAGTTGTGATTATAACAAAACATAAACCGTCAGACATTAAGATGAAGGATTGGTATTTATGTGCAGATGTGCTGTACATCACTCTCATTTATTTGTTTTGTCATTATCTCAGGCTTGTTCCATTCAGTTGTATCTTATTATTTGCATCTATATATATTAATAAATTTATATAAACTGAAAACATGTATGCAGCATCTCTGGTATAAATCTAGGTCAAATGAAATCTGATGCTATCAATGAAATCAGCAACTTTGTTAAAGAATAATGAAAATAAATTCAAACAATGGAAAATCAAATCCCATATCCATCATACATTAAAATAAAGATATGAAAAATTAAGGAGTGTTTTTCAAAAAAAACTTCAGTTCTTCCAGCAGGTGGCGGCAACACCTAGTAAACCTTGACTCATCTTGAAAAAATAAACAGTTTTGAATCTGGTCAATATTTGGAATGCAGGCACTAGAAAATCCAAAGATTATAGAGAGACTGGGAACTTGAAAACAAATCACAGAAGAAAGTAATGGGAAATTTTTCTTAATTTTGCCCAGAGCCAATGTGCCACACCATTAATAACTTTGTTACAGGGTAACATTGAAATTGGGTATCTCTGGGTAAAAAATGAATTAAGTAGAATAAATTGCTTAAGAAGTCCATGTATGAAAAGGAGAGAAAGGGTCAGACCAAATGGGTGATGAATTAAATGGATTGAATATAAAATTGAAGGACCACTAGGTTAGGATGGTTTAGTCAATCAGAAAGAATAAGTACAGTATTAAATTAAGGAAGGAAGAGATGACTAAGAGAGATAAAGTTGTGATAGGGTGGAATTGATGAGTTACTCAAAAAGAGGAAAAGGTGCAAAATTTATACTTTACATTTATTAATTGGTTAATAATAATTAATTAATTGATGGTGTCCATTTTAATGCAAGCTCAACTTACATAAAAGACTTTAATGATTCAAGCTCAACGATTCAAGACTTTTCAGACACTCCCACCTAATTCCTGCCAATAAATAGCTAAAAGTTTTTGACAACTCAGCATGGTAAGATGAAACTTTAATAGATACTTGATCATCCTGTATTTATGGAAAAGATCAGCGACTACAGAACATATAGGAATCCAATAAAGGAAATAATCATCCATGTATATGAGGATGGGTGGATGGATTGATAGATATTTCAGCTTCATGTTTTAAGTATCTACCATTTTCTGGTAGCAGACGTTTCTGCTTTTTTTCCCCTAGCTTGGAGAGTAGAAAGCATCTATCCTTTTTGTTTATACAATGGTTTTGTGTGGCCTGAGACTTTCAGCTTACCAACTTGTCAGCTTTAGTTCTTTTAAGAGGCAAGAATGATGTGCAATTATAGAAAGATATCATGAATGGTATTGACATAAATTAGATTTAATTATTTTTTTAATTTTCTCTTTTTAATTCTTTCACACATTATTATTTTTTGCATTTTGTATAATACTGCTTAACTCTGAAAGAAATAGCATGATGCGTAATGTTTGCTCAATGCTTCCCAAACTTTTTCTTACATTACTCAAAGCAACTTATGAGAAAGTCCGTTTAATCAAATATAAACAAAACACTTTAAGTCAATTTAAACTTACTTAAATTGTTGTGATTGGGTAATAGGTTTGTGTATTATAAAAATAATTTTTCCCATTTTTTTCTACCCAGGTAATTTACCCAGATTTGGGAAGGATTAATGCATGCTAATGAAACAAGAAGGATTTAGGAAAGAAAAAGCTGACATGTTAATTTGACATACAACAATTAATTTTCCTTATCAGAGCTCTGATCCTGGTATATGGTAACACTATATTAGTGAAATACAGAGCTAGGAAAGAGTATTAAATGAGGGATGGTGAAGTCATAAATTCTTTGTGTGATTCTTAAATAAGTTGTTCTCTAGAAAGGAAGAAAAAATTAAAGAAGACAGTGTACAAATATTCTGGACACTGAATATGTCCAGAATGATTTAAAATGTTACACATGATGCAAATGATTTAAAATGTTGCACATTCCTGGAAGTGACATTCTTCCAACCAGAGACTTGGATGTCCCTCCCACCCCCCGCTCCTCGGGACCACCCTACACAAAAGAAGGATGGGTATACCGTATGCTGGTTGGGCAGATCTGGGGGCCTTTACTCTCTTCTCTCCCACCCTTCAAGCCTCTTAAGAAATTCCTTGGTTCACGTCCAACTGCCATTTCCAAGAAGGCTTGATGGAGTTTTCTCCCACAAGGAGGGGATGTGTGCTGAGTTGCTGCTGCTGCAGGGGTCTGGGCCTAAGCATTTCCCCAAAGAAATCTCTGGCTCATCTCCTTGGGGTGAGGGGAGTCCAAAATAGAGCTGGGTGACATAAGAGATGTCTATAACTACTGTTTGTGAGCTGGGAAGCATGAGAGTGTAAAGAAGGATAAATGTTCTCTTTTCCACAAAAGAGGGAGAGATTGAAAGTTGAGAGCATGAGTGGGTTGAGTGTGTGTTGAAGTGTGTATGCTGTCCTCTTCAAAATCGCTCTGGAGGTACTTAGGCCTGCTGTCCTGGGTTCTGTTTTCGTGTTTGTATTTTCTCTAATTGTAGTTTTTTTTTTTTAAAAAAAATAAAGAATAGCTACAAAAAAAAAAGATTGTAAAAGATATATATTCCCAAATAATTTGTTAGTATATTTAAAATCCCTATTAAGTATATTTGACAAATGCTAAGATGCTAAGCTAATGACTTAACAGAGACAAAAATGAGCAATTGCTTACAATACATAAACACAAGCTTCATTCCTTGGATTCTCTACTCATGCATGATGAGTCTTTGTAAAATTAATAAATTAAAAATATATATAATGAAACAAACAATTAAATAAACTAATTTAAGATGTAAAACTTAATAATAAGAACAATAGTCTCAGAGCCTTGATACTCTATAGCAACTATTCTGTTCTTTCGAATTAATTTCAAAATACTAGTTATACTAGGGCTGTCAAACTCACGGCTCATGGGCCAGATGCATCAGGTGCGAGCCACACCCATACCCAGTTTAGCAAACAAGAAAAAAGTCCTGATACGTCATGTAACACTGCCATGATGACGTGAGATTGACATTCCTGATTTATATTATATTCCTTAGGAAACAACTGCACAAACTATTATCTTTCCCTCTCCAATAAATTGAGAAACTAATATTTATGTTTGCAAATCGTAAGTATAAATCATACACGCATACACTCACAAACAGTTTTTACCTGTACCACCATATTTATCTGCCATGTTGATATCGGTGACCAGTTTCAGTTTTAACATTGTCTGGATGACGTCATCACTACCTTTGCCAGCTGCCCACATAAAAGAAGTTCTTCCCTCAAGATCTGAGTCATCTTTCACAGAAGGATGTTTAAAAAATTCTTCTACAGTTTCCTACAATAGAAATATTCACTGACTATGGTTGATTTTGAAATTACTCTGTAATATGATTGCATATTCAAATTATAAATTATACACACATACATGTATGCTGTTCAGCTTTGTTCGGGTATTTTCCCAGGTCATTGTAGTTGTGCTTTTAAAGTTGTAGCAACATTTCGGCAGAATCTCATCTGCCATTATCAGGCTTCTGTATTGTGTTCGTCTGTGAGTCAGATTTTTACAGTTGTTTCAGTTTTAAATTTGGGGCTAGCCTACTGTTATGGCAGAATGTTTTTTTTCTTCATCCCGATTGGTCAGACTTTCACAGACGAACACAATACAGAAGCCTGATGATGGCAGATGAGATTCTGCCAAAACATTGCTACAACTTTAAAAGCACAACTACAATGACCTGGGAAAATACCCGAACAAAGCTGAACAGCATACATGTAAGTACCTGCGAAAACTTAAGAAAACATACATATACATATACATACATACATGCATATATATGTACACACTACTATAATTAGAATTAAGTTTTTCCAATTTTTACTTTTTTTCATCCATACAGGTAGTCTTTGATTTACCATTCCTTCAGTGACTGTTCAAAATTATGATAGTGCTGAACAAAAGGACTATCTATATCTATGCAAAACAAAATTTCTCTACTAAAAAAACTAAAAAAAATGTTACCCAAACTGGTGATTAGGAAAAAGCAAAGGGAATAAAAAAATATGCTAAATATTCAGTCAGTCTCAAAATGGAAGGGGTAGATAAAATGCATTTGGAAGTCATATTTGTCAGATTACATCCTGTATTTATATACTGTAAATCTTTGACTTTGAAGAAGATACGCTATTGTGCAGTTCAGCTGTAGACGTGAAGGTGGTTCTACAGCTCCAGTCTGAAACCATAGTTTCTAGCTTAATGGGACACTGGAAATCCATTGTTATAGTAACTGTGTATAGTAATTTAAAGCATTAAATTTTCTATCAGGTTTTTTTTGTGGTGCCTGTCTTCAAAGCCAGTGGAGAATTCATAGCATAAGGTTTGACAATGAGTTCTATCCACACTCATAGCTTCTAATTCTCTTAACTGGATGTCACAGTGGCATAGTGGTTTTTTCACAGTGTCTCTTGGGAAAATTAATTGCCAACCCCTGCTACTGAGCAACAGGTGATGCATATGTTGGTCATCCATTCTAATGACATGTCTCATGCACCTTATCTGGGCTCTGATAATCAGGGATTCAATGTGGATGGACTTTGCATTATCCAAGACCCCCCAGGTTGAACAGAATCTTGTCAATGAATCATTTGAGCAAAGAATACTCAAATGAATTTTTTTCCAGTTTTTAAATGTGCCTTTGGTATAGAATTTGTGAATACACGGTAGAAAGTGAAAGATATAAGAGGTGTAGAGGTAGTAGAATGCAGGGCAGCAGAGAGGCAGGTGGCAGAATATAAGGCCAAAAGGGCAGAGATGGAGGAGAAAGATGGGTGGCAGAGTTGAAATGGAGGTGAACGTGGTGTGGTATAGCATGGTAGGAGGTGTGTGAGATCCTGACTTAACTGCTGAAATGGCTATCAATCATTGCAATCATGTGATGTTTTGCCTAACAACCACATTCCTTACTGATGGAAATTCTGGTCCTAAATAGTCATTAAATGAGGACTACCTGTAGTACCAATGTAGTACACAGACAGTGAAAATAACTTTTTCCAAGCATCAGTCAAGGGATTACATATGTATGAACCAAGTTGCAAGATCAGACTGATGTATAAAATGTTTCTTTAGATCCAAAACTATAAAGATTTTAATCAACTTCAAAATGATCATTACATGGACATTAGATTCCTCCCCCCTTCCCCCCATATAAAACAAGCAGCTTTCTAGCATTTGAGAATCTTTTTCTAACCTTATCTGGAGAGGATAGGGATAATTATCTTTGAGTTACTGCTCTTCCTTAAGTTTATGGTAAATATTTTGTAAGAAGCAGTAATGGATTTTGGAGGGGCTATGGATATGCTTGTTCATTATCTGACACTCATTTTGATTTCATACAGTATTAATAAATACATGTTATTGATTAGATATTTAATTTCATCAGTTAAATAGTAATATTTCTTGAATATTATTGATTTATTTATTTATTTATTTAGGATAACTGCTTTATTTCATAGTTCTAAGTATCTTCTTGTACATTGAATTTATCAAAACATAGGGCAGACCTTAAGAACTTAGTATCCTGCCTTTTTTTTTTTTCAGTTAGGTAAATCTTGGATCCAAACAAAATCTACAGTTTTCAATATAGAACGAATCACAAGTATATTGTTCTTATTAATGTAATTATTCAGAATGTTGTTACTTGCAAATGTTTACTTTTAACTTTAAATTTTCTGTTCTAACTTAGGATGAGGAAAGAAATGATAACTATCAAAGTCCATTCTTATAGATGAGTACCTGGCAAACCTCATGTGTATTTCATCGTGTGGTTTCTACAAAAAGCCATTTGAGATGGTGCTCAATTATGCCTTGACATTTGGATATCTAAAATTGGCCATGGACTTTGTCTTGGTTTATTATGCAATGAGGAATGATTTTCCTAAAAGAGCTACAATCATGGTTATCCTGTGTGAAGCTAGGGGAATAAAGGCAGTTCTAAATCTTTATCCAAGCATCTGTGGGCAACACTAACCATAAATTTGATTGAGATGTTAAATGATGTTAACATTCATAGAAAGCCCTCTGACAGATTTAGGTCTGAGAATATCCAAGGATTACAGGTTTTCTGAAGTTTTAGAAAAAGTGCTCATGGACTTATTGTACACTTCATCAATGTACAAGGGAAATAATCCATTATTAAGTGTTAGTTTAAAATTACCAATATAAGATTTGCTTGATAGTCATTAAGCCCAGGCCTGAGCATTGATAGCCTATAAATCAGATTACCCCAAGATCAATTGCACAGGCTCTAGAAACATCACATAAGCAAGTCTGATTAAAAATATGCACCGATTTACTGAGGAAATAAATCAATAGGTCTCTTTACAAATTTGTTTTATCAACTATACCTAAGAATTTCTATAGGAAAGGTAAAATATTACATTTAACTCCTCTTTTGAGAATACATTTTGATTTCCTAGTCCAGGGTTGTCAAACTCATGGTGTCATGGTGATGTCACGTAACATTTCCCCCTTTGCTAAACAAGGCATGGCCAGCACATGATGCATCTAGCCCACAGGCTGTGAGTTTGATAGCCCTGTCCTAGTCTATAACTGTAATCTGAAGATTTGTGAAAGACTTCCTTACCATAAAGAAAGATAACTATAATTCTTGACCATTTTATGAGGACAATGATTATAATTAGATAAGAGATTACAGCTGTCACAAATAAACAGAAACTATCGTTCTCTGTCACTTTTACTTTTATTCTTTTTTTAAAAAATAATTTTTATTAAACAATTTTTCTTATATACAAAATCATTTTCATTCATTACAATGCTTTTGTGATGGTATACATACTTTTACATAAATCTTAACTATCTATACACTTGTCTATGTTGCTTAATCTATCTTTATCCACTATATCTTTTACCTTATTATCTTATTGTCTTCTTCTCTATTCAACTTGTATCTATTATTTAGCCAATCATACAGTACATTCCACATCAAATAATAATCTGTTTCCTCGCTTTTCTTTATCTCCATAGTCAACTTATCCATTTCGGCACACTCTAGTATATATCTTACCACATTTTCCTCTGGTGGCATGCTATCATTTTTCCAATTATGTGCATAAGTAATTTTTGCTGCCGTTAATAAATGTAGGTGCTATAGAAATTTAAACAATGGTATTCTTGTTGACAAAAGCTGCAAAAATAGGTAAGAGTGGGCAAATAGCAATAGAACTTAGACTTATATACCACTTTATAGCGCATTATAGCCCTCTCTAAGTGATTTTACAGAATTAGCATATATATAATCTTTCAGACAGAGTTTGCAAATAAAATTATCCACATATTTCAATTTCAAGATCTGTCATCTTAGGCATTTGCAAAAAGAAATATATTGCAATAAATATAATTTTGTGAAAATTTATCCAAAAATCTGCACAATGAAATGAAGCTGTTCAGTAGTATATTATTGTTTCAACCTGGCTCAATCTAAGTAACTGCAAAAGGAACCTAGGAGTCCTAATGGCCAACCATTTAAATATGAGCCAGTAGTGTGTGGCGGTCTCCAAAAGAGCCAATGCAGTCTTAGCCTACATTAATACAGTGTGTGCACAATTATTAGGTAGGTTTATGTTGACAGATCGTCATTTTTATGCATATTTTCCACTTCTAAACTGTATAAACTTGAATGTTTATTGGATATAAGCATATCAGATGATGTGTATTTGTGTAATGAGGGAGGTGTGGCCTAAGGAAATCAACACCCTATATCAAGGTGTGCATAATTATTAGGCAATGCCTTTTCCTTAGCAAAATGGGCCAAAAAAGAGATTTAACTGAAAAGTCAAAAATTGTAAAAGGTCTTTCAGACTAGCATTTCAGACTAGCACAGACTAGCTGTGTGGCTGGCCAGTAAAGTCCTTAAAGATGAAATAATAATGACATGACTCCCTTCCTAACCTGTCCTAAATTGTGCATACAGTGTAGAAGAATAGAATCAAGATCTTGTAAAATGTTAGTACTGCTTTATAATGACTTGGTAAGGTCATTCCAATACTTGGAATATTGTATCTAGTTTTGGTCACCATAATATAAAAAAAAGTTGAGACTCTAGAAAGAGTGCAAAGAAGAACAACAAAGAAGATTAAGGGGTTGGTGACTAAAACATATGAAGAAGGTTGCAGGGATTGGGTAAGGCTAGTCTAGAGAAAAGTAGGATTGGGAATGACATCAGGGGTGGGTTTCTACAGTTTCGCACCTATTCGCTAAAACCAGTTGTTAACATTCCAAGCAGTTCGGAGAACCGGTTGTTAGAAGAAATTACTGGCCTAATCCTGGAAGAAAGGCAGGAAAGAAACATTCTGGTGTTCCTTACAGAAAGTGCCTCTCCATTAACTCTTATTACATTCCTGGCAGGACTAGAATTCCTGTCTCTGGAACTTCTCTGGAGTTTTTTTTTCCTCCTTTGCTGTTAATTTGCTTGTGTGGAGTGACCATTCAAAGTTGCAATGGCACTGAAAAAAGTGACTTATGACCATTTTTCACACTTACAACTGTTGCAGCATTCCCACAGTCATGAAAGGCCAGGTGAGGAGATGTGTGCCTCAATGTGAGTGATGCTGAGTTGGGCACACCCACATGACCACCAAGCTATGCCCACCAACCAAGCCACGCTCACAGAACCAGTTGATAAAAAATTTGAATCCCACCTCTGGGTGACATGATAGCAATGTTCTAATATTTGAGGGACTGCCACAAAGATGAGGGGTGAACTATTCTCCAAAGCACCTGAAGCAATGTATGGAAACTTATTAAGGAGGGAAGCAACCTAGAATTAAGAAGAAATTTTCTGACAGTGAGAACAATTAATCAGCAGAATGGTTTGCCTCCAGAAGTTGTGGGTACTCCATCACTGGAGGTTTCTAAGAAGAGACTAGACAGCCATTTGTCTGAAATGGTTTAGGGTCTTGCTTGGGTGGATGGTTGGACAGAGGACCTCTGGCATTGCTTCCAATTCTATTGTTCTGTTCTGTTATTCTTTCTCTGATCATGGGTATCTATACTATCAAATCCAAATAAACCCTGGAATGGTATAGGATCTCTGGCCACAGGCAGGGGGTTGACTTAGAAGACCTCCAAAGTCACTTCGAACCCTCTGATTCTATATTCTAAGTTTTTTTATATCATGACTTTTATTGTTTTATCAAGATATAATTTCCTCTTAACTTACATAACTTAAACTTAACGTAAACTTCACTTTCAGACCAATAACATTCCAAAGAATGTTCTAAATATATCAAGAAGGAAAAGATAGGTTGTCTCAGAAATTTTTCTAATAAAAAAACATTGGAACAAATGAAATGATGGCAAATACTACTTTTAACTTTAAAAAATAATGTTTCTTCACAACCTTTAATATGGAAAAACACAGTCTTAATAACTAGACTGATTTAAAAGATTCAATGTTATTCAGGATGACCTTTTCAAATAAACCATTTATCTCACTTACAGAAAAGTTACTTTGTGCTGCATAATGTAAAGGTGTTGCCCCTTGACTATCGGAAAGGATCGTTCCGACTTTGTTTCTTTCTAAAAGAACATGGACAATCTGTGCATGACCTAAAAAACAAAAGCAGAAAAAGCACATATTAGTTTATGAATATATAGGTAGTCTTCAACTTATTACCCTAATCGAGCACAAAATTTCCATTGCTAAGCAACACAGTTGTTAAGTGAGTTTTGTCCCATTTTTATGGCCTCTCTAGCCACATTAATTAAGTAAATCACTGCAATTGTTAAGATAGTAACATAGTTAAATGAATCTGACTTCCCCATTGACTTTGTTTGTCAGAAGGTCATAAAAGGTGATCAAACGACCACAGGACGCTGCCACTATTATAAGTATATGCCAGTTGCAAAGTGTCTAAATTTTGATCAGATGACCATGGGGATGCTGCAAGAGTCATAAGTGTGTAACATGGATATAACTCACTTTTATCAGTGTTATTGTAATTAAATGAATAGCTGTAAATTAAGGACTACCTGTATTTTTATTCTAATAGAGGAGCATTATATTTTTCTTTTATGAGACAAATTAAATCTAAAAGTCTAGTTTAAAAGTTTAATTAACATTAGGAACTAGATCCAGACAGAATAAATATTAGATGTCTAATTTTGAGATTATCTACGAGCCCATTGGAAATTCTGGCAAACTTCATACAGTAGAGAACTACTTAGGTCACAATACTAAGGAATTCTTCAAATGAATAAAATGAATGCAAAGAATCTTCTGCTTAGAGGCTGGCCTAATGGAAATTGAAAAAGAATGTTGAATTTTTAAATAAAACCGGATGCTGCGCAACAAGGCACAGTCTCTTTAACATAGACAGATCCTTTCTATGTATTGTGGAAACTGAATGTTGAGCAAAACATGCTGCAGAATACCCTGTCTTTGAGGGATTGGGATATGACAAGCAAGGTGGACATTAAAACAGGCATTTAGTGATCCAGATGCACAAAAAGGTTGAGATAGTTTTTTTCTAAGTACAGTCAAATTTGGTCACCCAATTTCCAGGTAACAAGTGTTCTCAAACAGCTTGCTCTACCAAAGAATAACAGTGTTCACTTTTCAGCTTTTTCTCATTTGTTCTTTAGGGATTTGTAAGAGTAAATATATGAATACTCCTCTCAATGGAAGATTCTGTGAATAAGGGGCACACATGAAGCGACACTGGTTATGTCTTTGTATTCTGACTCTTCTATTGATATATCTGTTACATCACCATAGAACCTTAAACCAAGAACTGCAATTTTTATAGGAACAATTTATTTTCAGGTGAAACTTATAAATTCACATTGTAAATAATAACAACTTGCTGAAAACCTATTGGGTTATCATTGCTAATAGAGTGGAATGAAAATGAATATGAAAATGAATATTGGTGCCCTTCCTTTGTATTATTGCTGTAATGATTATATATAAATTGATGTAACTTTTATATTTCTTATTTTGTTCTTATTAGTTGAACCAATACAATGCATTTTATATTTGGCTGAGAGTATAATATTTTATTGATTTAAAAATACAGTGAGAGATTGAGCTTAAGCCCTATACACCTAGTCATTTATAACAAAACTAGCCACATAACAAAACTTGCAATATCAAGATTTGCCTCAACCAAATACTGCACTGAAAAATGAAAACCTCATTCTCCAAATCAAATCAAAACCATAGGGGAAAAATGTTTTTGAATCTAATTCTTGAAAATGTAATCCAGGAACAAACTCTTCTGATTGCATGACTACATTTGCACTCACACTAGTAATACTATTGCTAAATTTGCAGATAATACAGCAGTGGTGGGACTTATCTCCAGGGGGATGAGTCTGCCTACCGAGGTGAGGTGGATTGGTTGCTTTCATAGTGTGGCGACAATAACTTGGTCCTCAACACCAATAAGACCAATATAGTGGATTATAGAAGGAATCTATACATCCAGACATCCAGCCCTTGCTTATCAATGGAGACCGAGTAGAGCAAGTGGCCAGTTTTAAGTTTCTGGGTGTTACCATAAAAGAGGACCTGACCTGGGGTGCTCACATTGCAACACTGGTCAAAAGGGTCTAGCAGAGATTATACTACCTGAGACTTCTCAGAAAACAACAACTGAATGAAAAACTGCTAGTGAC
The DNA here is from genome assembly GCA_015471245.1 of Laticauda colubrina. Taxonomy (NCBI): domain Eukaryota; kingdom Metazoa; phylum Chordata; class Lepidosauria; order Squamata; family Elapidae; genus Laticauda; species Laticauda colubrina. The sequence goes on along the minus strand of BLBF01000044.1, from coordinate 18,916,672 downwards.
CTTCTACCGTTGCACCATAGAGAGCATTTTAACATAACTGCAGCTTTGTATGGGTTTGCCAGTTGCACAGTAGCAGATAGGAAAGCACTCCAGAGGGTTAATGTCATTGCCCAGAAGATTATTGGTTGCCCTCTCCCCTCTTTGGAAGAGCTTTATAGCTCCCGCTGCCTTAAGAAAGTTCAAAACATTCTCAAAGATCCATCTCATCCTGGGAACCCTTTTTTTGAACTATTACCATCTCAAAGATGGTACAGAATAATAAAAACAAAGACAAATAGGTTGAAATACAGCTTTTACCCCAGGGCAGTAGCTCTTTTGAATTCTGCTGTATAGTGCTGTGTTGGTGTGGTGTCAGGGGTTTCAGTTCAATGTATGAAGGGTGTGTTTGTGTTTATTTTCATGGTCATGATGTGCACTGAAGATGGTGTTTGATTTCATTGTACAAGGTGCAATGACAATAAAGTAAAGTAAACTAAATGATTGGTGATCTCTTTTCCAAACTGCTTTTCTAACTCAAGTGTTTTCTAACCTTTTAAAAAATATATATTTCTTCATTTCACAAGGAAATGAAGATATTTTCAGAAGTTACAGTTTGAAATGATGACATAGCTTGGATGTAAAATTCTATATAAAACTAAGCGCCACTGCGTTGTGAGGGAAGTCATCATAGACTTTCATCTTGAAGTTTAAAATATATCCCACTTTGACTCTTAAAAACTTATCTTTGTGGAAAGGCTGAACTGATTTACAAAAATATAGACCAGAACTCTGATCAAGTCCAAAACAATTGATTGAATAATGCAGCATTCAATTATTTATAAAACATCACTTAGACTTATATAAGGCTTCATGGTGTTTTGCAGGACTCTGAGCAGTTTATAAATGTCAGCATGTTATCCCCCAACACTCTGGGTCCTCAGATTGTCCTTGCCAATCTCAGAAAGATGGACAGCTGAATTGACCTTGAGCCCGTCAGGAAAAGACTCCTGACTGTGGCAGAGTTAGCTTGCAATTCTGCATTCTAATCACTGCAATACCTCAACCAAACAATAACAAGGGAAAGCCCCTGGACTACTCCAACCAGTGATGAAGCCTTCAGAACCGTAGGGAGAGATATCAATGGTTTTATCATGGAATTTCCAGAATGCTCTGGGGATACTGTTATATGGGTGGTGACTGACTTATTTTCTAAGTTTTATCCCCTGCTAGAAGATCTCTTCAGCACAGGGGTCAGCCAAGGTATTTTTGCACCATGTCCATAGACTATATGGAGCCCCACAATGTATCATATCAAACAAAGAGATGCAATTTACCTCTTTATTTTGGAGGTCAAATTACCTAAATTTGACCTTAAATTATCTTAAATTACTATTAGGTAAATAATATGAACAAATTAGGACTTCAATAAGGACTGCCTGAGAACTTGGAAGATTTTGAAAACTATACCCAACATAAGATTCAAATATAGATAAGATTGAACTGCATGAATCAATGTATTAAGTTAGTGAAGTTGATCTCATGATCATATTTTTCTGTCTCCTTCAAGGCAACCTCTTTAGTCCTATCTCAGGATGCAGTCTCTTAATTAAGAAAAGCAATATTCCACAAAATTAGGTGACAAATATGCTCAAAAGGGTTAAGAATTTCTACCATTTATAATTTACCCAATAAAGCTGCCCAGTGAAGTGGAGTTCGAAATAAATTATCATAAGAAGACACATTGCAACTTTCATAGGAAGTCAGCAGTTCAACTACAGTTATATTCCCATCAGCAACTGCAAAATGGAGGGGAGTTCGTCCTTCATAATCTTGCCAGTTTAGCAGAGATTCAGTTGGAGCAGCATCCTGGTTTATAAAAAAAAAGGCCAGTTAAAAAGATACAGTGAACTTTTAGAGATGGCAATAGATACTTTCAAAGTCCTGGAGTTCAAGGAGAAAAGCAAGACACCATTTTAATGAAAAAAATATGAACTGTACGAAGTGATGGTAATTAAATTTCAACTTTCTTTAGAACAAAAGTAAAATTTATTTTTAAGGCAGTGGTAGATGACCCAAACCATGAAATTGTATCACCAAAATGTGGCAGCAAATTTCCAAATTTTGATGTTGCCATTTTTAAAAAGGCTTTTTGTGCAAAAATAAGGACAGATATGAAAATGAAATACCTTTAGAAAGATGAGTGTTCCATATTCATTCTACCTTTAAAAGTGGGCTGAAATAGTGCTGCTGAAATTTAAGGCAAAATAGCCAAATTTTTGTAGGATTTGGGGATAAAATATGAAAATAAGATATAAAAATGGGAAAAAGGAACTCATGGAAGATCAACTGATTGGATTAAGCTAAAGTTAAACTAAAAGGAGAGGAAAAGGAGAGAAATGGAGCAACAGTGACATTTAAATGCTGGAAAAAGCATCTAAAAGTGAAAGTAAAGGAAAAGTCAAACTAACAGACCTAACCTTGACTGTTTATTGTTGACAAAACACTTGCTACAAGTACTAGATAAACTGTCTGCACCTGCAAATTGCTTATAGAGAACTGCAGAGAGAGTGGAAACATTATGACTTTTTAAACACTGTAGCTCTCTGAATGTATATGAACTCTAAACAAGCTGAGTAAACTGAAGCTGGAAAGCAGCAGGATATGTTTTTAAATCAAGTGGAAGATTTTTTTTAGCTCTCCTATTTTAAATTCTTTTGGGACAAGATTGGGATTTGGCGGGCCTTTCTGGATTACAAATTTATTAAGAAGAGAACAACCCTTTGAAGAAACCTTTGAACTATAGATAATTTGGTTTTGTGAATCCTAATAGTAAAGAGTGAAAAATTGCCTGGGGATTGAAAATAATAAAAAGGGAAAAGAAAGAGAATTTTATGGTGGATTTTTTTTTTTTTTTTGGTAAACTGGGCATTGTGGAGTACCATTTGATTTATTATTGATTGTTTCTTCTAAATATCTTATTACTTAAAATAATCAAAATGACAAGTAATATAAATTTAAATAAAATAGGGAGAAAAACCGCATCAGCACCATCATCAGCAATATCAGCGTCAGTATCTAGTCCAGCAAGCCAACACTCATTAGACAGCATGTTGCAACAGGAAAAATTGAATACTTTCCAGACAGAAATGAAATCAATGTTACAATTATTACAAGAAGCCATATTTAAGAATCATGATGACATGACTGAAAGAATGCAAAAGATGGAGGATAAAATGGATAACATCCAGCAAATAACTAAAAATGAACAACAGATCCAGAAACTAGAAGAGAGTACGAACAAATAAAAAAATGGAAGAGATGGACCATAGACTCAACCAGACATACAAGGATCTTGAGCAAACTGTAATTATACTGGCAATGGATAGGGCAGAATATTTATGGGGATTTCAAAGTATTGAGGAGGAAAAAGGGAAAGATATCGCTAAAAGATGGCATAGTTGTTAGCAGATGCATTGGAAGTGAGTGAGCAAACAGGAAATATTTGCTGGGATGGACAAAATATTTAAAATACACACAAGCCATGCAACAAGGAATAAACTCCCCAGGGAGGTACATGTGGGATTCTCAAAGAAGGCAATAAGAGTAGAAATAATTCAAAGAGCAAGAGATGAATCATGGAAATATAAAGGGATAGAAATAGTAATATTGAAACAGATGAAGAGTAAGAGACACAAGGAAATAATACCAATTTTTGACAAGACAACTAATTAAGCATGAGGTAAACTTCACACCTGAGGAAATATTGGTGACTTCAATGGAAAAAAGACACAGATTGGATACAATGGAAAAAGCAGAGCAATTCTATAACCAGAGCAATTCTATGATTAATATTTTAATATTAAGACAGGAAATAGATGATAAAAAACAAGAATTGCTAGGAGAGGGAAGCATACAACAAGAGGAAATCAAAATAGAGCAAAAGGAAAGAAGAGAATGAGAAATAGCAAAAGTAAAAGAACAGAAAGAAATAAAAGCAGCTAGTGTTAGGAATTGATAGTCACCAAACAGTTGGGTTGGAAATATATAAACCAGATAGACATTTAATACTGTCTCTTTAAGGGAATGCTCCATAGGATGGAGCCAGAAACCCGGTTTCCTAGTTGCTAGATATTCTGATGTTCAATGTTGGTTGGTTGGTTTTTTTCCCTATTAACTGTTGCTGATCGTCGTTCTTCTTGGATTGCTGTGAGTCTGTTTACTGAACTATTTATGATACTGGACTTTGTTATTTGGATTATCCCTGGACTGAAAAACTGACTGCTTTAACCATGTATGACTTGGACTGCTTGTTGGACTTTGATTAACCATTTACTGGAACTAAAACCTACATTTTACTATTCAGTGTATCTGTATGCTGGTTGTGTGTTATTCAACATCACTCTCACTACGCTTCACTGAGAGCACTCATTCTCCTAACCGGGAATACCTTAACACTGGTTATGGGCCCAGGCCATACCAGGCTCATATAACTGAGAGTTAGTATGAATATACAGTACCGTATACAGACAGTTGTTTACTCTTTAATTGTGGGTTACTATCCTGGTAGAGATGGCACAAGACCCATCAACAAGTCTATCATTGATAACCCGGTTGGATGGAACAAACTATGTTTCCTGGTCTATGAAGTGCAGTCTACTTCTGCGTAGAGAAGGGTTATGCAATACAGTTCAAGATCCATTGGATGTAAATGCTTGGAATCCAGATAATGAGGACAATGCCAAGAAGTTAGCTGACTTTAAATGGAACAACGAATGAGCTTTGTATAATTGGACTAATACTGAGTGACCAGCAGCTAATCCATATTTGTGGAGAAGAATCTGCTGCTAAGTGTTGGTAGAATTTGACGAGGATTTATGTTCGTGACAGTGTAGGTGCACACATACATCTTATACGTAAACTGTTTAGAGTGAGTCTTCTGAAAGGTGGAGATATGTTAGCTCATTTGAACTTCATGAAAAGAACTTTTCAAGAGCTACATGAAAAGGACCTGATATTTTCAGAGCTGCATCAGATTTACATCATTCTTTCCTCATTGGACGAAAGTTATGATGATTATATATCTTCACTGGAAGTCCTGCCCAGAGATAAACTGACATTGACTGACATAACCGGAAGGTTGTTAGAAGAGGCAAGAAGACGGCTGGATAGAGACCAACTGAGAAAGGATCAACCACAAGAAGAGGATTTGTCTTCAACTGCCTATACTGTTAGCAAATATTTTTCTTGTGGGCTAGGGGACATGTAGCTAGATTCTGTACGAAGGGAAAATGACAGAATACGAGTAATCACCAGAAAGTTAAAAAGAATGTTAATTTAGCTATGTCTAGCAATTCCACTGTAAACCATACTTTGTGGATAGTTGAGCACCGCAGTGCATTACTAGAAATAGTGAGAGGTTGGTAAAGATGTCCATGAGTAAGCAACATGTATCATTGGCAAATGGATGGAAGATGAAAGCATCTGGTGAAGGTACTGCATATTGTTCATGTGTAAATGAGCATTTACATATGTTATATGTACCTAAACTGAAATTTAATTTGCTATCAGTAAGGGCTTTAGTTAATCTTGGTTATGTAGTAACCTTTAGGGGAGATAACCATATAATAGAGAAAGAGGGTAAAAGTGTTAGTGCTAATTTAGAATGATTTATATATGGTACATGATGACCAGTTGCAAATGGCTAACTTGGTTTATAACAATGTTAAGCCACACGATGAATGTATACATTTACTGCATAGATGTCTGGGGCACATTAATTTCAAAATGTTCAAACAAACTGTTAAATTGTCAGAGGGAGTAAAATTAAAACCCTGTAACAAGTACTTAAACTGTAATGCCTGTAGCCAAGAGAAAAGCAAGGTTACTCCTGCAAACAGACTTAATGTTTTTAAGACCAAAGAATCTTTAGAGGTTGTGTTTGCTGACATAATTGGTCCTAAGAAACCAAGTTTGGGAGGTGCCTACGATATCTTGGGTATAATGGATATGGTATAATGGATACTCACGGTATGGTTTCTACTATCACATGAAAAACAAAACAGAAACATTCCAACATTTCTTTAACTGGCTAAGATTTGCTGAGAGAAAAATGAGGAGTTAAGTAATTAGTTACTGATAATGGGACTGAATTTGTTAACAATAGATTCCAAACAATGCTAAAATTGGCTGGTGTCGAGCATAAACATTCTGCACCTTACAGGCCACAACATAACTCATTTATAGAATGAACAGGGCAAACGTTACAAGCTATGGCTCGCACTATGTTACCTGATTCAGGTATGCCTGAAACACTGTGGGGTGAGGCCATAATGTGTAGCAACCATGTTTTAAACAATGTGGTGAACACAACAACTGGTGAATTGTTATTCACCTGTTGGCATGGCAGAAAACCAAATTTAAGTTATCTACACACATTTGGAGCTCCAGCATGGGTGTGTATTCCCTCACAAGTAAGACTGAAAGGGCAACATTGAGCTAGGAAATTATTTTTCGTAGGTTACAAGGCCAACCATAGATTATTTAGATTTTGGGATCAAGGCACAGCTAATATTTACTGCAGCGCTAGTGCTAATTTATTGAGCACGTTTGTTGGCATAAACTGGAACAGGAATCCAACAATGATGTTATTATTGACACCCTAGTAATCCCTAATGATAAAATAGTTAAACCATCAATAGCCATTAAAGAGGAAGAACAGGAACAGGATGAGGAGGAAGAACAAGCACAGGAGGAAGTAGAAGAACAGGAGCAGGTGGAACAGGAGAGTCCACCAGTCAGCCCTGTATTACCAAGATGTTCAACCCAAGAAACACAACCACTTGATAGATATCAGGCTAGTGTTGTATGCCAAGTGAACACAGTTCCTAGTAACTATAGTGAACTGCAACTGTATCCTGCAAAGGATCAGGCTGCTTGGCAGGAAGCAATGGATAAGGAACTGAAATTCTTACAAAGGTTGGAGGTATACGAAAATGTCAGGGGGGATGACGCCTTCTCCCTCAGAACCTATCTCATGAAGCCCTACACTTCCAGATGTCTCACCCGTGAAGAGAGGATCTTCAACTACAGGCTGTCCAGGGCAAGACGGGTGGTGGAGAACGCCTTTGGCATCCTGGCCAACAGGTTCCAGGTACTTCTCACCACCATGCAGCATCGCCCAGAGACCGTGAGGAACATCGTGGAAGCTTGCTGCATCCTGCACAATCTCATGCACACCCACTACCCACTGTTGCAGAACAGGCTCGTGGACCTCCAACAAGGCAATGGGGACATGGAGCCTGGTGAATGGAGGCAAGGGCAAAACCTGATAGATACTGTGTATGTGCAAGGCCCCAACAGAGCTTCACGTGAAGGGAAGAAGCAGCACAACCTCCTGAAACACTGGTGCAACTCCCCAGCTGGAGCAGTGGAGTGGAAAGACAGGATGGTAGATGCTTAATGGATGCTTACTTCAGCCTGTCTCATCACACTGATGAGATTGTGCCATGTATGTTGAGTGGCCCTACAATGAACAGGGCATTTAATAAAGACTTGTGTTTATGTTGAAATATGTTGATGAATGATTAAATTGTTATTGATAATAAAGGGCCATAGGTGTGGCACCTGGGAGGGTGGACCATACAGTCCCACTAATGCTTGCACTGGAGGTTTATCTATCCCACAGCTATTACCCATCCCACAGGTATCCCTGCCCATCCCACTGCTATCCTAACCCCTCCCACAGCTATTACCCATCCAACAGGTATCCCTGCCCATCCCACTGTTTTCTTAACCCATCCCACAGCTATTACCCATCCCACAGGTATCCCTGCCCATCCCACTGCTATCTTAACCCATCCCACAGGTATCCCTGCCCATCCCACTGCTATCCTTACCCATCCCACAAGCATGCAAAGGCTTAAACCATTTCTAAAAGTTTCCACCAAGACTTTATTGACAAAAAGAACTGAACCAAGTGTGTAAAGCAAAGATAAACTTTATTAATAACAAACTTTAAAAGCAAAATGACCCAAGAAAAGTGTCCCAAGCAAAGATAAAGTCAACAGGTAGCAAACCAGTCTTTGGCACTCTTCTCAGTCACTCTGAGGCGTGCCCATAGTCTCAGGGGTGAAGGGTCCAGGTGGTGTGGAGGTGGCTGCTGCTGGAGTGCTGGTCTGCGGCGCCATTGGGGTGCCTGGCCCCGAGAGGACAACAGGGGATGGTGTGTGGAGGAAGCTCTCAGAGAGTTGGCTCAGTCCTGTGATGTTGAGAGCCCCTTCCTCCATGACATGGGGTGTCAGTCCCAAGACCGATGACAGATGTTCTGAGGCCGGGCTTGGCTGTGGGTTGGAGGAAGGAGGAGTGTAGTGGGGCTGTCTGGTCTGCAGCTGAGCAAGGTGAGGCGTGGGTGGCATCGGTGGCGTACGATGTACCTGTGCCTGGACTGGGAAGGGCTGCCTGTGCTGCTGGAACTCCTGGTAGCCGTAGGCTTGGTAGGTGAGGGCCTATGGAAAGCCTTGGAAGGTCTGTGACATCACCTGGGGTGGAGGAGCAGACCTGGACTGGGTCGGAGCAGGTTCAGATGGGCCTGGAGGGTTGTGCAGAAGACCGGTGATTCTCTCCTTTATCACCTGGTACTGTGATTCGGACATGTCCATGAGGTTCTGGTTGACATAGGTGAGGAAGGGCTTGCGGTTTGAGGATGGTATGTCGGTGTGTACCAGCTGAGAGAGGAGATCTATGCTGCTTTTGATGGTGTCCCTGATCTCCAGCAGGACAGTGTGGCTCTGCCCCTCCAGTCTGGCTCTCTGCCTGCTTTCTGTGGAGGTGGAGGTGGGGGTTGGTGTGGCTTGGTCTCTGGTGGAAGTGCCCTCTCCTTGCTCCTACTGCGTCAGGGGGTCCTCCACGCGCTCCACCACGGGGAATGCAGCTGTCGGGGGGGTCTCTGTCGTGGGACGCTCCACAGATATCTGCCCGGACACAGGAGCTGACTCTTGGCCAGGAGAGGACTGGCTCTCTGTGGGCTGCCTGAGAGAGAGGGTAGACAGAGGGGCTGCTCCTCGGTGGCGGATCTCACCCTCCAAGAAGCTGCACTTGGCCATCATGTAGGTCTCCTGGTCGGTGAGCTTGACCACAGCCTGGCCAGACTTCTTGAGGTGCAGCTTCCTGTACCAGGTGTGCATGTACTTCCACCACCCGAGGAGGACCTCTGAAGTGTAGCCCAGGCTCTCTGCCTTCTCTCTCCAAGCAGCCTGCTTCCTCTTGGTGTCTCGATAGAGCCTGTGTCCCTTCTGCCATAGGTACTCATTCTCCCTCAGCCATTCGAGCACCTCATCCTCATGTTCCTGTTCGATGGAGTATTGCCTCCTCTCCCGTTCTCACGTATGCCTCTTCCTCCCTCTGGCAGGGCCATCTGGGCCCTCATCAGAGGGGCTTCAAGTTCTAGGGGTTGCTCCACCACACCACCAGCAGCAGCAACAACAACAGTAGCAGCAAAAGCAGGACCAGCAGGACCAGCAGCACCAGCAGCAGAGTAAGCACCAGCAGCACCAGCAGGACCAGGAGCAGCGCCAGCAGAGTAAGCACCAGCAGAAGCACCAGCACCAGGAGCAGCGCCAGCAGAGTAAGCACCAGCAGAAGCACCAGCACCAGGAGCAGCACCAGCAGAGTAAGCCCCAGCAGAAGCCCCAGCACCAGCAGAGTCAGCCCGAGCAGCAGAAGCCCCAGCAGAAGCAGAGTCAGGGCCAGGGGGTGGGATGGTGGCCCTGTCCTTCTTGCCAGGGCTGGCAGCAGATGGCACAGGCTTCCTCTTCTTCCCCATGGTTGTTGGCTGGAGATGTGTCTGGCAGCAGGTCTTTCCTCTGAATGGTGACCTGCTTGCGAGCTGCATCCTTTTATATCTGCGGGGCTGACGCAATGCATCCTCCCCGCATGCACAGTGAATGCTTTGCATCCGCTAGGCATCCGCTAGGCTTCCGTGATGCACCTGCTGTATCCGCTCGGCATTCGCTCTGCATCCGTTCCTTCCGCTGCGCGTCCGCTTCACTGTGCTCCCCCGGAAGCCCTGCGGATGTGCCATCCGCTTTCATCCGCTTCCATCCGCTAGGCTTCTGTGGAGCATCCGCTTTACATCCTGGCTACGTCTTCCCCCTGTCCGTTCCTTTTCGTTGTTGTCCACTCTGTTTATGCAAATTTGGGGCACTTTTGAGAGCGGATAACAACGGATGGAACATTTATCTCGTCCGCTGTGTCCTTTTAACATACTTTTTGCATCCATCGGCCTATGTGACAGGCCCTTTAGGTGGGGCATGGCCAAAAAAGGTTGGGAACCACTGCCTTAGAGGGACATGATCTTCAATTGGTGCTTTTTTATTGTATAGGAAAAATAAGATACATAATTATTTTCAAAGGCATTATATTCGAAATGCACTACTATCAGGGTAAAAATTAAATAACAACACGATTTGAAAATACCACTCTGGCTTTCCACAATGGAAGCACTGATACATCCTAATATTATCAATATGGAAAAAAATATAAGATATAAAGATATTTTAAATGAAAAAGGGGAATTAAAAAATAAGCAAGAACTGGCATATAGCATGGTGGCCACAAGTGCAGATACAATCTTGATATGAGAAAGATGCTAAAACTATGGTTTTAGTAAAGAACTAAAAGAAACTAAAGAACTTAGAAAGATGGTTTTAATAAAGAACTAACAGAATTAGACTAGATATTAACTGGGACAGATGAAAAATTAATAAAGAAAATATATAGTTATTTATTCAGCATCAAATTGGAATATGAGCAAGTAGATAGATAGTTTGGGCTAAAAAATTTGGATATACAATAGAACTGGATAAATGGCAGACATTGTGGGATAGGAATGTTAAATTAACTATGTCAACTGTATATAAAGAAAACTTCTATAAAATGTTTTGTAGATGGCATTTTTCACCAACAAGACTGGCAAAGATGTTTGAAGTACATGTCCGCTAAATGTTGGAAGTGCAACCAGACACCGGTTCATATTATCATATGTGGTGGACATGCTCAAAGGCAAAAAAAATAAAAAATTGGACAAAGATACTTGGTTAAAAAAAATTGTAAAGCAACATATAGATTTGAAATCAGAAATATTTTTGTTGGGCAGCTTACTGCAAAAATATGATAAAGAGAATATACATTTAATTTTACATGTACTAACTGCAGCCAGAATTGTACTTGCACAACAATGGAAAAGTGAAGAGATCACGATAGTTGAAAGTGTAAATAAAAAAATATTATAATGTGCTAAAATGGACAGATTAATGCTTACAATTAAAGAAAAGGAAGAAACTGAATATTTCTTGACATAGGACTTATTTTACCAATGATTATTAGATAATAAAAACAGAAGTTAGAAACATGGGGATGCAAAAAGGATTAATTAAAAAAGATTTGTTAAAGTAAATATTTAAGTAAATAAGTAAGTAAAATATTATTATTGAATTAATATCAATATAATAAATATTATTGTAGACATTTTGATTGATTTCCTAAAAATAATTGCACCCAGACAACACACTGTTTAATTGAAATTAAATTTTTATGTTATACAAATGTAACAAATAGAAAAGAAATAGAAAAAGGAGCTCATGGGGGATCAACTGGACATCTCCACCATTAACATGCCAAGGTTCCTCCAAAATCAATAAAACACTAGAGTAAAATTCTCAGTTTGTAGCTTTTCAGTGTTACCTCAGTGAAAAGTGGAAAGTAAATTTGACCCACTGGAAGTTATTCATTCATGTTGGAGGGGGGGCATTATTCATGCTTTAATTAATGTTATCACATTTCACAATCTATACTTTTTTCTTATTAGCAAATTTGCATTCTAACTGATAATTCTAATAATTGATATATAAAGTGCACAACCAATCTCCACAACAAGAGCTATCCTCTGAGATTTCTTTATAGAAAAAAATGTTGATAATATGTGGATGGATTGAAACAGTTTAGCTACAGGCAAATTTAAAGTCCCCCCACCCCCATCCCCAAACTTTTGGTAACTCTTCATGAATGGATCAGTTTCAGTTTGTGAATCCCAGAAATGTAGAAAGTTGGATCTGTATGTTCCATCAGTTTTCCTTTAGATCTTTGTCTAATCTTGTTCATAACTGCTAGCTGGAAAGCTCTCAAAGGTATTTCAATTAACATCACAAATGCCTTTTTAAGGAAAGGCTCCTCGATTAAAACAGGCAATTATCAGAGCGCTTATAAAGACATTGTCTACTAAATGCCTCAGGAATGGATAATGTTCAGCCTCTAAAGTTTCATGTTTAGTAAGATGATAAGACAGTAGTGGCATCTCAGCTATAGGAAATCTTTGAGGAAACAGATTTTCTTGATCCATTTCAAAATTGTTTCATAGTCAATTGTACTGTTGATTGTCCTTTGGTTAACCTGACAGATAATTTATTGTTTGATATTTGTTAAAGTGAATGTGACTTTGCTGAATTGGACGCCACAATTCTAGAGAATATATTTGTACTGAATAGGGGCAAATTCTCCCAGAAGGTGAAATAAGCAGTTTGCTAATAGTAGAACTGAAATCATAGATACATATTCCCCGACTCCCCCCTCTCCTACTCATTTTATATTACCTTTTTCAGGCAGCTTTAACATAACATAATTTGCCTAGCATAACTGCACTTTTCTGAAATAATTTACCTCCATATCTGAGGATGACAGTGACATATAACATAACGTATTTCTTAAAGGATAAGGTTGGAAATATAATCTTTTTAAAAATGGCCACCATAATGGGAAGCAGTTGGCCCTTTCAATCAAAAGCCAATCAGATATGCCAATAAAAGAAAAGAAGTTTTCTATTAGATTTTGACTGAAAGAGTCTGATTTGGTAGTTTGGGTGAAAAAGTTGGATGGAGATCTGGATGAGGAGTTTACCTTAGACAAGGCTAACTTGAAAGTTAATTTAGTTAGAATTTATTTAGGATTTTTAACTGCTGAATGTGTTGTAAAAGTTTAAATTTATTTTTTCTTGATTACTTCAATAAAGTTTATTTTTTCTTTGAATCCTGGACTTTCATTATCAATCTCAGTTTGGCTGAGCTTCAGACTCCCAAAATTTTGTTTGGGTTTTCCCACCTAGGATGGAATGAATATTTCCCATTTAACTCTCTCCTGGTTGTCCAGAGGCTTGTGTTGAAGGGATAAGCTGGTTTATAATAAAGAGGTAGCAACAGCAAGATCAGTCACTGTTTATCCATATGCACAGCTACTTCAGAAGTGATAAACTTCAAAGAGGATGGTTCCATCATGAATGTGTCCTTTTGGCTCTCATTATATAACCAACCACATTTCATTGATTTTTTTCCCTCAGTAATTTGTCTTTGATTACTCCAGCATAGTTAATACTTTATGAAGTCATTTGATCTCTCTTCATTTCCAAAGGAAATTATGCACCTTACAAAATATGGATTTTATAATTTAAAATTATAATAGTGGAGAACAATGATTTTCTCATTGCTTGTTTTTTTCAATATGCCGGTATCTCAGAAATCTCTGAATCAAATTACATCATGTTGATAGATTTTTGGAAATTCAAAAATTAGCAAATACTTAATAAATGGTCCTCTGGACGAATACAGGTAATTTGGATATTTGAATAAGTAGATTTATAAGCTGTTCCTCGAATTTATTTGGCAGAAGAACAATTAAATGGAAGACTGAAGACATGCAATGGTTGGTTGCACAATGAAGCATATATTTACACTGGAATTTGCATTTTTTAATCTATTTATCAAGTTCTTTGCAAGGACATGAAGTAAACAGATGTTGTTTGATGGAGGTAAAAGTACTTCTACAGAATGTAAACTATTCCACGTAAGCTGCCTTTTGCAATTTTATAATGGGGATTTTGTCAACACTGATATTGATGTTGTTGTTACAACTATTCCAATAATTTCAGTTAAAATATTATATTAAGATTAGAATTCCAAATCTCTTCCACTTTCCACATTTAGGAACTTTATATTTAACAATGTATTTCTGTCTTTCACAAATACCCATTAAATTGTTTGAGTGGTGCTTGATTGGTGGTTATAGAATTCTGAGTTTTAGGGTAATGCAATTTTGGAATTTATCAAATTCAATAAATTTGATAAATAAATCTAATAAATAATATATAACATCTAATAAATAATAATAATAACCCTTCAATAAATCTACCTTTTTATTATATAGTTCATTTACAGGTGAAACTCAAAAAAATAGAATATCATGCCAAAGTTCATTTATTTCAGTAATGCAACTTAAAAGGTGAAACTAATATGTGCGATAGACTCATTACATGCAAAGCAAGAAAGTTCAAGCCATGATTTGTCATAATTGAGATGAGTATGGCTTACAGCTCATGAAAACCCCAAATGCACAATCTCAGAAAATTAGAATATTGTGAAAAGGTTCAATATTCTAGGCTCAAAGTGTCCCACTCTAATCAGCTAATTAAGCCATAACCTCTGCTAAGGGTTCCTGATCCTTTAAATGGTCTCTCAGTCTGGTTCAGTAGGAATCACAATCATGGGAAAGACCACTGACCTGACAGTTGTGCAGAAAACCATCACTGACACCCTTCATAAGGAGGGAAAGCCTCAAAAGGTAATTGCAAAAGAAGTTGCATGTTCCCAAAGTACTGTATCAAAGCACATTAATAGAAAATTATGTGGAAGGGAAAAGTGTGGAAGAAAAAGGTGCACAATAGGCAGGGATGACCGCAGCCTGGAGAGGAGTGCCAGGAAAAGGCCATTCAAAAGTGTTGGGGACTTTCACAAGGAGTGACTGAGACTGGAGTCAACGCATCAAGAGCCACTACACACAGACGGATCCTGGACATGGGCTTCAAATGTCGTATTCCTCTTATCAAGCCGCTCCTGAACAACAAACGTCAGAAGTGTTTTACCTGGGCTCAGGAAAAATAGAACTGGTCTGTTGCTCAGTGGTCTAAAATCCTCTTTTCTGATGAGAGCAACCTTTGCATCTCATTTGGAAACCAAGGACCCAGAGTCTGAAGGAAGAATGGAGAGGCACACACTGCAAGATGCTTGAAGTCCAGTGTGAAGTTTCCACAGTCTCTGTTGATTTGGGGAGCCATGTCATCTGCTGGTGTTGGTCCACTGTACTTCATTAAGTCCAGGGTCAACGCAGCCGTCTACCAGGAGATTTGGGAGCACTTCATGCTTCCTTCCGCAGATGAGCTTTATGGGGACGCTGACTTCATTTTCCAACTGGACTTGGCACCTGCCCATACTGCCAAAACCACCAAAAACTGGTTCAATGACGGGGATTACTGTGCTTGATTGGCTAGCAAACTCACCTGACCTGTACCCCATAGAGAATCTATGGGGCATTGCCAAGAGAAAGATGAGAGACATGAGACCAAACAATGCAGAAGAGCTGAATGCCACTATTGAAGCATCCTGGTCTTCCATAACACCCCAGCAGTGCCACAGGCTGATAGCTTCCATGCCACGCCGCAATGAGGCAGTAATTGCTTCAAAAGGGGCCCAAACCAAGTATTGAGTACATATGCATGCTTATACTTTTCAGAGGTCCAATATTGTTCTCTGTACAATCCTTGTTTTATTGATTGCATGTAATATTCTAATTTTCTGATATTGTGGATTTGGGATTTTCATGAACTGTAAGCCATAATCATCTCAATTATAACACATCATAGCTTGAACTATCTTGCTTTACATGTAATGAGTCTATCTCATATATTAGTTTAACCTTTTAAGTTGCATGACTGAAATAAATGAACTTTTCTAAGATATTCTAATTTTTCGAGTTTCACCTGTAGTCAAATCCTAAACTATGTGACAATAAAAAATATAGCAGCTGTTTGCATAATTTATTTGTCTCATTCAACAGCCAAGTCAAACAATTAACCATTTTGATTATTTTTTTCTTTTCTTTTCACAGCTAAAGATACAGAAATTTATTCAATATTCTAAGGGGATATTTCTGCAAAATAAAGTAGAATTTTAAGTATTATTTCTGGTATAACATATGACCAACATTGAGAAAAAAAAACATACCAAAATGCATTTGACTGTATTAACTGCACTGGGATCCTTATGATTAGCTGCCCAATGAAGTGGAATTCTGCCTTCAATGTCTGGGATTCCAATGTTAGAGTCATGTTTGATAAGAATTTTCACGTGCTCTGGATTATTATAATAGGCACTCCAGTGAAGAGCAGTTTGCTGAGAACAACAAACACAAAGAATATTTTTTAAAAATCCAAAGTGAAATAAATTGCAACTGAAATCAACAATGTACTTATGCCTTTGTGTTTAAAGTGTTTAATTGGGACAAATGAGACCCATGTTCAGGCTTCCACTTTACTTTGGACTTTATTGGATGACTCTGGGCAAGTTCTTAACATCTCATAAGGTTGCTGTTGTGAGGATAAATTATGGAAAGATAGATAGAGCTCCTTTGCTCTTAATTAAACTAATGGTCCCAATTTGTGGTCTAGAAAACTCAGGTCGTTCACGAAGGAATGAAAATAATATATTAAAGAATCAGTCTGGTGTAATACTTAAGAAATCAGACAAACTGAGAAACTGAGTTCTAGTGTTGCCATGGAATGAAATCAGCTGGAATTAGCTTGATCCAATTTCTTTCTCTTAGCCCCAGGAAGAAAGCAATGGCAAACCACTTCTAAAGTCTTGCCAAGAAATCTGCATGAATTATCTGGGAAGATGCAAGGAATCAAATAATATACCAAACCATGCAATGTGCAATCCAACCAAAAATGTCACAAGTTTTCAGAGTTCACTAACATTTCTCAAGACTTGGCAAGCTCACAAAATTTCAGCCATTAGTTCTTGTTAAAAGAACAGATAAAGTTTGCAATGAATCTATAAGCATTGTTTTTCCAACACCCAGTTGTTCTCAAGAATTTTTAATATTTTGCAGTGTGTTTAAGGAAAAAGGTAGGAACCTGAATCTCAAAGAAAAGAAAAATATAAAGTGAAAAAAGTTAATATAAAGTATAACTGAAATAGATTTCTTCAGGAAATTTGTAATAATTAAAAATAATAAATAAACTAAAACTAAATAAACTAAAATAATAGAAATCAATTTTTAAAGATAACAATTATTTTCATAAATTTCAGAGTCTGAAGACAATTGAAGATAAGGACTTGGTTAACAGAAAACAGCAAATTTCTGTTTAACATCTGTCTATAGGCAATTGGACAACTAAGTATACAGTTAAAGCTTCAGTGGTTTTAATTTATTAAATAAATTAAATATAAATATTTAAATATAAATATTTATTAAAGTATTAATTTCTTACTTGCTAATATTTTTTGCATTATTTGTGAAAAGACAAAATTGATTCAGAGCAACAATGACTCCAGATTTCTCTAGAGATTCTAGATTTAGATTTATGATTCTAGATTTTAGATATATTTTTAATGTAAAAATGATCGACTGAATTCCATCAAAATAAACCACCTATTTTAAACAGATTGCTATCGTTAAAGCTTCTGATAATGTCTTGGTAGAATATTTTTAAGTATATAGCTCTGTTTGTTCATTTTTTTACCTTGTTCTTGTCTTGCGTATCTACTTCTCCTGGTGCCATATACTTCAACAACAAAGCTAAGCACTTTGGACTCTTATGTTGGGTAGTTAGGTGTAAAGGAATTATTTCTTCCAAGTCCTTCTTCATCCAGTTTGCTCTATGAGCAAGTAAAAGTTTCATAAAGCGATAATTGCCCTAGATAATTTAATAGAAGAGGGAAGGAAAAAGGATAGAAGTTAAATCCAGCTAGAAGATTAAAAAGTCTATGCGTTCCTGTTAAGCTACCAAAAATAGATTAAAATAAATCACTTCATAATTTTTCCACCTTTAATATAGCATATAATTGTAATGTTGAATTGAAAAACCACCTGAAATTTTTTAGGGATAAAAATAACAATAAAAAGCATACAATAACAATGTTTTCCTAAGTATAGACATTTTATATCCATTGTACATAACTGATAGTTGCTATCAGTTTTGAAATGTAATTATTAGGAAAAATGACTCTATGTACGTATGCGTGTGTATATACACAAACAGAGACAGAGAGACACACACAGAAAGAGAGAGAGATAAAGAGAGATACAGAGAGATAATGAGATTTTATTTATTTGATTTAGAAGGTTACCCAACACATATATGATTCTGGCACACAAAAATAAATAATAAATCAAAAAAGAGAAAAACACCACCTAACAATTAATAAACACAATAGTATATGATAAAACAACCAAAAGTGGACCTTCATGTTTGGGGAAACAGCCAGGTCTTCACGTATTTCCAAAAGACAAGTGCTTGGGGTTTGCCATATGTCATAAGGGACATTGTCCCAGAGGATAGAAAAAGGTACATTTCCTAGATTCTTTTATTTATTTATTTAATTAGTTAAGTCAGTCAGTCAGTCAGTCAAGCAATTATAAGATAACAGGTGTAAGTATAAACATAGTTATGGATACATAAAATGGATACATATAAGAAAAATAAAAAAGAAATAATAGGACAGGGATGGTAGGCACATTGGTGCATTTATGCACCAACTATATATATGGCCAATAAACTGTTTACTTTTATGATGGGAAATTGGGAGGCGGAATTGACTTGTGAGAAAGAACAGAGTGATTTGGAATCTGGTTTATGTGGCCGCACTGGCATCTTTAATGCTGTCTACCCTGAGAGTGGAATTTCACCAGGACAAATACCTCAGCATTTACCGATACCAACTCAGTGTTGCCAGATTGACTACATATAGATGGATAGGCTAGGGAAAATCAGGGGTTTTGTACTATATTTTATATTTCACTTGACTTTCCTGCAAATCAGTGCCTCTTGGTAAAAATGCCTTTTTACTTCAACTAAATGAAGTCAAGAGTTTTACTTTCCTAGGAGATCAGACTGGGTTAGGAATGACATTAACCAAAATCAGCAATTCTGGTCAACCTGGAGGGGACATCATATCTCCCATGGGACGCAATGCAATGGCATGCAATGTCAGCTTAGGGGAGCAACCAGGAGAGATTGAACTTGGGGGGAGGCATCATTGAGGACTCCTCAAAGGCTGGTTCTTTCCAAGTAGAAAAGAGGCACAGAGAGATGCCGCAACCCACTGAGACCAGGTGGTCCCTGGGCGTCAGGAGAAAAGAGGACTGGGAAGAGAAACCCATGGGTGTTACTTTTAGCTGCAGGAGCTATGGCAGCCGCTGATGGAAACAAGAGAATGGAGCTGGAAGAGCTGTGGGATGAGGAGGAAGAGACAGCTAGAAAGTATAGCCAGGCCAACTGGATGATGCAGCAAGCCATCAAGTTTATGCAGGGGACTTTTGAAAACCTTAAGGCATGCAAAGCCCTCACCTGAGCCTCCTAGCCAGATAATCAGGAGTATCCAGCCTCAGCAATTGATGAGGCGACTGCATTCACCGCAACAGGTGGCGGAGAAGCAGGGTCTATATCAGTAGTGGCTCCCGCAGCCCTAGTACCTGGAGGGATGGCCCGGAGTAGGTCCCCTAAGTGACTGACACCAGAGAGGAGTAGACACAAAATCTTACCACTGAGCATGAAATGTGATGGGAATCCTCAGCAATTGCAGTTCTTCTTGGCCCATGTCTGGACCTACATGCAACAGTATGGTTGTGAAATAGCTAGAGAGAGTAGCAAGGTGAGATAAGCCACCTTGGCCCTAGAAAGAACTGCGGATTGTCTCCCTCCACAATGACAATGCCTCAGAGCTGAGGAATTTTAACCACTTCATGAAAGCACTCTGTAAATGCTTCAAAGACCCCCCTCACTGACTACAAAGCCAAGGATCACATCAAAAGCATTGGCCAGGACTGGAATAGTGTGGCTGAGTACATCCAGGTGTTCTGTGAACTGGTCTCCAAGCTCAACAATAGGCCACATGACTCCCTGATCGGCTATTTCAAAGACAGCTGAGGTTCCTCTCACAGTTACTGTTTTTGATCCAGGTTTTGCCTAATCTGTACTACATAGGTGTAAAACCTTGTTTTTGTCCACATTAAATTTCATGTTGTTAAATATGGCCCACTTTTCAAGTATGTCAAGATCTTTTTCGATCCTGAGTTTTAGCTATTAGTAGAGTATTAGCTATTCCTGCTAGCTTAGTGTTGTCTGCAAATTTGGTACCCATTATTTACTTTCCTCCATGTAGTACCATTAAGAACTACTTTTTGAGTATGGTTTGTCAGTTGCTTACAAATCCATGTGGTAGTGATGTTACATACCCCACTTTTTGCTAGTTTAACAAGAAGTAGGTTGTGGCCTACTTTGTCAAATGCTTTATTGAAATCTAAGTATACTGTATCCACAGCATTTTGTTAGTCTACTAATTTAGTCACTTTGTCAAATAATGAAATCAGATTGTTGTGGCACGATTTGCTTTTAACAAAATCATGCTGGCTTCTATAATTTTACTTGTTTCTAGATGTTCGCAGATCTGTTTTTCCCTTCCATGCTGCTGCGAGAGCCCAGGATGGGTATGACTCCTCCTGATGACATCATCAAGCTGGGTCCATCTAGTATAAAAGTAGCAGCCTGTGGGAGAAACCCCCCCAATTTTAAATCAGCTTCTTTCAATGACCATAAGCTGGTGTCTCTGAAAGCAGTATCATTAGCAAAAGTGAAAGCTATCTTCATCATTGGCATCCACTCTCCTGCAACGCCGAGGATTCAACGTTTTCTTCAACCAAGGGAGACTGTGAGTAGGGAGTAACCCTTGATCCTCCCCCACAGTCTTCCCTCAGTGATTTCGGCTGCCACAATTGTAAAGATCGCATTGGCGATAACAGCGGCTCTCAGCTGATCGTAAATTTTCCCTTTTTGCCAATTTCGCCATTCAGGGCTATTTACAGCCAAAGGAGCGATTTAATCCCTGTGTAGCCTGTAGCTCTTGTGAGCAGCCAATTTGGAAGCTACTTCTTCAACCGCACATGGTGAGTGGCCATTTTGAAAGCTTCTTCTTCTAAAGAAAGTAGCGAGTGGCCATTTTAGGTGGCATCATCCCCCAAAAGCCAGCTTCTACTATTCATAAGCTGCTATTCAGGCTACTGCATAGACAACACATAGTGAGGATTGCTTCCAGCACCTTTGTGTCTGTTTATGCATACTATGGATCAAGACAAGGCTCACACAGAGCCTTCAGGCCTGATCTCTCAAGGCCCCCAAGCTGGCAAAAGAAAGAGAAGTCTGCTTCCAGTCTGTTCAAAGGGAAGTGGCAGCCAAGATTAGGGTCAAAGCTTTGGGCCCTAAGAAAACATCCCAGGTCAAATTAAAGGCAGAGAAACGAAGGCGCAGCCTTAGAAAGGCAGTTCAACAAAACTATTGAGCAAATGAGGGGTCAACTACAACAGGCTTCCCAATCCTGTACAGCCAATCCTGTAGTTGTTCAGCCAGCTACTTCTAGGGAGAGAGAAGATACCTCAGCTCCTCTTAGCCACCTCCAGTCCTGGTCCCCAGAGTGACTTGAAATCCAACCAGGACCTCAAGACTTGAGCAGGTCAGGCCCCACTTCACCCAGACTCCTTGGGATCTTTTTTTTTTTTTATTAAGTTTTATTGATTTTTAAAAACAAACAACAAACAAAACATAAAAACATCCATCTTTCTTCCATAAATATGCAAGCAGTGTGTGGGTTGGTTTGCAAATTTTTTGTGCTTCGATTTCATAGTCTCCGTTACAGTTACATTGCATAACTCATATTATCAATCAAAAATTGAATATCCTAATATTATTGTTAATCAATCATTTGACTATAATTTTGTTCATTCATACTTTGCAAGAGAGCTATACTTTACTTAGTTTATTTTATAGCAATTCATATAGTCTTCCCAAATCTATCCTAAAAACATTTTATATATATAATAATAAAAAAAAGAAATACATCTTTATATATTCATTATTTTTTAAAATTCTACATATTCTATTATCATATTTTGTTATCTAGCCATTGATAGAAAAGGTCCCAAATTTTGTAAAATTGTTAATCCTCTTATTCTCTAATTTCAAATGTCAATCTACTCATTTCAGCACATTCCAGTATTTTCTTGATAGTTTCCTCCTGCGATGGTATTTTCTCATTTTTCCAATTTTTAGCAAATACAATCCTAGCTGCTATTAATACATTTACAATCAAATATTTTAAATCTTGCTATATGTATCAGGTAGAATTCCCAATAAAAATATCTCTGGTTTTAAAACTATATGCTTTTTAGTCATTTTTTCCAACCAACATTTTTTCCAATATTGGATTTTACTCCAATATTTTTTGGCATCCGCACAAGACGCACAAGTCCACCACATATGAGCCAGGTATCTGATGATGTTTCCAACATCTTTCGGATTTATTCTTGAACATTCTTGCTATTCTTGTTGGGGGAAAATGCCACCTGTAAAACATCTTATACAAATTTTCTTTAAATGCTGTTGACATTGTCATTTTATAATTTTGAGACCACAATTTTTGCCATTTCTCTAGATCAATCTCATATCCAAAATTCTTCCCTCAAGCAATCATAGTTTCTTTAACTTGTTCTTCTTCTAGTTTAATTTCTAATAAATATCCATACAGTTTTTTAATCACCTTTTCATCAGTACCTGTCAAAATCTTATCTAAATCAGTCAATTTATTATAGAAACCTTCTGTTTTAAAATCTTTTTCATACCTTGAATGTATTTGCGCATAAGAAAACCAATTCTTCTTTATACCTTGTTCCTCTAGTTTTTGCACAGATTTAAGTTCACCCTTTTCATTCAAAATTTCCCCGTATCTAACTGTTTGTTCCTTCTTATGTTATAGGAGACTCCTTGGGATCTTTCTTCTTCATCTCTACCATCTGTGGCCCAAAGCAGCTCTCGATCAAGACCAGAGGCCACTTTTACGACAACAGCAGCAGGTCTTCGGCCCCCGGATCCTCCATCGAGTAGCAGATCTTCTGACATCAATGAAGTAGTCTCTTCAGCCATCAGACAGGGTCTGGCAGAAAGACTTCAACACATCTTCAGGCCTTAAGACAGACCTCAGCCTTCCTTCCTGGCTTTTCCTCCAGCACAGATTCCCCAAAGGGGACTACCTCGCCATGTAGTACAAAGGGCCCATCTTACCTATGTGGAAGGAATGGACCTCACTCAAGGAGAGTATGAGGAATCATCTGAGTGCAGTCCCTCCCGATTTTGATCTGGAAGAGGGAGAAATCTGGGACTCCAACCTCTCGGAGGAAGAGGAAGATCGAGGCTTAATCAGCCTCCTTCGGCTTCTATATTCAAATCTGCTTTATTCAAGCCTCTCCTACACAAGGCACTGGTAACAGCCCAGTTGTAAGTGGAGGAAATTGCCCTGAGCCTCAAGTGGTACAATCGGGGCATAGGGATTCCCTCTTCTCCAAACCCATTGTTCATTTGGAGGTCCTTACTTCCCCCATCATCTTTCTTGACTTAGTCAAGGAACAATTTGCCTTCCCCACTGCAGGCCCCTGCCCATCATCCCAAGATAGGAGGTTCTACAACGTGGCTCCTTCCTTAGCTACGGCTCTGGCAGTTCCCGCAGTAGGTGCCCCAGTTGTGGCCTCCTTCTCCTCAAGTACTCCCACTGAGCCTGAGGACGTACTAAAGGCAGAGGACAAATGCTCCAAACAAACACTGAAGCATAACCATCAAGCCTTGGCATGGGCCATCTGGGCCTCGACCACTGCATCATTTTTTACAAGGTCTTCCATCTGCTGGCTACATCAACTTCAAGGCCACATACCTCCATAAAATTGTAGGTCGTATCAAGACCTCAATAAGATCATAGCAGCAGCAGAGTTCTCGGTGGACGCCACCCTCAATGCCGCCAAGTTCTCTTCCAGGTCCATGGCATCATCAGTGGCAGCTAGGAGACTGCTATGGCTACAGAATTGGCAAGCGGAGCCTCGCCGAAAGTGGAAACTAGCTTCTGCCCCATGTACCAGTGAGAAGCTGTTTGGAGATGCCCTTAACCCGTTTGTTGTTGAAACAAAAGACAAAAGAAAAGTCCTTTCATCAACGGGAAAGAGGGCAGACTTCTGCCCTACCCCATACCAGCCTCCCTCATTCAGGCCCGAAAATGCTTCTTGCTTCTCCAGACCTCAGAGAACATATTCTCAGCGTCAAGATCAATGCCATGAGGCTATCGGCAGACAACAAGCTGCAGGTAAATGGACCTTTAATGGGGGAGGGGGTGACTCCTTCCGTCGCGCTAGATAATCTCTCATTCTCCCCTCCCATCGGAGATTGTTTGGCCTCCTTTGCTTCCAGATGGGAGGAATCAATGACAGATACCTGGGTACTCAATACAGTAAGGTTGGGGTTATGATTAGAATTTCTATCACCACCCCCAGAAAAAATTCTATTCTGCCCCATTCCCAGGACAGTTCATGAATGGCACTTATAGAATCGACCATTAGTCACCTGGTCGATATAAGGGCCATTGAACCAGTCCTTGAATTACGTGGACGTGGGCTTTATTCTCGGCTTTTCGTGGTCCCAAAGGCCTCGGAGGGGGGTGGCGAGCCATTCTCGACCTAAAATTTTTGAATGAGTTTATCCCGTATAGGTGCTTCAAAATGTAGGCTCTGCATTCTATTCTGGACAGCGTTCAGAAGGGTGATTTCTCTTCCAACTGAACTCACAGAGGCTTACCTCCACATTCCCATCTGGCCTCATCATCGCCAGTTTCTCTGTTTCTGTTACCAAAATTCCCACTTCCAGTATCGGGCCCTTCCTTTCAGGCTCTTTTCTGCCCCAAGAGTCTTCACAAAGTTACTGGCAGAATTGGTGGCTTTGCTCTGGTCTGTTCCAGTGAGGATCCAATGCTACTTGGACAACATCTTGATCCTATCGTCCTCCACCCACTGTGCCCATCAAGATCTTCAAACCACTCTCCATTGCCTCCAGTACCATGGTTTTTCCATCAACTCCAAGAAAAGCCATCTCTTCCCAACTACCAGATAGCTCCATCTGGGAGCCATCATTGACACAACTCTGTGCCAAGTTTTTCTGTCTCCAGCCCAAGGGCAAAGCCTTATCGAGATCATTCAACAGGTCTAACGTCAACACACTGTCTCCCTGTCACTGTTGTCCAATCTTTTTGGGCAAAATGATCTCATGCATAGGCATCATTCTGTGGGCACGGCTACACTCACGGGGTCTACAATGGTTCCTGCTCCCCTTTCAACGAGCAGGAACCAGCCACACATCTGCCAAGGTCCTGCTCTCTCCAGAGGTCCACTGTTCCTTCAAGTGGTGGCTTTCCCCAGCCCTTTCGAAGGGTCTCCCGTTCAAAGAACCGGACAGACTGATCATCACCACTGATGCAAGTCTCTTGGGTTGGGGAGCCTACATGGAGGGTCTCATTGCTCAAGGGTTCTGGTCCCAGTTAGACAGGACTGGGCCCATAAACTGGCTAGAACTCAGAGCCATTTATCTAGCCCTGTAACATTTCAGGGAAAAGATAGTGGGGTCCCATGTGCTAGTGTTGACAGACAACACAGCTGCAAAGGCACACGTCAACAGACAGGGTGGCACAAGTTCCAGGGCCCTCATGAGGGAAGCCGAAAGGTTGGGGAGGTGGGTAGAGAGACATCTGCTGTCTATCATAGCAGACCACATCTCAGGAGTCGACAACTCCCAGGCCGATTGACTGAGCAGGAGCCCAGTCGACCATGCAGAATGGTCCCTTCCCCAGTCCATTTTCAGGGATCTCTCCCTCAGGTTCAGGACCCTGGAGACAGACCTCTTCGCCTCTCCCCAAAACGCTCAAGTAAACAGATTTTTTACCAGGTTTCCTTGTCAGGGAGCGGAGGGGGACCAATGCACTTTGGAGCAGACGGCTCACCAGTCTCCTGTACGCCTTTCCCCCTCTTCCCACCATTCTGGCGATCATTTGGAAGATGTTGGAGGAATGGACAGAGCAGATTCTCCTAGCCCCACTTTGGCCCAGGAGAACCTGGTTTGCAGATCTGGTGAACCTGTCTGTAGCCATTTCCTGGAGGATTCCAGACCACAGGATCTCACTACATCAGGGGGCACTGTTCCACCCAGATCTCCATTTGTTCATGTTGACCATGTGGCACTTGAGTGGCAACTGTTAAGAGAAGCCAATATCCCAGACCAGGTCATCCTTACTATCCCGGCACCTCATAAATCTTCTATGATGCATATGTACAATGCCACCTGGAAGGATTTTGTCATTGGTATCACAGGGAAGGTCTCTCTTACCCAGTAGCAGGGGTCCCACAGGTCCTCTGTTTCCTCCAGGATGGCTTGACAAAGGTCTGGCTCCTAACACTTTACACCATCAAGTAGCGGCTCTTGCTCCAGTCATCTCCTGGGATTCCTTTCCTTCCTTATCCCATCATCCTTCAGTTCAGAGATTCTTAAAAGGGGCTTCCAATCTCCACCCTCCTGTGGTTCACAGGTTCCCATCCTGGGACCTTCACAAGGTCCCCCAGGCCCTAACAGAACCTCCCTTTGAACCCCCCAGAAAGGTGTCCTTTCAATTCTTGACCTTCAAGGTGGTTTTTTAAATAGCCACCACTTCAGCTAGAAGGGTGTCAGAGTTGGCTGCTCTATCAATATGGCAGGACCTCTGCACCTTTCATGACAATAAAATTGTTCTTCGTTTAGATCCTACCTTTGTACCCAAAATAAATTTTGCATTCCACAGATCCCAAGACATAGTGGTTCCTGATTTTTGTTCCCGTCCACACCACGCCTTAGAGCGCAAGTGGCACATATTCGATGTTAAGCCCCTGTCACACTGCACCAACGGATGCAAAGAGGATGTAAAATGGACAAAAAAGCTTGCCATCCGTTGGTTAACGCGATGTATCCGTTCTGTACTCACTGCCTCCATTTTGCTTCCTCTCTATCCGTCCAGCATCCGTTTATCGACGTTTCATCCGCTCAGAAAGTTTTGAGCTTCTCAAAACTTTTGAACGGAAAATGTATCCAATTCGTCCGTTCTGCATCCGCTAGGCATCCAATAGGCATCCGTTATGCATCCGCTATATCCGCTAGGCATCCGTTCCGCATCCGCGCAACTCGCATCCGCTCGGATGCAGGGAGGAAGCGGAACGGACGCAGAACGGATGCAGAACGGATGCCTTGCAGATGCAACACGGAAACAAAGCATGTAAAACGGAAAAAACGTTCGCAGAGGGGGGCGATCTCGGATATTAAGGATGTCTAGAGGATGCCTAGAGGATGCAAAGGGACACCTAGGGGAAAACCTATACTGCCTATAAAAAGGGGGGGCAACTCACCTGCATCTCGCTTTCAGCCCAGCAGCCCAGCTGTGCAGATCTCTGCAGCCTTCATCTGACTCTTGCTCTTCCACAGCATCCAGTCATGTCAACCGTGGATCGTAACACAGTCCTTTTGGCAGCCACCATCCTTCTGCAACAGTGCGAAGCCATCTACAGGCTGTGTGAACTCTACTACGGGAAGAAAAGGAGGCGGCCAAGAAGCGTCTGGGTCCGAAGATGGATCAGGAGAAGAGCAGAGTACGGACATACAACAAGCTGATGGTGGAGTTGAGGAACGAAGACACTTGTGCATTCCAGAACTTCATGAGGATGCCTCCAGCCATGTTTGACGAAGTTGTGCAGCGGCTGACACCCAGGTTGACCAAGCAGAGCACCAACTTCCGGCCCAGCCTGGACCCTGGGCTCAAGGTGGCACTCATTCTGCGCCACTGGCCTCAGGGATCACCTACAGGAGCATGCAGTACGGCTGGAGGGTGCCACACAACACCATCAGCATTGTGGTCAGAGAAGTAGTGCAGGCCATCATCGAAGAATACCTGGAGGAGCTCCTCCAGTGCCCCTCCACTGAAGAAGGATGGAAGAAAGTTGCAGAACAGTGGTATCAGAAGTGGAACTTCCCACACACCATTGGAGCCATAGATGGCAAGCACGTGGCCTGCAAAGCTCCAGCCAAGTCGAGGTCCACTTATTTCAACTACAAGGGCTTCTTCAGCATCGTCCTCTTCGCCATGGTCAATGCTGACTACAAGTTCATGTACATCGATGCTTCAGGCAACGGGTCATCTTCAGATGCCCAGGTATACAACGCCAGTGACCTCAAGGAGGGGCTGGAATGCAACCTCATCGTGGGCTTCCCAGATCCAGACTCCCTGCCCAACGACACGCAGATTCCTCACCCATGAAGAGAGGATCTTCAACTACAGGCTGTCCAGGGCAAGGCGAGTGGTGGAGAACGCCTTTAGCATCCTGGCCAACAGGTTCCAGGTACTTCTCACCACCATGCAGCATCGCCCACAGACCGTGAGGAGGATCGTGGAAGCTTGCTGCATCCTGCACAATCTCATGTGCACCCGCTACCCAGTCTTGCAGAACAGGCTCGTGGACCTCCAACAAGGCAATGGGGACATGGAGCCTGGGGAATGGAGGCAAGGGCAAATCCTGATCGACACTGAGGATGTGCAAGGCCCCAACAGAGCCTCACGTGAAGGGAAGAAGCAGCACAACCTCCTGAGACACTGGTGCAACTCCCCAGCTGGAGCAGTGGAGTGGCAAGACAGGATGATAGATGATTAATGGATGCTTCCTTCAGCCTGTCTCATCACACAGATGAGATTGGGCCATGTATGTTGGGTGGGCCTACAATGAACAGGGCATTTAATAAAGAGTTGTGTTTATGTTGACATGTGTGGATGATTGATTGCATTATTATTGATTAAAAAGGGTCATAGGTGTGGCACCTGGGAGGGTGGACCATACAGCCCCACTATGCTTGACCTGGAGGTTTATCAATCCCACAGCTATCTTCACCCATCCCAAAGGTATCCCTGCCCACCCCACTGCTATCTTAACCCATCCCACAAGCATACAAAGGCTTAAACCATTTCTAAAAGTTTCCACCAAGACTTTGTTAAAAAAAAGAAATGAAGCAAGTGTGTGAATCAAAGATAGACTTTATTGAACAACAAGCTGTAAAAGAAAAATGACCCAAGTCAAGTGTCCAAATAAAGTCCACAGGTAGCCAGCCAGCCAGTCTCTGGCACTCCTCTTGGTCACTCGGAGGTGTGCCCAGTCTCAGGGTGAAGGGTCCAGGTGCTGTGGAGGTGGGTGCTGCTGGAGTGCTGGTCTGAAGCACCACTGGGGTGCCTAGCCCCGAGAGGACAACAGGTGACGGTGTATTGAGAAAGCTCTCGGACAGCTGGCTCAGACCCGTGATGCTGAGAGCTCCTTCCTCCATGCCATGGGGTGTCAGCCCCAGTACTGATGACATATGTACTGAGGCCGAGCTTGGCTGTAGGGTGGAGGAAGGAGTAGTGCAGTGGGGCTGTCTGGTCTGCAGCTGGGTGAGGACTGGTGTGGGTGGCATCGGTGGCGTGGGTGGCATCGCTGTCGTCGGTGGCATCATTGTCATGGGTGGCATTGGTAGCATCAGTGGAACCGGTGGCAATGGAAGGGCTGCTGCCTGTGCTTCTGGACCTCCTGGTAGGCGTAGCCCTGGTAGGTGAGGGGCTGTGGGAAGCCTTGGAATGGGAGGGACATCACCTGGGGTGGAGGAGCAGACCTGGACTGGGTGGGAGCAGGTTCCTTTGGATCTGGAGGGTTGTGAAGCAGCTCGGTGATCCGGTCCTTCACCACCTGGTACTGGAGTTCCTCCATGTCCCTGAGGGTCTGGTTGACATAGGTGAGGAAGGGCTTGTGGTTGGAGGAGGAGGAGTTGGTGTGCACCAGCTGAGAGAGGAGATCTATGCTGGTCCGGATGGTGTCCCTGATCTCCAGCAGGACAGTGTGGCTCTGCCCCTCCTGCTGTCTGGCTCTCTGCCTTTCTGTGGAGGTGGAGCTGGGGGGGGGTGGATGCGGGTACGGCTGTGGTGGACACGCCATCTCCTTTCTCCCACTGCACCAGGGAGTCCTCCACGCGCTGCACCACGGTTACAACACCTGTCCGCAGGTTCTCCGCCGTGGCACGCTCCACAGAAACCTGCCTGGAGAGAGGGACTGACTCTCGGCCGGAAGAGAACTGGCTCTCAGCAGGCTGCCGGAGAGAGAGGGTTGTGAGAGGGGCTCCTGGTGCTCCTCGGTGGCGGACCTCACCCTCCAGGAAGCTGCACCTGGCCATGATGTAGGTCTCTCTGTCCGTCAGCTTAACCGTGGCCTGACCAGATTTCTTCAGGTGCAGCTTCCCGTACCAGGTGTGTATGTGCTTCCACCAGCCGAGGAGCACCTCCGAAGTGTAACCCATACTCTCCACCTTCTCTCTCCATACTCTCTTCTTCTCTCCCTGTACAGCTGATGTCCCTTCCGCCACAGATAGTCATTCTCTCTCAGCCACTCCAGTACCTCATCCTCGTGTTCCTCCTCAATATAGTATTGCCTCCTCTCCCATTGTCGCATATGCCTCTTCCTCCCTTTGGCAGGACCAGATGGGCTCTCATCAGAGGGGCTCCCAGGTAGTAGGGGCTGCTCCTCCACACTACCAGCAGCAGCAGCACCAGCAGGATCATCATCATCATCAACATCATCATCATCAGCAGGATCATCATCATCAGCAGCAGCAGCAGCACCAGCAGGATCATCATCATCATCATCATCATCAGAAGCAGCAGCAGCAGGAGCACCAGCAGGACCAGGATCAGCAGCAGAAGAGTAAGTACCAGCAGCGCCAGCAAGACCAGGAGCATGAGCAGGACCAGGAACACGAGCAGGATGAGCAAGACTAGGAGCACAAGCAGGACGAGCAGTACGAGCAAGTCCAGGAGCACGAGCAGGACGAGCAGGACCAGGAGCAGCTTCAGCAGAGTAAGCACCAGCAGAAGCACCACCGCCAGGAGCAGTTTCAGCAGAGTAAGCACCAGCAGAAGCACCACCGCCAGGAGCAGCACCAGCAGAAGCTCCAGCACCAGAAGAGCGAGCCCGAGCAGCAGAAGCCCCAGCAGAAGCAGAGGCAGGGACAGGGGGCGGGAGGGTGGCCCTGTCCCTTTTGCCAGGGATGGCGGCAGGTTGCTGAGGCTTTCGCTTCTTCCCCATGGTTGTGGGGTTGCTGGCTGGCAGGGAGGCTGGCAGGGAGGCTGGCAGGCAGGCAGACTGACTGGCAGGGAGGCTGGAAGGCAGGCTGGCAGGCAGGCAGAGAGCAAGGCTGGCAGGGAGGCTGGCCAGGAGGCTGGGAGGCAGGCTTGGAGGCAGGCTGGCAGGAAGGCTTGCAGCAAGGCTTGCAGGCAGGCATGCAGGCAGGGCAGGCAAGGACTCGATGTATCCGGCAGCAGGTCTTTCCTCTGAATGCTGGCCACGTGCGAGCTGCTTCCCTTTATATCCGCGGGGCTTATGCAATGCATCCCCCCCGCATGCGCAACTAATGCTCGGCATCCGTTCGGCTTCCGCTGTGCATCCGCTCGGCTTCCGCTGTGCATCCGCTCGGCTTCCGCTCTGCATCCGCTTCATCCGCTGTGCATCCGCTTCATCTGCTCGGTGTCCACTCTGCATCCGCTGTATCCGTTCCACATCCGCTTTGTTGAGGTCCCCCGGAAGCCTAGCAGATGTGCCATCCGCTCCCATCCGCTGGGCTTCCGTTCCGCATCCGCTTTCCATCCACTCTGTGTCCTCCCCGCGTCCGTTCCTTTCCGTGTTATCCATTCAGTTATGCAAATTTTTGCCCCTTTTGAGAGCGGATAACAACGGATGGAACATTTTGCTCGTCCATTGTGTCCTTTTTACTAACGTTTTGCATCCGTTGGGCAGTATGACAGGGCCTTTAGAATTTATATCAAATGTTCTTCAACGTTTAGGAAGTCAGAGGCTAGTTTGTATCCTTTTCCCTTTCCCAATGACGGGACAAGGCCTCTCCTGGCACCTTAAGCAGGTGGATCAGGACTTGCATCACACAGGCCTACAAAGGCAAAGCTCTGTCAGTACCACATGGCTTGACAGCACACTCCATTAGAAGTGCTGCACTAGAGGAGATTTGCAGAGTGGCTACATGGACATCCCTGTCTCCCTTCATCAGACACTACCACTGGATTCTGATGCCTCCACAAGCGCAGCTTTTAGCAGATGGGTTCTTCAGCGAGTGGTGCCTACTTTGGAGTGAGAGACTGGGTGAGGACCCTCCTGAGGACATGAAGGCTTTGGTATGTCCCATCCTGGGCTCTCGCAGCAGCATGGAGGAGAATGGGCATTGATAAATTTGCCTGAGAACGCCTTTTCTATCTATGCTGCTAGAGAGCCCAGCCCCTCCCTTGTTGCGTCTGGATTGTGCTGAGGTATGTTATGGTTCACGATTGTGTTTTGGCTTTCAGAGACACTCATTAAAGTCTGTCAAGTATCTTCGCCAAAGCTGGGGGGTTTCTTGCTGCTACTTTTATATTAGACGGACACAGCTTGATTATGTCATCAGGAGTAGTCATACCTATCCTGGATTCTCTAGCAGCATAGATAGAAAGGGCATTCTCAGGCAAATTTACCAACGCCCAGTTTATTATATTTTCCAGTGTGTTCCCAGGTACTGATGTTAGGCAAATGATCTATAGTTTCAGGTTGCTGTTTTTTTCCTTTTTTGAAGGTGGGAACCACATCAGCTATTTTCCAATCCTCAGGCACTTCCCTTGTGCTCCAGGATTTTTGAAAGATATGGTACAATGGTTTTGAGATAACATTTGCAAGCTCTTTCAGAACTCTGGGATGTAATCTACAAGGTGCCGGTTGATTCCACTTGGAAAATGTAACTGAATGAAGAGAGAATCAAGGCAGAAATGGTGCTAGTAAGTGCAATAAGAGCAGATCCCAATATTAAGGGAGAACCAGAACAGCTGCCTACAGACTATCTTCAATCTCTTTAAAGTTCATTTAGTAGAATGGTTGGAAATTCACAAAGACAAGATAGGAAGAGTTTTAAATATAGCAGAGCAGCAGTTTGAGCTGCTTTTCAACTGTCTCCATAGGTATGTACTGCTTTTTTTCCTGTACAGCCTCAGTGGGTTTGCCCCATTTCCAAATCCAATCTTTTTTTAATGAAATTTCTATAGCAAATTTTATCTTGTCAGACGTTTATTCTGCTAATGGATAGGTAGAAAATGTCCCGATAGTTTAAAAATAAAATGTTGTTTATTTTTAGGACTTTTTCCCTAACATTTCTTTGGGCTGGAAAAAAGAAAACTGATTTTCCACACATTCCCAGGTTGAATTTCTAAGTTTTATCCTCTGCCAAAACAACAGATTGAATGACAGTAGGAAGAGTAGGAAAAGGAAAATATAGTGGTACTTAAAAGTTTGGAAAGTTGTATTTCTGCACAAATATGATGTAAAACATAAACTGTTCTCCTAAAACTAAAGAAAACTAAATTAAACAAGTGAGTAAAAAAGCACTACATTTGTTTATTTATTTATTGAGATCAATGATTCAAAGCTACATATTTGTGTGTGGTAATGCAGCTTCCATAAGAGAAGTGATACATGTACAAATCTGTATTTATGCAAAACTGTGTAGGCCATTGCATTTTGAACCAGCTTCAGGATATTCTTCAAGCACATTACACAATACAGCACAGTACAACAGTCCAAGAGTAAAGTGACCAGGGCATGGGTGATTATGAGAAGGATACATTGGTCTAGGAATGGGCATAACTTGTGCACAATTTGCAATTCTGCCAGGGGAATTGGACAACTCACTGTAGCCAAGTTGGCATGACAGGGCTGTCTTAATGCATGGCCCTAATGGGCACTTGCCCATGGATCTACAAGCATAGGGGCCCTGTACTAATCTATGTATGTTAACCCTTCAATGCATCTTGTATCATATAAATACAGCAACTTAATGGCTTATGGAGTATTACTGTGTTTTTCAAGCCTCATGTATTATTCAAATGTTTATCATGTTGATTAGTTGTTTCTGCACAGCATGTCTTTAATGTTTCAACACCAATTTTGTTGGCAGTGCCAATAAAGTTAATATATGTTTAATTTTATCAACTATGTACGTTTCTATTCCTGTGAGTAGTTGTCGTAGGGGCCCCAGTACATTGCTTTGCCCATAATGCTGTTAAGATGGCCCTGGGGAATGACTGAGCAACTGCAGCCATCTGAGCCCCTCTTATTCTCAACCAACACTGACTGAAAGTGACGTGGGAAAAAGGAACTGAACCAAGGAACCACTGAAGCCATTCCAGAAAGATATCATCATCAATGGTATTGAAAGCCACTTAAAGCAAGAAAGAACCAAGAATAAAGTATCATCTTCTACAGTGATAGAAGGTAACTTTCACTGGGTTTAATTTCTTCCTTTATGCAGGACCCAAAAAAAGTAATGATACCTTTTACATAAGGAAAAGCAGATTGTGATCTTCAGCCCAACTGAGTAATTTTGTGATAATCCCTAAAATGCTATGGAGAGAGTTTGAGGATCCTAGCGTCAGTACAGTCCTCAACTTACAACAGTTCATTCAAAGTTACAATGGCACTGAAAAAAGTGACTTATGATATTTTTCATACTTATAACTGTTGCAGAATCCCTAGCGTCATGTGATCAAAATTGAGATGCTTGGCAACTGAGTCATATTTATGGTGGTTGCTGTTTTCCAGGGTCATGTGATCATCTTTTGTGATCTTCTGACAAACAAGGTCAGTGGGGAAGCCAGATTCACTTAACAACTACATTACTAACTGATGAACTGCAGTGATTCACTGAAGAAATGTGGCAACAAAAGTCATAAAATGAGGCAAAGCTCACTTAACCAATGTCTCACTTAGCAAAAGAAATTGTGGTCATAAGTTGAGGATGACTTGTACAAACACCAGTATATGCAAAAAGGAAACCAGCAGTAGTAAGTTGGAGAGCTGATGTCTCTCAAAATTCTTCCAATTAAAATAGGCCCATCTGACAGATGTTCTGAGGTATCAAGCAGTAGCCTGAACTCTCAGCTCTTTGAGTGCTATAATATATGATAGGTAAAAGGAAAGATTGCCTGAGCAATGCCACCTGGTTGTCAGATAGTCTGACATGATAGACAAAGATTTGTCAGGTTCTTACTCTAACTTAATGCTACAAAAGACCAACATGCCCTTTCCCTCTTGATTTAAGCCACTGAAACTATTTTTAAAAAAAAAAGAAAAAGTGTCAGACTGTACCTATGATAGAAACATGTTCGGGCTATTAGTTAAATGACCAGGATTGTAGCTGAAAAGACAAAAGAAAGGGATTTTGATTAATATTCAACAGCTGAGAATTGCATTTTTAAGCAGATATAATTTCTCCCATGTTTTTCAGTTGGGAACCAGTTAGAGCTCAAGTATTTTTTTTTATTAAAAATTACAGTGGCCTAATGAAGAATAGGCAGAAAGGAACCACCTGTACTAATATTGGTTTATGGCCATTAACCCTACAATCATTTTTGCTGCCATAGACTCTTTTTTGGCAATCTCAAAATTCTGGGATTTTGTCAGTCATACCATATTCAAGATAGAAAGATCTTGGCAGACTTGAATACTGGGGCCTATCTGACAAAATGAAATGCAATGATGAGAAAAATAAGATCCTACACTTAGGCAAGAAAAACTAAATGCATAAATATAGCACAGGTGGTATCTGGCTCACTAGTAAAAAGAAATCAGGAATGACTTCCAATTTCTTGCGACTTTCCCATTGTGTTTTCTTATGGGAAGCTATCAGAAAAGATAACAGATAGCAATTATGGGGCCACACAATTGTGAGCTCTTGCTCAAGTGCCTGAATCATGATAACATGACTATGGGGATGGTTTATCCTCATAGACCTGTCAGAAATTGTTCAGTGCCATCTTAACTCTGAACAGTCATTTAATGAATGGTTGTTAACCCAAGGACTAACTATATCTTAGCAATCTCTGAGATAAACCAAACGAAAACCAATTATAAATTTTCCATTACCTTTCAATAAATTTTGTTAAAAGAAATTCCGGGAGAATCTTACTTTTTGATACAATGGACTACTAAAACAATACCTCATACTGTAGACCCTTCAGATGCAACCTCACCATTTTCCTAGTCCCTTTCCTGATGTGATTAATTTCATTTGCCCATCTATGACATTTAATTCTCTGTTATTAGAAATAGACAAGTTGTCTCATAGATAAATAGACAAGTTGTCTATCCCTTCTTTTGGAAAGATTAATGGCAAACATATATTTATTATCTTTATCACTTCCCTCATTTCACAAAGCTGGATCTGCCTTGTGTAGACCTCCACCTCTTACTTTGCCTATTCAGCCTCTCCATGTAGCTCTTCTGTCTCCTCCTCCTTCTCACCAAAGATCTGGCAAGGCAGAAGTTGGACTTGGAGGAAACTGCTTCCTGCAAACGTTCTCCTTGGGGCTTCCACATGCAGCAGAGTCGCCTCCACCTTCTGCTTTGTCTGGGCAGAGCAGCATCAGACAAGACATGATAATGCTCTGGGCTTGGGAGAAGGACATCTCCTTCAGCCTACTGCATGCATGCATGCGCACATGTACACACACACACACACACACACACACACACACACACACACACACCATTCCAAGGTAGGGAACCAAGCTGACAATTATGCCTGGGCTTGGGGAGAAGGACCTCTTCCTCCCTCTGTGGATAAAAGTCCCCAAACTTAGAATCTCTCTGTGTGTAAGCCCCAAATACTAAATGCTATGTCAATTATCAACAAGATTATTGAGATGAATTGCTCCCATTAGCAGAGGTGGTGCTGTGCATAACAGTTCTAGTTTTACCCTTTTCCAAGTTGCAACTGGCAGAGACTTTATAGCTATGCCTAAACTCCCAGGGGAGCCACCTAAATGGAGTGGATGAAACATTTGCAAGCTACTTGGCCAGGCTTTGGATGAGGCTAGGGAAGAATATAACAAATATACTGACATAAAGAGATCACAGAAGTCCGAAATAGGAGATTAAGTTCATTTGTCTACCAAGTATCTAAAATCTAGACAACCTTTGAAAAAGCTTGGATCTAAAGGCTAGGTCACACTGGCCGACGGATGCAAAACGATGTAAAAATGACACAGCGGACGAGCAAATTTTCCATCTGTTGTTATCCGCTCTCAAAAGTGCCCCAAATTTGCATAAACAGAGCGGACAACAACGGAAAGGAACGGACGTGGGGAGGATGTCGCGGGGATGTAAAGCGGATGTTCGTAGGAAGCCTAGCGGATGGAAGCGGATGGAAGCAGATGACACATCCGCAGGGCTTCCGTGGGAGAACAGCAAAGCGGACGTGTAGCGGAAGGAGCGGATGCGTAGTGGATGCGTAGCAGATGCCGCGGATGCATCACGGACGCCTATAGCATGCGTAGCGGATGCAAAGCGTTCACTGCGCATGAGGGGAGGATGAATTGCGTAAGCTCCATGGAAAGAAAAAGGATGCAGCTCGCAAGCAGTCAGCATTCAGAGGAAAGACCTGCTGCCAGAGACATCTTTAGAGAACACCATGGGGAAGAAGAGGAAGCCTATGCCTACTCCTGCCAGCCCTGGCAAGAAGGACAGAACCATCATCCCACCCCCTGGTGCTGACTCTGAAGCTGCTGGTGTTGCTGGTGCTGGTGCTCCTTGTGTTGCTGGTGCTTCTCCTGCTACTGCTGCTGCTGCTGCTTCTCCTGCTGCTGCTTCTCCTGTTGCTGCTGCTGTGATGGACCAGCCCCAAGGCCCTCAAAGCCCTGCTGCTGAAGGCCCTGAGGTCCCTGCCAGAAGGAGGAAGAGGCAAGGCAAGGAGAAGGGGGAGAGGAAACAGTACTCCATTTCCGAAGACCATGAGGAGGAGGTGCTGGAATGGCTGAGGGAGAACAATTATCTGTGGAGGAAGGGCCACAGGCTCTATCGCAACACCAAGAGGAAGCAGGCAGCGTGGAGAGAGAAGGCGTAGAGCCTTGGATGGTGGAAGCACATGCACACTTGGTATGGCAAGCTGCACCTGAAGATATCCGGGCAGGCCGCTGTCAAGCTCACTGACCGGGAGACCTATGTCATGGCCAGGTGCAGCTTCCTGGAGGGTGAGATCCGCCACCGAGGAGCAGCCCCTCTGTCAACCCTCTCCTTCAGACAGTCCATAGAGAGCCACTCCTCTCCCATCCAGGAGACAGCTACCGTGTCCAGGCAGGTATCTTTGGAGCACCCCACGACGGAGACCCCCCTGACAGCTGCACACTCCATGCCACGTGGAGGATCCCGTCTCTGATGGAGCAAGAAAAAGCAGGCACCAGAGACCAAGCCACCCCCACCCCCAGCTCCACCTCCACAGAAAGCAGGCAAAGAGGCGGACCGGAGGGACAGAGCCACACTGTCCTCTTGGAGATCAGGGACACAATCAAAGCCAGCACAGATCTCCTCTCCCAGCTGGTCCACTTCGACATACCATCCTCTAACCGCAAGCCCTTCATCACGTACGTGAGCCAGACCCTCATGGACATGCCCGAGACCCAGTACCAGGTGATGAAGGAGAGGATCACAACTCTTCTGCACCACCCTCCAGGCCCAGCTGAACCTGCTCCTACCCACTCCAGGTCTGCTCCTCCACCCCAGGCGATGTCACAGCCCTTCCACAGATTTCAGCAGCCCCTCGCCTACCAAGCCTATCACTACCAGGACTTCCCACAGCAGAGGCAGCCCTTCCCAGTCCACACCCAGGTTCCTCGGACACCACAGATGCCACAGATGCCTCACCTGACCCAGCTGCAGACCAGACAGCCCCACTACACTCCTCCTTCCTCCACCCCACAGCCAAGCCCTTCCTCAGAACATCTGTCATCAGTCTTGGGCCTCACATCCCAGGTACTTGATGAAGGGTCTCTCAACCTCACGGGACTGAGTCAGCTCTCTGAGAGCTTCCTGCACACACCATCTCCTGTTGTACTCTCGGGGCCAGGCACCCCAACAGCACCTCAGACCAGCACTCCAACAACATCCACCTCCACAGTCCCTAGCCCCTTTACATCTGAGACCATGGGCACGCCTCAGAGTGACTGATA
This sequence comes from Laticauda colubrina, assembly GCA_015471245.1. Taxonomy (NCBI): domain Eukaryota; kingdom Metazoa; phylum Chordata; class Lepidosauria; order Squamata; family Elapidae; genus Laticauda; species Laticauda colubrina. Next base: position 18,877,616 of record BLBF01000044.1, on the reverse strand, counting down.
AGAGTGCCAGAGACTGAGTTGTTACCTGCTCACTTTATCTTTGCTTAAGACACTTTACTTGGGTCATTTTGTTTTTTTTATAAAGTCATACAGTTTGTTATTAATAAAGGTTATCTTTGCTTCACACACTTGGTTCATTTTTTTGACTTAATAAAGTGTTGGGGAAAACTTTGAAAAAAGGGTTAAGCCTTTGCATGCTTGTGGGATTGGTAATGATAGCTGTGGGATGGATAGCTGTGGGATGGGTAAGGATAGCAGTGGGATGGATAGCTGTGGGATGGGTAATGATAGCTCTGGGATTGGTAAGAATAGCTGTGGGATAAGGATAGTTGTGGTATGGGTAAGGATAACTGTGGGATAGATAAACCTCCAGTGCAAGCATAGTGGGATTGTATGGTCCACTCTCCCAGCTGCCACACATATGGCCCTTTTTATCAACAACAATTTAATCATTGATCAACACATTTCAACATAAACAAAACTCTTTATTAATGCCCTGTTCATTGTAGGGCCACTCAACATACATGGCACAATCTCATCAGTGTGATGAGACAGGCTGAAGGAAGCATCCATTAAGCATCTACCATCCTGTCTTGCCACTCCACTGCTCCAGCTGGGGAGTTGCACCAGTGTTTCAGGAGGTTGCGCTGCTTCTTCCCTTCACGTGAAGCTCTGTTGGGGCCTGGAACATCCACAGTGTCTTCAGGTTTCGTCCTTGCCTCCATTCACCAGGCTCCATGTCCCCATTGCCTTGTTGGCGGTCCACAAGCCTGTTTTGAAACACTGGGTAGCGGGTGTGCATGAGATTGTGCAGGATGCAGCAAGCTTCCACGATGCTTCTCACAGTCCCTGGGTGATGCTGCATGGTGGTGAGAAGTACCTGGAACCTGTTGGCCAAGATGCCAAAGTCGTTCTCCACCACCCGTCTTGCCCTGGACAGCCTGTAGTTGAAGATCCTCTCTTCACGGGTGAGGTATCTGGAACTGTAGGGCTTCATGAGGTAGGTTCTGAGGGAGAAGGTGTCATCACCCACGATGAAATAGGACACATCTTGTGTGTCATTGGGTAGGGGGTCTGGATCTGGGAAACCCATGATGAGGTTGCATTCCAGCCCATCCTTGAGGTCACTGGCGTTGTATATCTGGGCATCTGAAGCTGACCTGTTGCCTGAAGCATCGATGTACATGAACTTGTAGTCAGCATCAACCATGGCAAAGAGGATGATGCTAAAGAAGCCCTTGTAGTTGTGATAAGTGGACCCTGATTTGGCTGGAGCTTTGCAGGCCACGTGCTTGCCATCTATGGCTCCAACGGTGTGGGGGAAGTTCCACTTCTGATACCACTGCTCTGCAACATTCTTCCAGCCTTCTTAAGTGGTGGGACAGTGGAGGAGCTCCTCCACGTATTCTTCGATGATGGCCTGCACCACTTCTCTGACCACAATGCTGATGGTGTTGTGTGGCACGCTCCAGGCATACTGCATGTTTCTGTACGTGGTCCCAGAGGTCAGGTGGCGCAGAGTCAGTGCCACCTTGAGCCCAGGTTCCAGGCTGGGACGGAAGTTGGTGCTTGGCTTGGTCAACCTGGGTCTCAGACGCTCCACAACTTCATCAAACATGGCTGGTGGCATCCTCATTAAGTGCTGGAATGCACGAGGGTCTTCATTCCTCAGCTCCACCATCAGCTTGTCATAGAATCCAAGCTCCACTCTTCTCCCGATTCATCTTCGGACCCAGACAGCTCTTGAACGTCTCCTTCTCCTTGCGTAGAAAAGGTGAAACAGTCTGAAGAGGGCTTGGTTCTGGTGTTGAACGATGGCGGCTACCAAAAGGAGTGTGCAATGATCCATGGTGGACATCAATGGATGATGTGGAAGAGCAAGAGCAAGGCTGAAGTGGTCTGCACACCAGGGCTGCTGGACTGATACTGAGATCCAAGTGATTTCCTCCCCCCTTTTATAGGAAATGTCATTTTTCCGCTAGGTGTCCTTCCACATACTCTAGAGATCCTGCAGACATCCTAAATATCCGAGATACAAACGTTTTGTCCATTTTAATGCTTTATATCCGAGCTGCATCCGCTTTCATCCTTTCTATTTCCGTGCTACTAACGCTGTGTGGACGTTCCGTGTACCTTTCGCTTCCTCCCTCTTTCCGTTTTCAGCTGCAGCGGATGTGAATTGCGCGGATGTCCAGAGGATGCCGAGAGGATACATCGGATATGTAACGGATGACAACGGACGTAGAATGTTTGTTGCCCATATGTGTCGCGGATGTACATCGTACGCGGCGGAAAGTTCATCCGCTCAAAAAGTTTTGTGCAGCTCAAAACTTTTTGAGCGGATGAAATAGCAGTAGACAGATGCTCGACGGATAGAGCGTATGAAAGACGTATGCAGTGAGTAAGAACGGATGCATCGCATTTTCCAATGGATGGCAAGCTTTTCTGTCCATTTTACATCCTCTTTGCATCCATTGGTGCAGTGTGACATGGGCTTAAATTCATAGGTCCTTTTCCTATCATTAGAATTATGAACCCGGTGACTGTTGAACTTAAATTACCAAAGAACGTAAGAAAAGTAGATCCTGTTTTCCATTGTAGTCTTAAGTCAGCTGAAGCTCCTTCTCCTCCCAACCTCACTAAAGGTGAGCAACATTAAGAAGTGAAATAAATGTTGTACTTGTATTTCTGTAAACTCCAACACCTGATTTTATGGAAACATTTTCCCTCTTCTGAGGCCGAATGAGTTGTCCAACATGTGTGGGCACCAAAACTCCTACATAAATTTCATGCCCAATATCCTCATAACCTTTATTGAATTGTTACTTATTAACCTTTCTCCTTTTTTTCTTTCCTGGACTAGTGGCTTATTTCAAAGAGCGCAGAGGTTTTTTTGTGCTTCGCTGATACATGGTGACAGCCTGCCATGATCTATGGAGAAGGTGGATGAAGGGAAGCATGCTTGGGAAACAGAAAGTAGGTGCCGTATTATCTTGAGATGCTGATTTAAGGTCACCCAGCTGGAAGAAGGAGGGAGCAGCATACCAGAACACCCTTGAACTGATAGTTAGGAAAACACTTGCAAGAGTTTAACTAATTACTGTGGGTAGGAAATAAAAAACAGTTAAGGAGGGGAAAATATAACATTGGGATTTTGGCATGTGAATTTCAGTTCTGGATATGCATTACTGCACTATATTTAATTTCTAATAAAAATATACTGTTCTCAGCAAATGTTTGCCACTTAAGAGGCTTAAGTTTGTGGCAGGTCTGACACTTTCAAATTAGTGTTTGGAGAGGCATCTGGGGAAGCATCTGGGGAAGTCATCACACTATCCCCCCAACATGACTATATTCCTAGGGCCTTCATTTAAAATAGGCTTCTGTGGTAAATGGTGGTAGAACGGATGTACCTAGGGGCATGTACATAAGTCTTCTCCAGGACTGCCCTCAGAATCTTAGCCCTTCCAGTCTAATGATACTGAAAGGCACTCCAGAAATGACAGTTCACATTAGGCTCCACTTTTCAGCTATTCCTGAACTAATATCTGAACACGTGGTATTCCACAGTCCGATGAGTGGCAAGTACTGACAATGAAAGACCAGATACACCCTAAAGTATGCAAGCAAAATGAACCAGTAGGCCACAGGATTAATGACTGCGTCTACTGGGAAAGGTCCCAAGAATTGATCAAATTTCTGGGATTGGCTCACAGAAGATACCAAGTAGAAATGAGACCAATTGCTGACTCTTGGGGCAGGGGTATGGCCTACCAGTGCTGATCTGCAAACTTTTTGTAGGCTTCCTTGGACTAGTCCAGCTGTTCTTCTAACAGCTGATGCACTGCCTGCAAGAAATCTGTGGCAGCCAGTACTGGAGAGTCCAATGGAAACAAACACAGATGGCTATGAACGGTGTCATCTGCATGGACCTATACAGTACATTGTGGTACCCAAACTCCACCACAGCCAAGAACTCCAACCAATTGTCTTGTTGAATGTTCACAAAATAGTGCAGGTAGTGCTCCGCTAGAGCATTTACTCATTCCACATTTAATCTGCATGAATAATAAGTACACGGGAGGAGTTATCCAGTGATCAGGTAGCCCTGTAGAAGTACCACTCCAACTGCAATGTCTGAAACATCAGTCTCAACCACAAATGGATATAACAGGTCCAGATGCTGGAGGATGAAGTCTATTGCGAAAGGGCGTTGGTACTTACCTGACACGCCCGTTCTCTTTGAGCTGTGAAGAGCATCCAGTAGTGGGAGGTGCTTCAGTATCTGGATGTCTAGGTTGGGCTTAATTTGTGGAATGCTCCTCCTCCTCCACGGGACTCCTCCCCAGCATTCCCCAGTTTTGGTGAAGACGAGAGAAATGAACGCCCTCGTCCTCAATGCCCTAACAAATTCGTGGACCAAAACAGGTCCCCACCAGATGGAACAAAAGGGTGGGGCTGGATGCTCTTCACAGTTCAAAGAGAATGGGCGTGTCAGGTAAATACCAACACCCTTTCTCCTATGAGCTGTTCAGAGCATCCAGTAGTGAGACATACCAAAGCTTGGTCTGTCCTACGGGAGAGACTCCGCCTGGCCTGGAATCTCCTCCTGGTCCCTGTGGACCCGTTGCAGAACTCTTCTGCCAAAGGAGGCCTCAATGGATGCAAACACATCTATTTTATAATGCCTAATGAAAGGCGATGGAGAGGCCCAGGTTGCGGCTCGACAAATTTCAGTAATTGGTGCCTGTGTGGCCCACGCTGCCAATGTTGCAGTGCTCCTTGTTGAATGAGCTGTAATGCCCCTGGGCACCTGCAGGGATTGAGTCTGATATGTTTTCGCTATTGCAGTCCATAGCCAATGGTCTATCGTACAAAGTGAGACCTTGCCTCCTAGAGTGTTGGGCTGAAAGGACACAAATAAGGCCTCCATTTTTTTGAAAGCCACTGTACGATTGATATATATTCGCAATGCTCACCTCACATCAAGGCTATGCCATTGCAGTTCCATTCCTTGTGATGGTCTGGGGCAAAAATTAGAAAGTATCAGTTCTTGTGCCCTATGAAAGGCCGAGTTGATTTTGGGAATAAATGTAGGGTCCGAGCGAAGGACCACCCAATCAGCATGGAAAACACAAAGATCTTGTCTGATAGACAAGGCTGCAATCTCTGAAATACGATGAGCAGAAGTGATCGCTACAAGGAAAACAACTTTATACGACAGAAATTGTAGACTTGATGATCTCAAGGGTTTGAAAGGGCCCTTGGTGAGTGCAACAAGGACCTTATTAAGGTCCCAGGTGGGACAACAGTGTTCCACTGGAGGTTATAAATTTGTGGTTCCTCGAAGGAAGGATCGTATACAAGGATGATGGAAAGGGAAGTTAGACCTTTGCAAGTGAGACCTTTTCAATGTATTAGGTGATAATTTCTTGTCAAGTCTCTCTTGTAAGAACTCTAGAATTTGAGCCACAGAGGCAGAGGTGGGATCAATTCGAGACTTGGTACACCATTTGCAGAAACTGGACCATGTGGCATTGTAAATGCGAGTTGTTGAGGAACGTCTAGCAGCTAGGATAGTGGCGATAACTCTGTTGGAAAACTTTCTGCTCTTCAGACAGCTCCGCTGAACCTCCAGACGGTCAGGTACAACCATTGAGGGTCCGGATGTTGAAGGGGACCCTGATTTAACGAGACCTTGGCTAGCGGGATTCTCCATGGAGTTGATACTGAGAGACTGCAGAGATCTGCAAACCACGGCCGTCTGGGCCAGTAAGGAGCTACTAGAAGTAGTTCCACCCTCTCGACTAGCCAATTTCTGGATGACCTTGGGAACTAGTGGAAGTGGAGGGAATGCATACAGGAGTCCCGGGGGCCAAGGATAGTGGAGCGAGTTGAAGTTCTCCGCTCCTTGCGATGGGTACCTGGAAAAAAATCTTGGGAGCTGAGTGTTGAGGGGGGAAGCAAACAGGTCCACCACCAGCTGTCCAAATGTCCTGATCACTTCCTGAAACAAGGAGGGATGGAGGTGCCACTCCGATTGATTGATGGTGGCCCTGCTCAGCCAGTCTGCCTGTGTATTCGACAGGCCCAAAATGTGCTCTGCTGATGGAAAGGTTGGTCTCTGCCCAACAACACAACCACTCTGCTTCCCACATGAGATGTTTCGACTGTGTGCCCCCGTTTGTTTATGTGAGCTTTGGCTGTTATGTTGTTGGTCAGTATTAGTATGTGCTGATCGCGTACCTGGGGAAGGAAGTTGTGGAGAGCCAGGTGTACTGCTCGAAGCTCCAGCCAGTTTATGCTGCAAGACTGTTCTATGGCGGACCAGCGGCCTTGGGTTGTAAGCAATTGAACGTGAGCTCCCCATCCAAACAGGCTGGCATTGGTGGTGATGGTAAGTCTTTGTGGCTTCTTGAAGAGACAGCCTCTGTTGATGACTGGTCTGGTCCACCAGAGGAGAGATATGAGAACCTTTGGTGGTACCCTGACTTTGTGTTTGGAGTTGCTTCGGCCGGAGCGCTGGTACAGGAGCAGGAACCACTGGAGAGATCTAGTGTGGAACCGGGCCCAAGGGATGATAGAGATACATGAGATCATCTTGCCTAACAATTTTGATAGTTCATCTAGGGACACCCTCTTAAGACCCCTGATCTCCTTAACTAATTGCTGAATGCTATTCAGCTAATATTCAACTAATTGCTGAATGCTATAGTCTATCTGGTGACAGGTAAACTTTGCCTTCCACTGTATCTATGACAGCCCCCAGATGGGTTATCCGAGTCAATGGTGTGAAATGACTCTTTTTCCAATTTATTAAAAAGCCATGTTACTGTAGGGATTGTAATGTGTTCTGAGTGTCTTTGACTGCTTGGGGGGCAGAAGATGACAAGATCAAGATGTCATCAAGATAACACTGGAGTCGTATGGAGATGTCCTGAAGATGAGAAGCTAGTGTTGTGAGAATCTTCGTGAAGGTCCTAAGGACAGAAGCAAGTCCGAAGGGAAGGGCCACATATTCAAAATGGTGGTTATTATAACAGAATCTGAGAAATTTATAGTGGGAAGGCCGAATAGCAATATGCAGGTACGCCTCCAACAAGTCTATGGACATGAGGACGTCCCCCTTTCTGATGCCGAGCAAGATAGATGTAAGGTATGCATTTTAAACTTGCGATATACTAAGAAATGGTTGAGATGTTTCAGATTTAATATCGCTCTCCACCCACCCACCCCAAACTTTTGGGAACAACAAAAAGATGTGAATAAAAACCTCACCCCAGTTGAGTGGTAGCTACTGGTTGGATGGCTCGTATATCCAGTAGGTGTTGGATAGCTGATTCCATGAGATCACATTTCACGGGGTCTCTGGAAAGAGGGCATGACATGAAAAAATCTGCGGGGAGTGGATTGAAACTCCAGTGCAAGGCCAAATCTGATCGTGTCTCTGACCCAGGAATCAGCAGTTGAGGAGTCCCATTGGTCAGCGAATAATTTAAGGTGTCTGCCAATGGGGGTTGAGTCCCAGAAGTTATCTTGGACACCGAAAGGATCTTTTGGATTGACTACCCCTTCTGCTCCTATCCCCAAAGTCTGACCTATCTGGCTGCTGGCCTGGTCTGAATGGTGGGAGTCTCTGGTATCTGGGTGAAAGGGATCCCTGGTAAAAGGGTCAAAAGGATCCCCTCTGAAAGGACTGGAGGTTTCTAGGATCTGACCTCCGAAAAAGGGAGGGGAGAATTTTCTTTTTGTTACGGGTTTCGATTAGTAACGGATCAAGGGAAGGGCCAAACAGTCTGTCTCCCACAACTGGGGATGAAGCCAGCTTGGATTTGTGTTTGAAGTTGGCTTGCCAATGTTTTAACCATAGCAAGCAACGCACTGTGACATGTGAAGTAATGGTCCTGGCTGAAAACTTGACTGCATGATAAGTTGCATCAGCTGAAAATTCAGCAGCAGAAATAAGTTTAGCAATATCTTGCTGCGCTCTAAGGTTGGAATTAGGGACATGTTGCTGTAAGGGACGGAGCCATCTGAGAGAGGAATGCTTGAAGAAGGAGGTGGCCATGGCGCATCTGATGGCCCATGCACCAAACTGATGGGCTCTGCGTCGGGCTAGCTCGGCCCGTTTTTCCTCCGGCTTTAATGCCTCCAGCGCATCACTGGGAATGGAGGAGGACACTAATCCCACTATAGGTTCATTTACCTTGGGAGTATTCAATAATTTTGAGAAATCAGGAGCCTGATTAAAATATTTCCTGTCATATCCAGCAGGGGCTGTGTACACCACTGCCAAGGCCCACTGTTTCTGTACCAGGTCCAAAAACATGGGAGGAACTGGGATCACCTCTGCTTCAACTATTGGTTGGTTGAAGATCAGATCCTCTGGTCCCTCCTCCAAAGTTGATGTGGTGGAAAGGGTTGACTTGTTTAGGCGTGCAATATTTTTTGCCTTAAACAAGAGAGATTTGAAAAACTGTGGGCAGTATAAGCCTGTAAAAACAGGTTGGTCAGGAATAAGATGCTCATCCTCAGACATTCCCCTTTCTGAGGGGTCTGCTTCTGACAGGTGCTCACTATCATGTATTGATCCCGATTCAGTCTCTTCCATTTGATCAATTTGATCCACTTCTTCCTCCTCTTCCTCCATCAGCCCTTGGAGGGGGGTCTCCCCCTGTAAATGTACCTGGGTATGGTACTGCTCTGACCTGGTCAATGACCTCAGCGATTGGGACTCATGATCAGTAATCACAGGATATTCCCTGGTCATAACTGCATGTTGAAGCCCCGCTGAGATTCCCTGGCGGATTGCCAGCTTCATCCAGGCTTTCGTCCTCTCTGGAACCTCCTAAAAAGGTTATTGTCTTGATGCCTGATAGCGTCCCTTTCTGAGGCTCTAGAAGTCCCTTTAGCCTACTTAGATTTGTGTTGAGATTTGGCTTTTACATTCAAAGATGAAGTCTGAGAACTGCCACCATCTGCAATTTCAATTAAAATTGGACTTGCAGTATGCTTGTTATATATTGCTTCGAAGACAGTTGGCACGCCCAGGGGCCTGATCTGATTATAGACCAGTTGCCCTGATAATGGTTCTATTGATATATATATATATATGTGTGTGTGTGTGTGTGTGTGTGTGTGTGTGTGTGTGTGCGCGTGTGTATGTATACATAGTCATATCTCAGTAATATTTTATTGAAATTAAAATATTATACTGAAGAGAAATTTATTAATATTATAATTATTATTATTATTATTATTATTGCTCTTATATGTACAAATGTATAAGAATGTTAATTAAATGTCACAAAAGTTATGTGCAAAGTAAAGCCAAACAGCCAAATTGCAAACGCCTAAAGGCCCAGACTGATAAATGTAGGGGCCTTCAACAGCGTCCCTGCACAGGCGGACACAGGCCTGGGTGCTCGCTGTTGTGCCGCCGAGTTAATAGGGCTGTGAGGGTTAAGCCAACAAATTAAAACGTAAAAAATAGCCTTGAATGAAACCAAGCCAAGATGAGAATATTGAAGGGAACCTGCTGCTCCAAGCAGAACTACCTCACACAGCTCAAGAATTAATGACAGGCGCACGGCCACGAGGATTTGACAGCACAAAATGGCCTCTGGCCATTAAACTTTTGGCGCGCTCCTCAGCAGCAACTTCCCACCTTGTGAATGAATAGCCGCCGTTGGCTGTTTGTTTTTTTTTAAGCTAAGCAACGGGAAAAGGTGGAAGTTATCAAGAGTTTGAATTCTCCACTTCAAATAGCGTTCGGGGGGGGAAAGCAATACGACTCGGTTTGTAGTAAAAAGTCACACTGCAGATCGATTAAGAGAAAAAGACGCTGCGTTCGAAATGGCATGGGTAGAATATCGGCTGTGGGGAGGGGGCATGGAGCAGCGCCGAAGAAACCTCCTGCCACTTTGGGGCGCAAAGTGGCACTTCCCTAATTCAGACCTGTCTGGCTGCGATCTCTACAACACGAGCCAGTTTGATAAATCAGAAAGGAAGAAGGCTAAAAAACAAGCGGATTAACTGTCAAACCTGCTGCAATGAAAGAATTTTTTCCTGTTTCGGCCAAGGAAGAATCAAAAGCACTGCCTATCTCTCACAAGGCTGAGCAAAAACGGGAACGCTGGGGAGGAGTCCCGTGGAGGAGGAGGAGTGTTCCACAAATTAACCCCAGCTTAGACATCCAGAGACTGAAGCACCTCCCACTACTGAATGCTCTGAACAGCTCATAGGAGAAGAGATTTTTATTTCTTCTTTTTTAACCCTTGTAAGTGCTGAATTTTATTGTACCATTTATATTTATTGTATATTTTTAGAAATAAAAATTGTTTAACTTTTAATTAATAACATTTTCCTATTCGGAGAACAGATAATATTTACATCCCAAATTGTATCTTGGAAAATCTTATTTGCATATTCCATCTTAAATTGGAGGTTGAGGTTGATACATACCACTGTTTACTAACTTTTCATCCATCAACTTCTGCACAATATTACAAGCAGAAAGAGTTTGCCTTATTGGAGGAAAAAAGGGCTTGGATTTATTCATTTGTATATGCTAAATACTATATGATTCTGTTTGAAATTAAAAAGACATTGATTCATATGTCAGTGGATATGGATGTGGAGAGTGTGGGCTTGCCTGACAATTTACTATAAAGATTTATTATTTAAATAGTATAATCAATTGTATAACTGTATAATGTATGGTTTTCACTTCTGAAATTTTTATACAAATTTAGCACTCTACATTTGGGGAAAAAGGAACATCTTATCTGTTCTGATCAAGATGGATGTTTGCATTATTACAACAAATATAAATTAGACTATATATTTTTGTCAAGGGATCATATTTGCTCCCTAACAATTAACTATCATAGTAAAACAATGGCATCAATATGTCTAGCTAGTACAAGAAAAAACGTACCAAATAGGATACTGTATTTAAGTACTTTCTAGAAATGATAAAAGTGGATGGGTGGTTTCTATTTTTGCATAAATAGATTAAGAGTACTCCCATTTTAGAAATATTTCTAAAAGAAGGCAAAACCATTGTGCCGTTCTTCAATTTCTTATACTAGCATATAAACAAATTCAATTTATGAATTTGGATTTTAAATTAAAGTATTTTTCAATTGTAATTTTATTGGAAGATATTTGATTTTCAAAATATTCAGGATTGGTAGTGCATGATTATGAACCCTTGTTTGAAAGAACAAAACAAAACAACAAATTAAAGAACATGAGAAATACATGTTTTCCACTGAAAAATACTAGAGCTTGTGAGAGGATTGTACAACCCTCTTAATGTTATCCTGCTAACGAGAAGAATGTCTGGGAAGAACATAACAGGAAATCTTGTAAGGTATCATAATAATTTACAAACTTAGCTGATATAAATAAAAGATTAATATCAAGAGGCAAAATCTTAATATTTTTTAAAAAAAGAACTTGAAGCTTATTAACATCCAATTTTGTCAGCTGTTACTTAAACATACTAATCATAAACCTATTTAGACATTTTTCTTGGCAGATGATTTCTTTATTAATATTGGACTCAATAATAATCAGAATAAAGATTTCTTCTAAGTAAAAAAAATATTTCTTCTAAGTACATCAAAAAGTCTAAATACCAGAAATAATGCAGAATTCGACATATATTTCATATTAATGCATCAGAGTAATTTTTTCTGTAGAGAGAGTACATTTGCAAACAATGGAATATTTGGAATATTATTTATCGGGAGCATTTTTCATTCTTATGATTATTGCTATATATTCATTGAATCTTTCACACTTAAAATTCTTATTAGAGTAATTAAATGGCTTTTAACTTGTTAAAAACATAAATAGCCAGTCTGAATGGTATTCAGCTGATAAGATAGCTATATAGAGAAACAGATATATCAACATGGATGTATGTATTTTTTTAAAAGGTCAGAGCATATATTTGCTGATTTTATTTTCTCCATTACATTCTCAGAAGCTTCTACTGAATTACACCCCCAAGCTCTGAAAGACATCATTCACTTCCTTTTCAGTATGAATAACACTGACATTTGACAGCTACACAGATCTGATGGGGTTATACAACAGCCCATTCTCCCTATTCTCAATCCAATTAGACCTCTAATCCCCTAGATGAAAGGCCCAACTACTCACGTTCCTCATGACAACGACAGCTATTGATTATTTGTCACTGCAGCTAACACCTTCTCTCTGGAAGCGACTCTTGACAGAAACAACCCTCCCAAATTAAACAGCACTTTATCTGCCCTAGAGGCCAAATGGCACAACAAGTAAAGGCTAATAAATGGTATAAAAATGAACAAATCATAACATTATGACAGTTTGATTGTTGCTAACAATTTTCCTACTGAAGCTTGACACTTTTGGATCTGTTCCTTCTCTTAGCCCTTCAAAATGTGCTCCAATGTTGACTAAATTAAAGGCCAGAAAAATTAAGGTATTTGACCACCATGGGTAAGCTAGGATGGATGTACTGTCAAGGGATACTAGATGTCAATAACAGACTATCATTTGTCTGTTCCAGACATGCAAATGCTGATGTCTCATTTCTCCACTAGGTTGCACTCATACATCTCATGTCAAAAAGAAGCTGATAAAATTAATTCCCAACTAGCTGCTTATTGCAATTTGCACAATATTTAAAAACATAAAATGTATGGTTCAATCATTACATGTGTCACATTAAAAAATTGTGCATTAAAAACTCTTCTGTATAGGCAAAAGCAAAGGATTTATATCAACGTACCATGACAGAGAAAACTAAAGCAATCAAAGAAACCACAACTATTTCAATTCTTCTTTCAGGTATTTTGGTTATGAAATTTACCATTTAAAATATTTAGATAGGCGTTTGCTCCACTTATACTTGAATGTATATAAAAATAACAGTGTATTTTTATGTGTACATAAAAATATACACATATTATATACACTATACACATATAGTGTATAAAAATAACAGTGTATATAAAAATAATACTTGAGTGTATATAAAAATAACTTATATATGGAATATACATTCCATACATATCTACAGTAAGGATTTGGATATAATTATTGGAATTTCAGAGTTTAAATAAAAAATAACACCAGACTTTTTGGCCCAGCAGATGTTTCAAAAACTATTGGATACTACTTGAAGTCAATCAATTTTGAAATACATACCGGATAAAACAGGCATTCCAAATATTAGCTGAGCACTGCAAAGAATAATGCCTAGAAATTAAAACAGTAGTTTGACTTGACTCAAGTTTCCTGTGGTTATAATTATGGTGAATTTAAGTATAACATGATTACCTTGCCCAAAGTTCCTATAACTTCTATTTCCTCAATGATTTTGTCCTTATTAGTAAGAATTAAGCCAGTATAGTTCTTTGTCTAGTTCCCTCTTTTACCTTTTGTATGACTAAGTTGTCAGCTAGGCATGTCAGGAATCTGTTTGATCTCTCATCTCCCACAAAGTTTATTTCCTTTTCATATTTAATTATATTAGTTTTTCAAAATATAACATACAAAGAAAATGAAAATAAAGGGAAAGTAAAGGAGGAAAAAAAGAAAGGAAAAAGAATAGGGGAAAAGGAAAGAAAGAAAGCTCTTCTGATTCTTTTTAGCACAGTAGAATAAGGTAATAATATAAAACCTCAACTTTTTGCTTTTACATAATATATATTAGCTATTTCTAAAATAAAAAAACTTATCCAATCAGCAAACCCAAAATCAAGATTTCATTTTTTTCCCCACAAAGTCCAAAAATCATTTCCAAGTAGGAAAAAAGGTGTATTTTTTTCTTTAAAGCAGTCAATTCAGCCATCTCTACTAATTCAGTCAGAATAGAGCTGGAAGCAACTTTGGATGTCTTTTAGTCCAACTGCCCGCTTAAGGAGGAGACTCTAGTCTGTACTATTTCAGACAAATTAGTTTCCGGGTCTCCTCTTAAAAACCTCCAGTGAAGAAGCACCTATAACTTCTGACAGCAAACTGTTCCACTGGTTAATTGTCCTCACCGTTAAGAAGTTTCTCCTTAGGTTGTTTCTCTCCTTGTTTCTTGTCTTGCCTACAGATATTTTGATAAATAAGTCAACCGTCTCCTCTTTGTGGCAACCTCTCAAATACTGGAATACTGCTACCATGCCACCACTAGTCCTTCTTTTCTCTACTCTAGCCACACCCAAATCCTGCAAGTGTTCTTCATGTTTTAGTCTCCAGGCCTTTAATTATCTTAATTGCTCTTTTTTACACTTTTTCATAATGTGGTGATGAAAACTGGATGCAATATTCCAGGTGTGGCCTTACTAAGGCTTTATAAAGCAGTACTAATATTTCATGTGATGTTGATGATATGCCTCTGTTTATACAACCAAGGATTGCATTAGTTGTTTTGGCTGCTGCCAAACACTGCTGCCACATATTTAAGTGATCATCCGCTAGGACTCCAAGGTTGCTATCACAATTACTGTTTTTGACTGTCATAGTTATTGTTTTTGACCACATTAACTTTTGCAGCTAGTTATCCATTGTGGGAATTAAACTAGCTTTCCATTTTTAAAAGGTATTTTATATGGTATATGGCATTCTTGTTGCTGACAGAACTTTTCCCCCCAAATTCTTTGTCTGTTAAGTCTAAAGGGCCTGTCACATAGGCCGACTGATGCAAAACATATGTAAAAAGGACACAGCGGACGAGAAAATTTTCCATCCATTGTTATCCGCTTTCAAAAGTGCCCCAAATTTGCATAAGCAGAGCGGACAACAACGGAAAGGAATGGACGGGGAGAGGATGTAGCGAAGATGTAAAGCGGATGCTCCACGGAAGCCGAGCGGATGGAATCAGATGGCACATCCACAGGGCTTCTGGGGAGCACAGCGAAGCGGACGCGCAATGGAAGGAACGGATGCCTAGCGGATGAAGCGGATGCATCACGGAAGCCTAGCGGATGCCTAGCGGATGCAAAGCATTCACTGCGCATGCAGGGAGGATGCATTACATCAGCCCTGCGGATATAAAAGGATGCAGCTCGCAAGCAGGTCACCATTCAGAGGAAAGACCTGCTGCCAGACACATCTCCAGCCAACAACCATGGGGAAGAAGAGGAAGCCTGTGCCATCTGTTGCCAGCCCTGGCAAGAAAGACAGGGCCACCATCCCACCCCCTGGCCCTGACTCTGCTTCTGCTGGGGCTTCTGCTGCTCGGGCTGACTCTTCTGGTGGTGGGGCTTCTGCTCACGCTGCTCCTGGTGCTGGTGCTTCTGCTGGTGCTTACTCTGCTGGCGCTGGTCCTAGTGCTGGTGCTTCTGCTGGTGCTTACTCTGCTGGTGCTGCTCCTAGTGCTGCTGGTGCTGCTGGTGCTCCTGGTCCTGCTGGTGCATACTCTGCTGATGATGATCCTGGTCCTACTGGTGCTGGTGCTGCTGGTCCTGCTTTTGCTGCTACTGTTGTTGCTGCCGCTGCTGGTGGTGGTGTGGTGGAGCAGCCCCTAGAACCTCGAAGCCCCTCTGATGAGGGCCCATATGGTCCTGCCAGAGGGAGGAAGAGGCATATGCAAGAACGGGAGAGGAGGCAATACTCCATCGAAGAGGAACATGAGGATGAGGTGCTCGAATGGCTGAGGGAGAATGAGTACCTATGAAGGAAGGGACACAGGCTCTATCGAGACACCAAGAGGAAGCAGACTGCTTGGAGAGAGAAGGTGGAGAGCATGGGCTACACTTCGGAGGTCCTCCTCGGGTGGTGGAAGCACATGAGCACCTGGTACGGGAAGCTGCACCTCAAGAAATCTGGCCAGGCCACGGTCAAGCTCACCGACCAGGAGACCTACGTGATTGCCAAGTGCAGCTTCTTGGAGGGTGAGATCCGCCACCGAGGAGCAGCCCCTCTGACAACCCTCTCTCTCAGGCAGCCCACAGAGAGCCAGTCCTCTTCTGGCCAAGAGTCAGCTTCTGTGTCCAGGCATGTACCTGTGAAGCATCCCATGACGGAGATCCCCCCGACAGCTGCACTCCCCGTGGCAGAGCGTGTGGAGGACCCCGACGCAGTGGGAGCAAGGAAAGGGCACTTCCACCAGAGACCAACCCACCCCCATCCCCAGCTCTACCTCCACAGAAAGCAGGCAGAGAGGCAGACTGGAGGGGGAGAGCCACACTATCCTGCTGTCGATCAGGGACACCATCAAAAGCAGCGTAGATCTCCTCTCTCAGCTGGTACACAACAACATACCATCCTCAAACCACAAGCCCTTCCTCACCTACGTCAACCAGACCCTCATGGAAATGTCCGAATCACAGTACCAGGTGATAAAGGAGAGGATCACCGGTCTTCTGCAGAACCCTCCAGGCCCAGCTGAACCTGCTCCAACCCAGTCCAGGTCTGCTCCTCCACCCCAGGTGATGTCACAGCCCTTCCAAGGCTTTCCACAGGTCCTCCTCACCTATCAAGCCTAAGACTACCAGGAGTTCCAGCAGTACAGGCAGCCCTTCCCAGTCCAGCCCCAGGTTCATCAAACGCCACCGATGCCACCAACACCGCAGATGCCACCCACGCCGATGCCACCCATGCCTCACTTCGCTCAGCTGCAGACCAGACAGCCCCACTACATTCCTCCTTCCTCCACCCACATCCAAGCCCGGCCTCAGAACATCTGTCATCGGTCTTGGGACTGATGTCATGGAGGAAGGGGCTCTCAACATCACAGGACTGAGCCAGCTCTCTGAGAGCTTCCTCCACACACCATCCCATTGTCCTCTCAGGGCCAGGCACCCCAATGGCATCTCAGACCAGCACTCCAGCAGCAGCCACCAACACAGCACCTGGACTCTTCACCCCTGAGACTATGGGCACGCCTCAGAGTGACTAAGAGTGCCAGAGACTGGGCTACTACCTGTTGACTTTATCTTTGCTTGGGACACTTTTCTTGGCTCATTTTGCTTTTAAAGTTTGTTATTAATAAAGTTATCTTTACTTCACACACTTGGTTCAGTTCTTTTAGGCAATAAAGTCTTGGTGGAAACTTTTAGAAATCGTTTAAGCCTTTGCATGCTTGTGGGATGGATAAGGATAACAGTGGGATGGGCAGGGATACCTGTGGGATGGGTAATAGCTGTAGGATGGGTTAGGATAGCAGTGGGATGGGCAGGGATACCTGTGGGATGGGTAATAGCTGTGGGATGGGTTAGGATAGCAGTGGGATGGGCAGGGATATCTGTGGGATGGGTAATAGCTGTGGGATAGATAAGCCTCCAGTGCAAGCATAGTGGGACTGTATGGTCCACCCTCCCAGGTGCCACACCTATGGCCCTTTCTTATCAATAACAATTTAATCATTCATCAACACATTTCAACATAAAAACAACTCTTTATTATATGCCCTGTTCATTGTAGGGCCACTCAACATACATGGCACAATCTCATCAGTGTGATGAGACAGGCTGAAGGAAGCATCCATTAAGCATCTACCATCCTGTCTTGCCACTCCACTGCTCCAGCTGGGGAGTTGCACCAGTGTTTCAGGAGGTTGCGCTGCTTCTTCCCTTCACGTGAAGCTCTGTTGGGGCCTTGCACATACACAGTATCTATCAGGTTTTGCCCTTGCCTCTATTCACCAGGCTCCATGTCCCCATTGCCTTGTTGGAGGTCCACGAGCCTGTTCTGCAACACTGGGTAGCGGGTGCGCATGAGATTGTGCAGGATGCAGCAAGCTTCCATGATGTTCCTCACGGTCTCTGGGCGATGCTGCATGGTGGTGAGAAGTACCTGGAACCTGTTGGCCAGGATGCCAAAGGCGTTCTCCACCATCCGTCTTGCCCTGGACAGCCTGTAGTTGAAGATCCTCTCTTCACGGGTGAGACATCTGGAAATGTAGGGCTTCATGAGGTAGGTTCTGAGGGAGAAGGCGTCATCCCCCACGATGACGTAGGGCACATCTTGTGTGTCGTTGGGAAGGGGGTCTGGATCTGGGAAGCCCATGATGAGGTTGCATTCCAGCCCTTCCTTGAGGTGACTGGCATTGTATACCTGGACATCTGAAGCTGACCTGTTGCCTGAAGCATCGATGTACATGAACTTGTAGTCAGCATCGACCATGGCAAAGAGGATGATGCTGAAGAAACCCTTGTAGTTGTGATAAGTGGACCCTGACTTGGCTGGAGCTTTGCAGGCCACGTGCTTGCCATCTATGGCTCCAACGGTGTGGGGGAAGTTCCACTTCTGATACCACTGTTCTGCAACTTACTTCCAGCCTTCTTCAGTGGAGGGGCAATGGAGGAGCTCCTCCAGGTATTCTTTGATGATGGCCTGCACCACTTCTCTGATCACAATGCTGATGGTGTTGTGTGGCACCCTCCAGCCGTACTGCATGCTCCTGTATGTGGCCCCGGAGGCCAGGTGGCTCAGAGTCAGTGCCACCTTCAGTCCAGGGTCCAGGCTGGGCCGGAAGTTGGTGTTTGCCTTGGTCAACCTGGGTCTCAGCCGCTCCACAACTTCGTCAAACATGGCTGGCGGCATCCTCATGAAGTTCTGGAATGCACGAGGGTCTTCGTTCTTCAGCTCCACCATCAGCTTGTTATACAGTCCGTACTCAGCTCTTCTCGCGATCCATCTTCGGACCCACACACTTCTTGGACACCTCCTTTTCTTCCAGTAGAACAGGTGAAAGAGCCTTAGAGGGCTTCGCACTGTTGTAGAACGATGGCAGCTACCAAAAGGAGTGTGTGACGATGGTGGAGATGACTGGATGCTGTGGAAGAGCAAGAGCCAGATAAAGGCTGAAGAGGTCTGCACCGCAGGGCTGCTGGACTGAAAGTGAGATCCAGGTGATTTCCTCCCCCTTTTTATCGGAAATATAGGTTTTCCGCTAGGTGTCCTTTTGCATCCTTTAGGCATCCTGCAGACATCCTAAATATCCGAGTTACGTCCCCTATACGAACATTTTTTCCGTTTTAATGCTTTGTATGTGAGCTGCATCCGCTTTCATCCTTTCTACATCCGTGCTACTAATGCTGCGTGTCCGTTCTGCATCTGTTTCGCTTCCTCCCTGTGTCCGTTTTCCGCTGGAGCGGATGCGAGTTGCGCGGATGCGCAGCGGATGCCTAGTGGATATAGCGGACACGTAACGGATGACAACAGACGTATAACGGATGTTCCCCGTATGCATAGCAGATGTATAACGGACGCGTTGGATACATTTTCCACTCAAAAAGTTTTGTGCAGCTCAAAACTTTTTGAGCGGATGAAATGTCAGTAGACGGATGCTGGACGGATAGAGAGTATGAAAAACGGACGCAGTGAGTACAGAACGGATGCATCACGTTAACCAATGGATGGCAAGTGTTTCTCTCTGTTTTACATCCTCTTCCATCCATTGGTGCTGTGTGACAGGGGCTTTAAAGAAGTCTCTGGATGTATCTCTATATTCACTTTAAGAATCTTCCGTATTAAGATGTGAATACTACTTCACTATTTCTTTGCTTTGTCATACATCCACCATAGATGATAAAAAATTTCTTCTTTACATCTACACTTTCAACATACATAATTACATACGAAGTACCTTTACATATTTTTGACAATTTAACCAATTTGTGTACCAATTATGGTACATAATTTTATAAACATTTTCGTTTAAGTTATAACTTAATGTCAATTTTAAACCCCATGTTTTCCTATTGTTCAAGCATTATTTCATACCCAAAATTCTTTTTACCCATTAAATCATACAATGCCTCACATACAAGTAATCCTCGAGATATGAGGGTTCCTTTAGCGAATTTTGATCAGAACGAATTTATTCAGAAAGGGTACTTATATTAGAAATGCAAAACTGTGATAAAAAATAGACCTCTGTACCATGTGACTTGCATTCAATCACTGCTGCAGTGGCTGCCATTGTTAACTCTCTGAGTTTCCTGCGCTGTTCGGAGTTATGATACAATTTCCTTGAAGCTGGCAGTTGTTTTGTTTCTCCCTAGTCACATGGCCAAACAAGAGCCAGTGATTTTTGCAGCTAGGGCGGCACTGAGTTTGTTTGTATTTTCTTGGTGCTGCATGGAGGATCTGCTGCTGCCTGGGCTTGAGAACTGGAGTGCTAGAACTGTTTCTTTAAATATTTTGAAATATTCTTTTTTGTTACTCTATTGTACTGTATACTCTATTGCATTGTTTGTTTGTAAGCACCTTGGAAACTGTTCTACTTCTTTTAAGTACTGTACAATACTTTGCAAATTACAGTATTGTGTTTGTAAGTACAGTTCTTGCAAAGATAAAGTTTATTTGCATTTGTTTTGCAACTGCTTGTAGAAATGCTATCCAGCATTTACACAAATCTCTTCTCTAAACCAGGGGTCGCCAACCTTTTGGACCTCAGGGACCACCAAACTCATAATTTTAAATCCCAGGGACCACTAACCAGTTCTGTGGGCATGGCCTAATTTGTGGGTGTGGCTTGGTGGTCATGAGACTGGCTGGGCATGTCTCATATATAAATAATATAAATATTTATATAAATATTGACTCTTTTTATAAAAAAAGAGCAACTTTTACCCAAAATCAGGCAAAGCAGGCAGGCAGATTGAGTTTCTCACAGAATCATTTAGTGATATATATATCTGCCATCAGCTAGCTCAGACTCTCAAATTTGCTTTTTGGTAAGTCTGCAAATAGAACCTAAAGGAGGTTCGGCTGTGCTTAAAAGCACAGCCAAAGATCTAAAGACTAGCTAGAAAGTAAGAAATCCAACCATTTCCTGCTTCCTAGCTAATCTAAATCTCCAGGCACAGCAGAACAGATGATGGTCAGAAAAAGGAAAAATAGCAGTTTAGCAGGCAAGTTTGATGGGTAAAAAGTGAGTGAGCGGGGAGGATTCCTGCAGGCCATGTGGGCGGTGCAGCCTTATGTTTCTGCACAGCCTGGCTTAATTGCTTTGGGGAGTTTGTTCTGGGGGTGACACTTCTCTGCAGCCCATCAAAATTTTATCATGGTCCATCAGTGGGCCGCGGCCCAACAGTTGGCAACCACTTTCTAAACTGTTGATTTTCAAATTTGCAAACTATTTATATGAGTTTTTGTATTTTGGAGAGGCTGGTGCTGATCAGAATAATGTTTTTTTAATAAGTTTTAAATCTAAATTGCCTCCAGAAGTTGTGGGTGTCCCAACACTGGAGGCTTTTAAGAAGAGTCTGGATAGGCATTTATCAGAAATACTCTTTGTAAGAGCAGTGGGTTAGATTAGATGACCTTAAGGTCCCTTCCATCTCTGTTACTATTACAAGCCAAGAGTTCTGTAAATCCCTCCCCCATCTCCCTCCCTCCCTCCCTGGCTGGATATTGTTAATTAGTGGCAGGTGGGTTTTTTAAAGAAGCAACTGCAATTGGAGAGTTCTGTAAATTACTGCCCCATCCCCCTCTGGGCAGCTGTCTGAAGATTCTTCAACTGATCAGCAGCAAGAGGTTTTTTAAAAAAAACTGCAAATGGAGAGCTCTGCGAGCCTGCTTGGAGGCAATTTAGTTCCTCCTCCTCCTGTTGGGGAAACAGCTGATTGGCAGTCCTGCAGGAAGTAAGTCAGGTATTCATTCATTTAATGAGCCATTTGATTCAATTAATGAATTTGATTTTAAAAATTGAGTCTGATTCATCTGATGAATTTTTTGACTTACGAATCTAATGGGCAGGCTCCATTAGGTTCACCATGATTAAAAAGTATTATTTGAACATCGGTCCACCAGTCTGGCCTTACCATTTTTTTTCCTAAAAAAAACCTTCCTGGAGTGATATTAAAGAGGCATCTTCACAGAGAACCTTACTTTATTATTCCAAATTCTTAGGATGGTATGTTTTAAAAAGTGGCTGTTGAAATCAACACTATTTTAACCTTATCATACAGTAAGTAGGCATACCATCCAAATATTAATTCTTAACCCCTCCAAATCAGGTGACCTCTTGATTTGGGTGGAGAGTCATCTGTTTGTTAAGCAGCTCAAACAACAAGCATCAAAATACAACTTCAAATGTTGATAAACCCAAACCTCCTCTTTCTTTAGCATCTTGAAGAAATTTATTTCTAACTCTTGTTTTTTTTTTTGCCTTGTCATATGAATTTAGAAATATTCATTTGCCATTGTTTAAGTGAGTGTCAGTTGTTAGTATTGATAAAAGTCTGAAATAAAAACATCTTTGGTAAAACACTCATCTTACTGACAGAGATTATATCCAATAAAGATAGTTGTAGTTTATCCCATCTTAATAGAGCTTTTTTAATATCATTCCACAGAAGTACAAAATTCTTTTAAAACAACTTGGAATTTGTAGTTGTCAGTTATTCCAAGATATAGTCACCTTTTTATCCACCTTCTGGTCAATATTTCATAGTCCTGGGAGATCATATTCTTAAAAAGCACTGTTATTTCTGTTTGTTTATTTTGAAGCCTGCTAAAGTTGTAAAGTCATTTAGTTTCTTCATCAAATATTCCATGTCAGCTTTTGGATCTTACAAAAATATAAGTCATGGGCAAGTGCCTCAATTAAAAATGCTTTTTAATATATTGCCTGTTATTTTCTCCTCTGGGCCTCAGAAAGGCAAAAAATAGAGGGGGGGGGCTGAGTCCCTCTCTCCATTTTTTTTGCCTTCCTGGGCTTCAGCAAGAGGAATCCTGACAGCTAATTGTCATGAGAGGAAAAAAAAGAAATACCTTAAGAGGCGAGCGTCAGGCGGGTGGGGTGAGTGAGCATTGGGCAGGCAGGGCAAACGAGCCAGCAGACTGAGCAACCAGGTCTGGGGCATGGCCATCCAGAACTTACTACCAGTTCGGCGACCCACGCCAAATCCTTTCTACCGGTTCATCCAATCCGGTGCGAAAATACAACCACTGATTTTAATGATTCAATAATATTCAAAATATTTTTGCATTGACTCTTAACATTCTTTATGGCAAAAAAGCCAGATTGATTTTCATGGATTTTTGCCTATAAAACCTTCTTCAACTTTTTTTGCAATATTGCAGCAAAAAGTCTGTAGTTTTTTATCCTCGGAACATCTTGATTCTCCTTTGATATAGCATAATATTGGCTTCTTTCCAGGTTTGAGGCATCTTTTAATTATTTACTTATTTTTATTTATTTGATTTGTCAATCACTTACAAGATAATAGGTATAAGTATAAATACATGAAATGGATACATATAAGAAAAATAAAAGAAACAATAGGACAGGGATGGTAGGCACAATGGCACGCTTATGCACACCCCTTACAGACCTCTTAGGAAAGGGGTGAGGTCAAAAGTAGACAGTCTAAGGTTAAAGTTTTTAGGGTTTGAGGAAGAAACTACATAGTCAGGTAGTTAGCTTCTTGTAGTACACCATTTAATGACTGTAGGAGTTGGTCCTCAAAATATTTATAATACTTACTTGTGAGACAATCTGGGATCTGGACTTCACCTATTTTTTTTTAATTAATATTTCAAAGGAAGTCACTGAATTGTTCATAATTGTTTCTAAGCATGTGAAAGTTTAGTTTTGTTGACTTTATGAATAATAATCTATTTTTTTGTATAAAATTCCACCTCTTGTAAAGGTTGGAATGAAAGTTACAAAAGAACATTTTAATGAAGTTACTGTTAGTGCCATGTCACTTCATAGATTTGCTCTATCATATTTTTTCTTTCCTTTCTTAATTTATGCCAGCTACCTTCCTGATTTATATGCAAATTCAAAATGTTTTTGTTTCACATAATTAAATTTGGATTCTATTTCCTGAATTGTTAACATGGACAATTATTGACATAGCAGTTTAACTAGGTATAAGGTTTTAGAATCCATTGCTGTCTTTTGCAAAATAATTTATTTCTAATTTCATCCAATAATTTTTGCAACTTTTCTTTTCTAGATGATTCCGTATTATAAAATAACCTCTCATGACCACTTTATTGGCATCCCAAACAGTTATTTAAATTATCTTTTAGTATTTGTTGACCAAATATGATTGGATACATAAGGAATTTGTCTCCGTTGCGTAAGCTCTCAATATACATACAAAGAAATATAATCATACGACACCACTACTATAAGACAGGGGTCAGCAACCTTAAACACTCAAAGAGCGTGGCCAACTTGACGTCACTCATTCCCACCCAGTCACAAGACCCCTCCCAGCAACGCTTACCAGTTATGCTCCCCGTGTTTTCTTTTCTGTGGAGAATAGCTCTCTCTCTCCCCCCCCTCTCTCCCCCCTCTCTCTCCCTCTCTCTCTTATCTCCCTCTCCTCTTCTCTCTCTCTCTCTCTCCTCCCTCTCTCTCTTGTGTGTGTATTCCCTCTTGAATCATTTCCCAAAACAAGTGAGGGTTGGGTTTGTTTTTTTTGCTGATGTTGTTCTTCCTTTTTCTTTGGGTGCTTTTTACTATATGAATCAACAGTCAATTAAGGTTAGGAGAATGAGCGCATACAGGGAGAAGAATAGAGAGTAATGTTGGAATAATACACACAGAGCACATTCAGATACATTGGAGAGTAACTGTACGTTTTTACTTCCAGAAACGTTAAGCAAAGTCCAAAATAAGCAATCCAAAGTGATTCATAAGTTAAATCAGTCAGTTTTCAATCCAGGGATAATCCAAATATCAAAGTCCAGTGTCAAAAACAGTTCAGTAACAAACTTACAACAAATCCAGAAAATATCAGTCAATTAGGAAAAATGGAGCAACGGCAATACTTTTCAACAAAAGGAAACAGAGATACACTCTCTTCTGAGACTCAGGCTAAGACTAAAGGCCGTGTCACACTGCCCAACGGATGCAAAAAGGACACAACAGAACAGAAAAATGTTACATCCGTTGTATCTGCGCTCAAAAGGGGCGAAAATTTGCATAATTGGAGCAGACAACACGGAAGCGGGGAGGACGCAGGGCGGATGCAAAGCGGATGCGGAACGGAAGCACAGAGGATGGAAGCGGATGGTGCGTCCACTAGGCTTCCGGGGGGCCTCAGCGAAGCGGACACGGAATGGAAAAAGCGGATGCAGAACGGATGCACAGCGGATGAAGTGGATGCACAGCAGAAGCCTAGTGGATGCACAGCGGAAGCCTAGCGTTAATTGCGCATGCGGGGAGGATGCATTGCGCAAGCCCCCCGGATATAAAGGGAAGCAGCTCGCACATCTAGCATTCCGAGGAAAGACCTGCTGCTGGATACCTCAGAGTTCTTGCCTGCATGTCTGCCTGCAAGCCTTGCTGCCAGCCTGCCTTCCAGCCTTGCTGGCAGCCTGCCTTCCAGCCTCCCTGCCAGCCTTGCTGCCAACCTGTCTTCCAGCCTCCCTGCCAGCATTGCTGCCAGCCTGCCTTCCAGCCTCCCTGCCAGCCAGTCTGTCTGCCAGCCTTGGTGCCTGCCTTCCTGCCAGCCTTCCTGCCAGCCTTCCTAACAGGCTTCCTGACAGCCTTGGTGCCAGCCTTCCTGCCAGCCTTGGTGCCTGCCAGCCTTCCTGCAAGCCTTCCTGCCAGCCAGCAACCCCACAACCATGGGGAAGAAGCGAAAGTCTCAGCAACCTGCCGCCATCCCTGGCAAGAGGGACAGGGCCACCCTCGCGCCCCATGTCCCTGACTCATCTTCTGCTGGGGCTTCTGCTGCTTGGGCTCGCTCTTCTGTTGCTGGAGCTTCTGCTGTAGCTGCTCCTGGCAGTGGTGCTTCTGCTGCGTACTTTGCTGAAGCTGCTCCTGGTCCTGCTGGTCCTGCTTGTTCTGCTCGTGCTCCTGGTCTTGTTGACCCTGCTGCTGGTGCTTACTCTGCTGCTGCTCATCCTGGTCTTGCTGCTGCTGCTGCTGATGATGATGATCCTGCTGCTGATGATCCTGCTGGTGATTATGCTGCTGCTGATGATGATTATGAACCTGCTGGTGATGATGATAATGATGATGATGCTGTTGGTGTGGAGGAGCAGCCCCTACAACCTAGAAGCCCCTCTGATGAGGGCCCATCTGGTCCTGCCAAAGGGAGGAAGAGGCGTATGCAACAACGGGAGAGGAGGCAGTATTACATCGAGGAAGCGCACGAGGATGAGGTGCTGGAGTGGCTGAGAGAGAATGACTATCTGTGGCGGAAGGGACATCGGCTGTACAGGGACACCAAGCGGAAGCAGGCTGCTTGGAGAGAGAGGGCGGAGAGTCTGGGCTACACTTCGGAGGTGCTCCTCGGCTGGTGGAAGCACATGCACACCTGGTACGGGAAGCTGCACCTCAAGAAATCTGGCCAGGCCACGGTTAAGCTGACGGACAGAGAGAACTATGTCATGGCCAAGTGCAGCTTCCTGGAGGGTGAGGTCCGCCACCAAGGAGCACCAGGAGCCCAAATCTCTACCCTCTCTCTCCGGCAGCCTGCTGGGAGCCAGTCCTCTGGCGGCCGAGAGTCAGCTCCTGTCTCCAGGCAGGTGTCTGTGGAGCGTGCCACGGCAGAGAACCCCCGGGCAGGTGTTGAAAGCGTGGTGGAGAGCGATGAGGACTCCCTGGTGCGGTGGGAGAAAGGAGACATCGAGTCCACCGCTGCCGAAGCCGCATCCACCCACACCTCCGCCACCACAGTAAGGCAGAGAGCCGGACCACAGGAGGGGCAGAGCCACAAGGTCCTGGTGGAGATCAGGGACACCATCCGCACCAGCATAGGTCTCCTCTCTCAGCTGGTCCCCATCGAATCCTCCTCCTCCAACTGCAAGCCCTTCCTCAATTATGTCAACCAGACCCTCAAGGAGATGGCGGATCCCCAGTACCAGGTGGTGAAGGAGAGGATCACCACGTCGCTTAACAACCCTCCAGACCCAGAGGAACCTGCTCCCACCCAGTCCAGGTCTGCTCCTCCACCCCAGGTGATGTCCCTCCCATACCAAGGCTTCCCACACCCCCTCACCTACCAGGGCTACAGCTACCCTGAAGTCCAGCAGCACAGACAGCAGCCCTTACAGATGCAGGCACAGAGTCATCGGGCGACACCGCTGCCACCGGTTCCAATGATGCCACCGATGCCAACCTCGACAGTCCTCACCCCGCTGCAGACCAGGCAGCCCCACTACACTGCTCCTTCCTCCATCCCACAGCCAAGCCCAGCCTCAGTACATCTGTCCTCAGTACTGGGGCTTACTCCCCATGGCATGGAGGAAGGACCTCTCAGCATCGCGGGGCTGAGCCAGCTGTCCGACACCTTCCTCAACATACCATCCCCTGTTGTCCTCTCGGGGCTAGGCACTCCAATAACACCTCAGACCAGCACTGCAGCAGCACTCACCTCCACAGCACCTGCTCCCTAAAATCTTAGCCTGGGCACACACCTCCGAGTGATCAAGAGGAGTGCCAGAGACTGGCTGCCTGGATATTTGTGGACTTTATTTGGACACTTGACTTGGGTCATGTTTATTTTACAGCTTGTTATTAATAAAGTTTATCTTTGTTTCACACACTTGCATCATGAATTTTTTTCTATAAAGTCTGGGTGGAAACTTTTAGAAATGGTTTAGCCTTTGCATGCTTGTGGGATGGGTTAAGATAGCAGTGGGATGGGCAGGGATACCTGTGGGATGGGTTAAGATAGCTGTGGGATGGGAAGGGATACCTGTGGGATGGGTTAAGATAGCTGTGGGATGGGAAGGGATACCTGTGGGATGGGAAGGGATACCTGTGTGATGGGCAGGGATACCTATGGGATGGGTAATAGCTGTGGGATCGATAAACCTCCAGTGCAAGCATAGTGGGACTGTATGGTCCACCCTCCCAGGTGCCACCCCTATGGCCCTTCATTATCAATTACAATGTAAGCATTGATCCACACATGTCAACATAAACACAACTCTTTATTAAACGCCCTGTTCATTGTCGGCCAACTAAACATACATGGCCCAATCTCATCCGTGTGATGAGACAGGCTGAAGGAAGCATCCACTAAGCATCTACCATCCTGTCTTGCCACTCCACCGCTCCAGCTGGGGAGTTGCACCAGTGTTTCAGGAGGTTGCGCTGCTTCTTCGCCTCACGTGAGACTCTGTTGGGGCCTTGCACATCCTCAGTGTCGATCAGGTTTTGCCCTTGCCTCCAATCCCCAGGCTCCATGTCCCCATTGCCTTGCTGGAGGTCCACAAGCCTGTTCTGCAAGACTGGGTAGCGGGTGTACATGAGATTGTGCAGGTTGCAGCAAGCTTCCACGGTCCTCCTCATGGTCTCTGGGCGATGCTGCATGTTGGTGAGAAGTACCTGGAACCTGTTGGCCAGGATGCCAAAGACGTTGTCCACCACCTGCCTTGCCCTGGACAGCCTGTAGTTGAAGGTCCTCTCTTCACGGGTGAGGCATCTGGAGGTGTAGGGCTTCATGAGGTAGGTTGTGAGGGAGAAGGCGTCATCCCCCACGATGAAGTAGGGCACATCTTGCGTGTCTTTGGGCAGTGGGTCTGGATCTGGGAAGCCCACAATGAGGTTGCTTTCCAGCCCCTCCTTGAGGTGACTGTCGTTGTATACCTGGGCATCTGAAGATGAGCCGTTGCCTGAAACATCGATGTAGAACTTGTAGTCAGCATTGACCATGGCGAAGAGGATGATGCTGAAGAAACCGTTGTAGTTCTGAAAAGTGGACCTCGACTTGGCTGGAGCTTTGCAGGCCACATGCTTGCCATCGATGGCTCCAACGGTGTGGGGGAAGTTCCACTTCTGATACCACTGATCTGCAACTTTCTTCCATCCTTCTTCAGTGGTGGGGCACTGGAGGAGCTCCTCCTTGTATTCTTCGATGATGGCCTGCACCACTTCTCTGACAACAAAGCTGATGGTGCTGGGTGGCACCTTCCAGCCGTACTGCATGCTCCTGTAGGTGGTCCCTGAGGCCAGGTGGCGCAGAGTGAGTGCCACCTTGAGCCCAGGTTCCAGGCTGGGCGGGAAGTTGGTGTTTGTCTTGGTCAACCTGGGTGTCAGGCATTGCACAACTTTGTCAAACATGGCTGGAGGTATCCTCATGAAGTTCTGGAATGCCCGAGGGTCTTCGCTCCTGAGCTCCACCATCAGCTTGTCGTAAA
Organism: Laticauda colubrina; assembly: GCA_015471245.1. Classification (NCBI taxonomy): domain Eukaryota; kingdom Metazoa; phylum Chordata; class Lepidosauria; order Squamata; family Elapidae; genus Laticauda; species Laticauda colubrina. Next base: position 18,848,558 of record BLBF01000044.1, on the reverse strand, counting down.
ACCCTCGATTGAGAATTTAACAGTGGCAAATGGAAAATAAGAGGACAATATAAGGTAAATAAAAAACTGGACTACAGAGACTTCCGGTGGCAGGCAAGGATGTGTAGAGAGGCTGAGATCCGCTCCTGATTTCAGTCAATCTTTTTCTACGTTTGGTGTGACCCTTTGAGGTGCTCGAACCCCGGAGAGGTTTGTGTTGGTGTGGGGAGTACTTTAGCTGCTGTGTGGGGAAGGCAACCCCCCAGCAGCGAAGAGAAGCCCTCCAGAGCCCAACGATCAAGAGATAGCCTCCTGTTCATGGAGGCTCTGAAGTCCGGACTATCACCGATACTAAAAGCGAGTAAGTGACAACTTGTGAGATCATATGAAAGACGTATGGCTGAGGGAGTAGAACGGTGGAGAGGTGAAGAGATAAGATTACCAACTAACAATTGATTAAATAAGTGACTTTTGAAAGCCTGAAAGAAAGCGGCTGGAAAGCGGTGAAGAGGAGCTTGGGCGAAATGATTTGTTGAACTAAAGTGAAAGTGTGGATTGCAAAGAAAGAAGCTGTGTTACTGCATTAGAAAACTTTAAGATCGGAAGTGATATGGAACTTTTCATCTGACTACTAAGTTGATATTTTCTTTTGAAAAAACTGTATTGAAATAGTGAAGAGATCTGGGGCGAACTGAAGGGGACAGATTGGTGCTGGATGAAATGAGACCCCTGGAAGCCTTGGAGACTCAGTAACATTATATTTACACTTAATTAATAGACTTTTAATAGATTCCTGGGGAATTTTGCCTTATCTGAAGAGATGTTGTCAAGAAGAAAAAATTAAAATTGATCCAAAAACGCTTTAAAAAAGGGGAGATAGGTGGATTAGAAGATTAAGAAGACTGACTGTTGACTGTAGTCATTATTCAGCATTTTCCTTCTCCCCACTTCCGGTGCATTTGAAGGAGGAAAATAATAATAGTAATATTCTTTTTTTTTTCTTTTTTACCAGAGATAAAGAATAAAGACAGACTTTGGGATTTTTTTTTTCCTTCTCTCCCCCTTTTCTTATTTCTCTTTTCTCTTTTATAAATTTGCTAATTCTTTTTTTTTTTTTTCCTTCTGGTCTCTCTCATTATTTACATTTTGGGTGTTATCTTTTCCTGCTCCTATTACTTCTTCTATATAACGATTGTAAATTTATTTATCGAGATAAGAAATATAGAATAATAGTCTAGATTGTTGATAATTGACTTGATTAATTTTTTGAGAATTGGGATAATTATATTTTGACTAGATATACAAATTATAATAATAAAAAAGAGAATATATAGTAAGAACATAAGGAATACTGTAAAGTAACTATCAATAATTATAGGATTTAATATTCAATATTGAGTACACTAAAAGTTATATGTTTGGTGTATATATAGGTATTATATAGATTGTAAAATAACGTGGCATAGTGATATATAGAAATTGAATACAAACTCATAAAATTTACTTACTTGATTTAGATTTAAGATTTGGAAAAATATGTTTAATAGATAAATTAATTCTGCATAGATTAATTGTAATATTGAGGCTATGATATTGAATGGTAATTTGGGATAATATAATTAATATAATTCAACAACAGAAACAAATATTAAAAGAAATGACTTCGACAACTATCACAGCTCTGAATTAGAAGAAGAATTAGAATTAGAAGAAGAAATAATAAAAGGAAATATGATTGCTTGGAGTAGGAATGTAGGACGTAATATCACTTTAAATGAATGGGAAAAAGTCTGGGGAAGTAATAATAAGATTACAAAATCGGTAGCATACAAAGAAAATGCATATAAACTGTTTTATAGATGTATATATTATAGATATATTATAGATATAATTTTCATGAATGGCACCTTGCTCCTTTGAGATTGGCAAAAATGTGCCCCAAAATGAGTCCAAAGTGTTGAAAATGTAAAAGGAAAGAGGGAACTTTTTTCCACATGTGGTGGTCATGCATAGAAGCCCAAAAATATTGGAAGATAATAAGAAATTGGCTAGAAGATATTACTGAAGAACATATCGAATATAAACCAGAGTCTTTTCTACTAGGGATTTTTGACAAACAAATATCAAAAAAAGACAAAATATATTACAATACATATATTAACAGCAGCTAGGTTGGCTTTTGCTCAGTGTTGGAAGCATCCACAGATACCTACAAAGGAGATGATTATCCAAAAAATTTCAAACTGCGCAGAAATGGACAGATTAATATTAGCTCTAAAAAACAAAGAAACTTCAATATATTATAATAGCTGGAATTATTGGTATAAGTGGTTAGAACAAAGATGAATTTTATAATATAGGATAGAAAGAATAAGATAAATTTATATGAGTGATGTATAAATTCTTGTAAAGATAAAGTGTTTAGAGATAGTAAAACCAAAGGAAGAAAAGATCTCACAAATTGTCGAAAGTAAGAATATTTTTAACAAATCTCTTTTCTGTATTTTCTTTCCTTTTTTTTGTTTTTCCGGTCCTCTTTTCCCATCCCCTTTCCCCCGCCTTTTTTTCCCCTACCCTTCGATTATGTACGTATTATTATGTTGTTGTGTCTTTTTTTTTTAATTGTAAAATCAATAAAATTTGTTTTTTTTTAAAAAAACTGAACTACAAAGGAGCTAAAGCAAAATTAAGGATGGAATTGGGAATAATATACAGAACCTGGCATCAGTTAGGCATTGGATAAAATTGCTTGAAATTGATTATACTTTTTTAAAAAAGTTAATGGTTGAAAATTAACATTAATATAATTGAAAAAAGGGGAAAAAAAGAACTTTGAAAAGTGGAAGCAGTATAGAGCGCCACCTAATGGTACATTTTTTCCTAAAAGACTTTATGGAAAATTACTGGTCATTTAAATGCATGAATGAGAAAAGATGTGAAATAAAAGACTTTAACACAACAACATAAAAGACTTTAACACAACAAGAATCCTGGAAGCTTAAAAGAAGCAGAGGGAGATTACAACAAGAGGATAAATAAAAACAACATCTTGGAACTGTTGGGGGTTGACTGTGCAAAGGAAATAGAAGGACCAATAAGGAAAAGAGAAACAAACTGAGTCTCTTGGCAAGGATTACAATTAACTTTAAGATAAAGAATAACTCAACTGATTAAAAAAATGGAAGAAGCAAACAAAGAATTTAAGCTGGAACTGCAAACAGTGAAAGAAATGTTAAAAGAAAGAAGGTGACTATTGGTCATACTGGCAGAAAAAGTAATGCAATTTATAGCAGAACAAAGAGGCCCTAGAGAAGAGGAGCCAAAGAAAGAAGAAAACAGTCCAGATGGACATGAAGATTTAGAAACATTGCCAAAAGACACAAAAAGAATTAAAACTAAGACATTGATGACAGGGATAATAAATAAAAGAGAAAACATTCCCAAGAGTAAACAAAAGAAGAACAAGCTGTTCAGGAAAAAAATTCAAAAAAGAGGAAAGGAAAGGGTGAGAGGAAAGATGGGTGATTGGCAGATGGAAATAAAAGTAATATCAGAGAAAAAAAGAAAGATAAAGAGGAAAGGCCAGAAAAACTTAACAAAGAGAAAGCTGGCTAAAACTAAGAGAAATGACAAGGCCGAGAGATTCAGAGATAAGGGTTAAACATAGCATAAAAGGGGGATATCACATGGGAATATATCTTTGTATTTTTTATTAGAAATGTAGACTGGGGAGATTTGAAGTTTATAACTTATCGGAAATTACCTTAAGATTATTAGATAATTATCAATGAGAAAAATGAAGATTGAGTGAGCAATATTAAGAGGGTTTTATTGTTATCAATCCTTTCTGATACACACACACACACACACACACACACACACACACACACACACACGTTTTCTTAAGTTTTCGTGGGTATTTATATGTATAGTATTCAGCTTTGTTCGGCTATTTTCCCACGTCATTATAGTTGTGCTTTTAAAGTTGTAGCAACATTTAGAAATTAGAACATGACAAGAAGGCCCCCAACAAATCACAACAACACCTGAAATAATTAGGATATGTTTCCAACAGAGAACTCACCAAAACAGAAACAGATGTCCTAACCAAAGGATTTAATTATGCTATAGCACCCCAAAAAATCCTCACAGAATCCATCATATGCGGAGTGGAATCCAGCCTAACTAAATTAAATACAGATGAAGCTGATACAATAAGACACCAAGTCACTAACATCCTATGCACAAGCAAACCACCCAAAAGCAACTTGCACAAAAAGGAACTGAAAGCCCTGAAAGCCTTAAGAAACAACAGCAGCATAATCCTAATTCCAGCAGATAAAGGTAATACCACAGTAGTAATGGATAGAAAAGACCACGAAACAAAATTGACAGACTTACTCCAAGACTCCACATACAAACCCATAAACACGGACCCAACAATATATCTGGAAAAAATAACCAAGAAGAAAATAATAACCAGCCACATGAGCAAGGAGATCCAACAGACGATCATCCCAAGAGAAAAATCTTCCAGATGTCCCAAACTATATGGCCTCCCAAAAATATACAAGTCCCGATAAAAGAAACTCTTGAAATCATCAAAAATAAATACCAACCAGCTAAAGACCTCATGGAACTAACAGAACACTGCCTAACCAACACATATTTCATATACAAAGGACAAAGATACAAGCAAATTGAAGGAGCCCCGATGGGATCACCACTGTCACCCATCATTGCAAACCTGTTCATGGAAGAATTCGAATCCAGAGCCCTAGCCAATGCTACCCACAAACCCAAACTATGGTTAAGATACATCGATGACACATTTGTTATCTGGCCCCATGGAAAAGAAAACCTAAACAATTTCCTAACACACCTAAACAGCACACACCCCAAAATCAAGTTCACCATGGAAACGGAAACAAACAAAAACTACCATTCCTAGATGTACTAATCTACAAAAGAACAGATGGCACACTAGGACACACCATATACCAGAAGAAAACACACACCAACTGCTACCTCAATGCCTAATCCCAACACCACCCAGCACAGATAAACTACGTGGCCAAAACACTAATCACCAGAACCAAACGCCTGGCAGACGAGACACACATAAAGATGGAACTATGCACCCTGACTAAAGTACTGACACCCAACGGCTTCCACAAAAGCAAAATCACCGGCTTGATCCACAAAAACACACTAAGACATAATGGAGGCCTAGAAGATGAACAGATCTATGGAACAGCTGTCCTGCCCTACATAAGAGGGCAGGACAAAAACTACAGACAAAATCAGTAAGATACTACACAGGCATCACATCAAGACTGCCTTCAAAACAGACAAAAAAATAGCAGCCATCCTGAGGAACCCCAAAATTGACCTGGAAAACCAAGGCATATATGAAGTCCCCTGTGCATCATGCCCCGCCACATACATTGGACAGACCAATAGAAGAATAAGTACCCAGCTAGATGAACACAAAAATGCAGTAAAAAAGCTGGAACACACTTCCTCACTAGTCCAACATGAAAGCCACAGTTCATAGCATCAACTTCAATGACATCAAAACCCTTCCGGTTTGCAGGGCTTCGGCGGCAGCAGGAATCCACGATCATGCATGGTTTCTGCTTGTGCTCGCCACTGGAGTGCCCTGAGCCAGCCGGCTCCGGGGCTAAAGCCACCCCTTAGAGGTGGCTGAAGATAGGGGAGATCTGGCAAGGTTTGAGAGGAGCCGCATCTCCTCACCGCAGCTGGATTAACTCCCTTTTCTGAAGGCGGTAAGAGCGGTGGTCAGAAATGGCTGCCACAAAGAAGCACTCATCCAGAAAAGAATGTGCAGGAGGAAGCTAAGAGATGAAAATTTTGGCTGACCGGGAAAAGAAGCAACATTCAAGACTTTCTGGAATTTAAATTTTAAAAAAAGATACATCGCTCCCAAAGAAGATCTAGAGGCAGCGAATGAAAGTGAAAAGGGAATGCTTATTTTTTCTCTCTCTCCTTCCTTACAGTGACAGTAGATGAATGAGAAATCGGAAAAACCCGCTTTGGCATCAGCAGGTAATTAAACTGGAAAAATTGAAGCCAAGGGGACAATAATGTTTTCTGATCACTGAAAAAACTTTTTTTTCCTTTGCTGTAAGTGGGAAGGGAGAGGAAAAGAATAAGAGTAAGATTTGGCTGGAGGAGACTGCTTGGAATCTAAAAGATTAAAACTAAATTGTAACAAGACTTCCAAAAGACACAATTTAATTGGAACTTTGTAACTGAACTGCAACCCCAGGAAGAGAAAGTGAAAAAAGAAGAAATTGTTAAAACAAAACAGTTTGTGTGTATTTGGACTAATTAGTGATTTTGGGACTCTTGGAAACTATATTTGAAGGATTAAAAACATTTGGGTGGTTGTTTAAAAAATTTCTACAATGGCATCACTGGTGGATGAACTGAAAATGGAATTCAAAAAATATAAAGAAGAGGAACAAGAAGGGAAGGGCTCTTTTGGCTCCGTTTTTCATTTTTTAGAAATGGCGATTTCTACTTATGAGAAGCTACAAGAACAAGAAGATTGGGATAAAGAAGAAGCCATCTTTAATGAACAAGTAACCTTATCTGGGGAAGAAAGGGGAAAGAGAATGGAGAATGTAAGACTCAAAAAAAACAACCAGAAAAGGGAAAAATAAGGTAAAAAGTAGATATAATGGTAGAAAGCAACAGAAAAGAGGAATACAGAAGAGGGAAATGAAGATGAAGAAACAAGGGGGTAAAAAGGGTAGAGTGAAGAAGCAAGGGATGAAGGAAGGGAAGAGAAGCTACAAAGGTTTGAAACAAGATGTAAAGAAACAGCACTTATTTAGAGATAATAGGTAAAAATATAACTGAAAAAGAGACTCTGCAAAAATACATAAGAATATTGTTGTATTAGAAATAATATTAGAAAATTTGGAACAACATAGGATGATAAAATGGGATAAAATAAATTAAGAGAGAACTGAATTAAGAAGGATTGGGAACATTTTAAGTACCGTATTTTTCGGACTATAAGGCGCACCTAAGAGCCGTAAATTTTCTCAAAAATCGGCCATGCACCTTATAATCCGGTGCGCCTTGTGTGTGCACTGAGTTCCAAAATCTGTAAAAATGTTGCTGTGCGACTTTGGTAAGCGCTCTGCTTGATTGACTGTCAGACCATTTCCTGCTGACACTGGGACATAATACGTATACTACGTACGCTGGCAGCAATAAACCAATCAGAGAACATTAAGTAATACGTGCAGTACGTACGCATTACTAAATAGGTACAGTATGTACCGGTACGCTTGCCAGTATCTCCGCCACGCTTCTGCAAAACAACATTTGTTTGTCTAAGGACCCCCGAAAATTGCACCACTGAAGAGACATGCTTATGAGACACAATTCAAACTACAGGCTATCAGTTACACAGTTGTAAATGGGAATAGAGCAGCTGTGAAAGAATTCAACATCAATGAATCTATGGTTCGGAAGTGGAGGAAGCAAGAAAATGAACTGCGTCAAGTTAAGAAGACGAAACAGAGTTTCCACGGGAACAAAGCAAGGTGGCCACAGTTGGAAGACCAACTTGAACAATGGATTATTGAACAAAGAACAGCCGGGAGAAGTGTCTCTACAGTCACCATTCGACTGAAGGCAATAACGATAGCACAAGACATGAAGATCGAACACTTTCAAGGAGGTCCGTCTTGGTGTTTTCGTTTTATGAAAAGGCATCATCTCTCCATCCGCGCAAGGACTACCATGGCGCAGCAACTGCCAGCGGATTACAAAGAAAAGCTGGCCATCTTCCGCACCTACTGCAGTAACAAGATTACAGACAAAAAGATTCAGCCCAACCACATCACCAACATGGACGAGGTCCCCCTCACATTTGACATCCCCGTGAACCATACTGTGGAGAAAAAGGGGACCAGCACAGTATCGATACGCACCACGGGGTATGAGAAGTCGGCTTTCACTGTTGTTCTTGGTTGCCACGGTAATGGACAGAAGCTACCACCTATGGTCATTTTTAAGAGGAAGACGCTGCCAAAAGAAAAGTTTCCAGCCGGAGTCATTGTTAAGGCCAATCAAAAGGGCTGGATGGACGATGACAAAATGAGAGAGTGGCTGAGAGAGGTGTATATAAAGAGACCGGATGGTTTTTTCCACGCATCACTGTCCCTGTTGATCTGCGACTCCATGCACGTCCATCTCACTGCTACTGTGAAAAACCAAGTAAAGCAAATGAATTCGGAGCTTGCCATCATTCCGGAAGGATTAACAAAAGAACTCCAACCGCTGGACATTGGTGTAAACAGGGCGTTCAAAGTGAAGTTGCGAGCAGCGTGGGAGCGATGGATGACAGACGGCGAACACACCTTTACTAAGACTGGGAGGCAGCGCCGGGTGAGTTATGCCACCATATGTGAATGGATTGTGAATGCCTGGGCAAAGGTATCTGCTTTAACTGTTGTCCGAGCTTTCGCAAAAGCCGGCATAATTGCTGAACAGCCACCTGGCAACGAGACTGACTCCGACAATGATGAGAGGGAACCTGACATGTTTGATGGCGAAATTGCCCAGCTGTTCAATTCAGGCACAGAAGATGAGGACTTTGATGGATTTGTGGGAGAAGATTGATTAAAAAAATTATGTGAGTATATTGTTAAATAGTAGAATGAAGTTCAAATAAACTCGATGTTTTGCTTCCGTTACCTTTTTTTTTTGTAGACTGTATGTTTTAGCATGCGTCTTATAATGTGGTGCGCCTTATATATGGGTTAAGTACAGAAATAGACCCCGTAATTGAGGCTGCGCCTTATAATACGGTGCGCCTTATAGTGCAGAAAATACGGTACATAATGTCTTAAAATATAAGTGAAACGAGGGGGAAGTAACTACGTAAAATAAGTGTTCCCACAGAAGCAAGATACCTATTTGAAAAGGAATGTATAAAATGTTTAAGATTTAAATGAATATTACAACAACAGAAAAGAGGAATATGGAAGAGGGAAATGAAGATGAAGAGACAAGGGGGTAAAAAGGATAGAGTGGAGAAGCAAGGGAGGAAGGAAGGAAAGAGAAGCTATAAAGGTTTGAAAGAAACTGAAAAGAAACAGGACTTATTTAGAGATAATGGGTAAAAATATAACTGAAAAAGAGATTCTGTAAAAGTACATAAGACTGTATTGTATTTGTGTGAGAAATAATGTTAGAAAATTTGGAACAACATAGGATTATAAAATGGGATAAAATATTCAATGTAATTTAGTGAAAATATCTTCTTTTTTGAACAAAATAAATGAAATGAAATACGAGAGAACTGATTTAAGAAGGAATGGGAACATTTTAATTCTTAAAATATAAGTGAAATGGGGGGGAAGTAACTATGCAAAATTTATAAGTGTTCCCATAGAAGCATGATACTTATTTGAAAAGGAATGTATAAAATGTTTAAGATTTAAATGAATATTAATTTTAACAACAGAGTTCAATTGGTATGGATTGTTGTTTTAATTATATTATATATTTACATTTTTTTCTTTTTTTAAAATATAGTGAGTAGCTTCAGAATGTACTAAGCAGAATCCGAATGAAAGTTATGCATTATTTTAAGTGTTAAATTTAGGGGAAAGATATAAAGGCGCCATACTCCAATCAGTTATTACAGGAGAAATTTTGTGTTAATGAGAAAAGATAATAGACAGCTGAAACAGAACAGACAAAGGATATAACTATAATGATTTAAATTGAGATGAAATAAATAAAATAGAATTAAGAGAGTGAAAAGAGGGGAGAAACTATATAAAAAATGTAGAATGGTAATAGGATATGGAATAGTATACAAAAGTGAGCATGAACTTGAATTTATGTCTGTACGAAGAGATGTAAGCCGGGATCAAGCTGTTTTCAAAAAAGATGTTTTATGTTTTTATGTTATGTGTTTTGTTGTATATGTTTGTTTTTTAAAAATCAGTAAAATTTTGGAAAAAAAAAAGAATTATCAGAGAAGCCATAGAGATTGAAAAAAAGACCTGAAAGCATGAATAGAAGAGATGACTCCACCAGACTGTCAATCATTTGGAAGCCTGCACTCTCAAATACAAAGATGTCCACACCACAAGCCAGGCAAACACCTGGGCACAAACAGACTCCCTCTGATCCCTCCAGCTCAAACACCCCCCCACCAGGCACCCAGATGAAACCTAGCTTCCTAATAAATGATAGCCGTCCGTTTACTTGGAGCCAAGCCGCACTAAAAACCTCCAATGCAGGAAACACAATGTTGCCAGCCAATCAAGACAAAAAAAGCTACAAAATAGACAGAAGATATTAGAAACACCAGTCAAGCAGAACTCAGCAAACTCCATGACCAATAAACACAGACCAAGACTCCCAACCAAACAGAATGAAGAAAAAACCATTCTGGCATAGCGTACGCTAGCACCAAATTTAAAACAGAAACGGCTGTGGAAGTCTGACTCACAGACAAACACAATACAGAAGCCTGCTGATGGCAGATGAGATTCTGCTGAAACGTTGCCACAACTTTAAAAGCACAACTGTGATGACGTGGGAAAACACCTGAACAAAGATGAATACCATACATATACATACATATATATATATACATACATACATATATACATATTCTAAAATATGCTAATGACTGTTTAAATGATATTAGGAAAACAAGAGAATATGATGACAGGTGAAAATATGGTATTATGTTCAAAAAGTGTGAATTAGTGTTATATAAATGCTATAGGTTGAAATTGGTCAAAGGGAAGTAAAAGGGGAAATTAACTCTGTTTTTACTTTTTTTTCTTTGTGGTATACATGAAATAGAAAATGTAATTGATTATACAAAGGATATGAGAAAATAGAAAATATAATGAACTAGAAGGGATTATGTGGGAATGTAAAATATTTATAATGAATGTATTATATTATAATCAAAAGCAGGGAATGAAAATTTATTAAAACCATGTAGATAAATATTGGCTAAGTGAAAACAAAGAAAAAAATTGAAATGCTTATATGAATATATCTGGAATATATATAAGATACATTGCAGATGGGGGGATATACCATGTAGATTCTAAATATACTAATCTTACTTTGATTTTCCTCGTGTGTTTTTTTCATTGACTGTCTAATTATATATTGCTTTTGAGAAAGTCATAGATGATAACAATACATACTGTAACATAAAATAGGTGGCAAGCAGAAAATGGAAATAATAGGGGATAAAGAATTGAAAATATATGTGAGGATGAAGTGATTTTCATACTGAATTAATGAATTGAAATATGAAAGGGAAATTTATCTAAAGATTAGTTGAATGGATAATAATTTGAGATGACCAGTTTGGGCAAACCGGAAGTGGTGATTTGGCATGGGTTGCTGAACCGGTGGTGACTCCTGGCTGGCTATGCCCGTGACCCAACCGTCTGGTTGCTCACTTGCCCCGGTAACTCTCCTAGCTTTCTCTACCACATGGAAGCCGCAGTACAGCTCAGGCAGATGTCCTGCGGCTGCTGCACAAGCACACTGTGTGTGCAGCCGCTACATGTGCAGTTGCATATGCAATGGCCCTGGAACATCCAGCTGCCTGCCCTCCCTCCCGGAGCATGCTTTCTTCCTTCTCCTGATGGATGTGCCTCTTCCAGCCCGGCCCAGCCCTTGAGGATTAAAATATTATATGACCACCAATCCAGCTTCACCACTATTTCTTTTCTGAAAAAAGCTTCGGGGGGGGGGGGTAGGGACACCCAAAGAGGCATCTTCATAGAAAATTTTGATTTTGATTTCAAATGGCATGTCCAACAAGTGGTTATTAAAATAATCATTTACTTTTGTCATATCAAAATTAATCATTCTTTCCAAATCTTAATTCATGACCTTCTTCTAGGTCAAGTAGCCTCTTATTCTGGAGGTTCAACCACTCTTTTAGCCAGACCAAACAAAAAGTGTCAAAATACAATTTCAAATCTGGTAAACCCAAACACCCTCTTTCCTTAGCATTTTACAGTAGTTTATATTTAATTCTTGGGGTTTTTTTCCCTTTGACATATAAATTTAGAAATATCCATCTGCCATGGTTTAAATGGAGTATCAGTTGCAAATATTGATAATGTCTGAAACAAAAAAGCATCTTTGGTAAGATATTAATCTTAATTATGCCAGTAGTAATAAATTCACTTTATCCCATCATAATAAGTCCTTTTTGATATCATTCCAAAGAGCCACACAGTTATTTATGAAAAAAAAAATTCTTCATTTGTAAAGACTGGAGGAGGAATATTCCTAGAAAGATGCCTGTTGTTCAGAATCTGTTGCCTGATGTTCATCTTTTGTGTATGCAACCAGCAATCAGTCATAGCAAATAATTAAAAAAAGCATCAAAGCTATTAGAGAGCATTTCACAAAGGCTGCCATCAGGGGTGGTATCTTGAGATTAAAATTCCAGGTTGTTATCAAATATTCATTTAATTTCTTTTTACAGTCCTTTACAATCATCTCCTTTTGTGGAATAGATACATTTAGTCTCCTATATTATTCAGGATTTTTTTCCTAAATATAGAAAGAACTGGGTTCTGGTGTGAAAAGATTTATGTAAGATACCTACTTTTAAAACTTTATTTGCAGGACTTTTAGAAATCTGCATCATATCAATTCTTGAGAAAGATATATGTTGTTCTGGAAAAAAAAAGTCTAAACTTTTAACTCTTTGCCTTTCCTGCCTAGTTGCTCATAGGACATTGAATCTTTTAAGGCTATTTGCATTATTTGCCCCAATATAAAAGATGAGAAATGAATAATAATCAGTGGGCTGGATTATTCTAGCGAACCTGTCTGTCAAAACAGGTAGGAGACAACACACTAGAAACATAAGTGTATTGAAAACCTCCCAAAACAAATCAAATGTTCCACTATCAAACTAATAAATAAAACCACATAAGAGAAGTTGTATATTTAGATGAGCACAAACACCACAGAAACCCTGAACAGCAGAAAAAAGAAACAATGCATCTAAAGCAGGGGTGTCAAACTTATGACATGCAGGCTGGATTTGGCCTTTGGGTGTTTAAATCCGGCCTGTGGCCGGCCTGGAAATATCAAAGGACCAGCTCGCGGTGCTTCTGGCAGCTAAAATGGGCTGGGTGCATCCCCCTGGTACCTCATTTTCCCCCTCCAAGGCCTCCTGCAGCACTCTGCCAGCCAAAACCAGGCCGAAAAATGGCCTGAAAAATAGCCTGAAACAGAGTGCTGCAGGAAAAATGACCGGAAAATGGAGTGCTGCAGGAGGCCATGGAGGGCGAAAATGAGCCGCATGGGGCTGCTTGTAAATCCCCTGAACCCCGTTTTGGCTGGCAGGGTTCTACATCCTTCTCACCCCCCTGCCTCCAGCCCACAAAGGAGAACTATAATGCTGATATGGCCCTTGAAGAAATCCAGTTTGACACCCCTGATATAAAGCGTCTATGCAATATATTTCAATGAAATGGATATCCATGCAACTTCATGAAAAAGTGCCTGACTATTCAACACAACATAGCATAACAATACAAGTTGTAAAAAAAGAATAATACTGTCATACAGGTGAAACTCAAAAAAATAGAATATCGTGTAAAAGTTCATTTATTTCAGTAATGCAGCTTAAAAGGTGAAACTAATATATGAGATAGACTCATTACTTGTAAAGCAAGATAGTTCAAGCCATGATGTGTCATAACTGAGATGATTATGGCTTACAGTTCATGAAAATCCCAAATCCACAATTTCAGAAAATTAGAATATTACATGCAATCAATAAAACAAGGATTGTACATAGAACAATATCGGACCTCTGAAAAGTAAAGGCATGCATATGTACTCGGTACTTTGTTTGGGCCCCTTTTGCAGCAATTACTGTCTCAATGCGGCGTGGCATGGAAGCTATCAGCCTGTGGCACTGCTAAGGTGTTATGGAAGAGCAGGATGCTTCAATAGCGGCCTTCAGCTCTTCTGCGTTGTTCGGTCTCACGTCTCTCATCTTTCTCTTGGCAATGCCCCATAGATTCTCTATGGGGTTCAGGTCAAGCGAGTTTCTGGCCAATCAAGCACAGTAATCCCACAATCATTGAACCAGGTTTTGGTGCTTTTGGCAGTGTGGACAGGTGCCAAATCCTGCTGGAAAATGAAGTCAGCATCCCCATAAAGCTTGTTTGCGGAAGGAAGCATGAAGTGCTCCCAAATCTCCTGGTAGACGGCTGCATTGACCCTGGACTTAATGAAGCACAGTGGACCAACACCAGCAGATGACATGGCTCCCTAAATTAACAGAGACTGTGGAAACTTCACACTGGACTTCAAGCATCTTACAATGTGTGCCTCTCCATTCTTCCTCCAGACTCTGGGTCCTTGGTTTCCAAATGAGATGTAAAAGTTGCTCTCATCACAAATGAGGACTTTGGACCACTGAGCAATAGACCAGTTCTGTTTTTCTTTAAGGCCGTGTCACACTGCCCAACGGATGCAAAAAGGACACAACGGAAGAGAAAAATGTTACATCCGTTGTATCCGTGCTCAAAAGGGGTGAAAATTTGCATAATTGGAGCGGATAACACGGACGTGGGGAGGACGCAGGGCGGATGCAAAGCAGATGCGGAACGGAAGCACAGCGGATGGAAGCGGATGGCGCAACCGCAGGGCTTCCGGGGGACCTCAGCAAAATGGACGCGGAACGGAAACAGCGGATGCAGAACGGATGCACAGCGGATGAAGCAGATGCAGAGCGGAAGCCCAGCGGATGTACAGCGGAAGCCTAACGGATGCCTGGCGTTAATTGCGCATGCGGGGAGGATGCATTGCGCAAGCCCCCTGGATATAAAGGGAAGCAGCTCGCACATGGCCAGCATTTCAAGGAAAGACCTGCTGCTGGATACCTCGAGTTCTTGCCTGCATGTCTGCCTGCAAGCCTTGCTACCAGCCTGCCTCCAAGCCTGCCTCCCAGCCTCCTGGGCAGCCTCCCTGCCAGCCTTGCTGCCAGCCTGCCTTCCAGCCTCCCTG
>BLBF01000044.1:18811438-18833491 GCA_015471245.1 Laticauda colubrina | reverse complement strand
CAGCCTCCCTGCCAGCCAGCAACCCCACAACCATGGGGAAGAAGCGAAAGTCTCAGCAACCTGCTGCTATCCCTGGCAAGAGCAACAGGGCCACCCTCCCGCCCCATGTCCCTGACCCATCTTCTGCTGGGGCTTCTGCTGCTTGGGCTCGCTCTTCTGTTGCTGGAGCTTCTGCTGTAGCTGCTCCTGGCGGTGGTGTTTCTGCTGCGTACTCTGCTGAAGCTGCTCCTGGCGGTGGTGCTTCTGCTGCTGCGTACTCTGTTGAAGCTACTCCTGGTCCTGCTGGTCCTGCTCGTTCTGCTCATGTTCCTGGTCTTGCTGACCCTGCTGCTGGTGCTTACTCTGCTGCTGCTGATCCTGGTCTTGCTGCTGCTGCTGCTGCTGCTGCTGTTGCTGCTGATCCTGCTGCTGCTGCTGCTGCTTATGATCCTGCTGGTGATTATGCTGCTGCTGCTGCTGCTGATGATGATTATGATCCTGCTGGTGATGCTGCTGCTGCTGCTGCTGCTGTTGGTGTGGAGGAGCAGCCCCTACAACCTGGAAGCCCCTCTGATGAGGACCCATCTGGTCCTGCCAAAGGGAGGAAGAGGCGTATGCAACAACAGGAGAGGAGGCAGTACTATATTGAGGAAGCGCACGAGGATGAGGTGCTGGAGTGGCTGAGAGAGAACGACTATCTGTGGCGGAAGGGACACCGGCTGTACAGGGGCACCAAGCGGAAGCAGGCTGCTTGGAGAGAGAGGGCGGAGTGTATGGGCTACACTTCGGAGTTGCTCCTCGGCTGGTGGAAGCACATGCACACCTGGTACGGGAAGCTGCACCTCAAGAAATCTGGCCAGGCCACGGTTAAGCTGACGGACAGAGAGAACTATGTCATGGCCAAGTGCAGCTTCCTGGAGGGTTAGGTCCGCCACCGAGGAGCACCAGGAGCCCAAATCTCTACCCTCTCTCTCCGGCAGCCTGCTGGGAGCCAGTCCTCTGGCGGCCGAGAGTCAGTCCCTGTCTCCATGCAGGTATCTGTGGAGCGTGCCACAGCGGAGAACTCCCGGGCAGGTGTTGAAAGCGTGGTGGAGAGCGATGAGGACTCCCTGGTGCGGTGGGAGAAAGGAGACATCGAATCCACTGCTGCCGAAGCTGCATCCACCCACACCTCCACCACCACAGTAAGGCAGAGAGCCAGACCGCAGGAGGGGCAGAGCCACAAGGTTCTGGTGGAGATCAGGGACACCATCCTCACCAGCATAGGTCTCCTTTCTCAGCTGGTCCCCATCGAATCCTCATCCTCCAACCGCAAGCCCTTCCTCAATTATGTCAACCAGACCCTCAAGGAGATGGCGGATCCCCAGTACCAGGTGGTGAAGGAGAGGATCACCACGCTGCTTAACAACCCTCCAGACCCAGAGGAACCTGCTCCCACCCAGTCCAGGTCTGCTCCTCCACCCCAGGTGATGTCCCTCCCATACCAAGGCTTCCCACACCCCCTCACCTACCAGGGCTACAGCTACCCCGAGGTCCAGCAGCACAGACAGCAGCCCTTACAGATGCAGGCACAGAGTCATCGGGCGATACCGCTGCCACCGGTTCCAATGATGCCACCGATGCCAACCTCGACAGTCCTCACCCTGCTGCAGACCAGGCAGCCCCACTACACTGCTCCTTCCTCCATCCCACAGCCAAGCCCGGCCTCAGTACATCTGTCCTCAGTACTGAGGCTGACTCCCCATGGCATGGAGGAAGGACCTCTCAGCTTCGCGGGGCTGAGCCAGTTGTCCGACACCTTCCTCAACACACCATCCCCTGTTGTCCTCTCGGGGCTAGGCACTCCAATAACACCTCAGACCAGCACTGCAGCAGCACCCACCTCCACAGCACCTGCTCCCTAAAATCTTAGCCTGGGCACACACCTCCGAGTGATCAAGAGGAGTGCCAGAGACTGGCTGCCTGGATATTTGTGGACTTTATTTGGACATTTGACTTGGGTCATGTTTATTTTACAGCTTGTTATTAATAAAGTTTATCTTTGTTTCACACACTTGCTTCATGAATTTTTTTCTATAAAGTCTGGGTGGAAACTTTTAGAAATGGTTTAGCCTTTGCATGCTTGTGGGATGGGTTAAGATAGCAGTGGGATGGGCAGGGATACCTATGGGATGGGTAATAGTTGTGGGATAGATAAACCTCCAGTGCAAGCATAGTGGGACTGTATGGTCCACCTCCCAGGTGCCATCCCTATGGCCCTTCATTATCAATTAGAATGTAAGCATTGATCCACACATGTCAACATAAACACAACTCTTTATTAAACGCCCTGTTCATTGTAGGCCAACCAAACATATATGGCCCAATCTCATCCGAGTGATGAGACAGGCTGAAGGAAGCATCCATTAAGCATCTACCATCCTGTCTTGCCACTCCACCACTCCAGCTGTGGAGTTGCACCAGTGTTTCAGGAGGTTGCGCTGCTTCTTCGCCTCACGTGAGGCTCTGTTGGGCCCTTGCACATCCTCAGTGTCGATCAGGTTTTGCCCTTGCCTCCATTCCCCAGGCTCCATGTCCCCATTGCCTTGCTGGAGGTCCACGAGCCTGTTCGGCAAGACTGGGTAGCGGGTGCGCATGAGATTGTGCAGGATGCAGCAAGCTTCCACGATTCTCCTCATGGTCTGTGGGCGATGCTGCATGTTGGTGAGAAGTACCTGGAACCTGTTGGCCAGGATGCCAAAGGCGTTCTCCACCACCTGCCTTGCCCTGGACAGCCTGTAGTTGAAGATCCTCTCTTCACGGGTGAGGCATCTGGAGGTGTAGGGCTTCATGAGGTAGGTTGTGAGGGAGAAGGCGTCATCCCCCACGATGAAGTAGGGCACATCTTGCGTGTCGTTGGGCAGTGGGTCTGGATCTGGGAAGCCCACCATGAGGTTGCTTTCCAGCCCCTCCTTGAGGTGACTGGCGTTGTATACCTGGGCATCTGAAGATGAGCCGTTGCCTGAAACATCGATGTACATGAAGTTGTAGTTAGCATCGACCATGGCGAAGAGGATGATGCTGAAGAAACCCTTGTAGTTGTGATAAGTGGACCCCGACTTGGCTGGAGCTTTGCAGGCCACATGCTTGCCATCGATGGCTCCAACGGTGTGTGGGAAGTTCCACTTCTGATACCACTGTTCTGAAACTTTCTTCCATCCTTCTTCAGTGGAGGGGTACTGGAGGAGCTCCTCCTTGTATTCTTCGATGATGGCCTGCACCACTTCTCTCACAACAAAGCTGATGGTGCTGGGTGGCACCCTCCAGCCGTACTGCATGCTCCTGTAGGTGGTCCCTGAGGCCAGGTGGCGCAGAGTGAGTGTCACCTTGAGCCCAGGTTCCAGGCTGGGCGGGAAGTTGGTGTTTGTCTTTGTCAACCTGGGTGTCAGGCACTGCACAACTTCGTCAAACATGGCTGGAGGCATCCTCATGAAGTTCTGGAACGCCTGAGGGTCTTCGCTCATGAGCTCCACCATCAGCTTGTCGTAAAGTATGTACTGTGCTCTTCTGGCGAACCATCTTCGGAGCCAGACTTTTTTTGGGTGCCTCCTTTTCTTCCCGTAGTACTTTTCACAGAGACTGTAGATGGTTTCGCAGTGTTGCAGAAGGATGTTGGCTGCCGAAAGGATTTTGTCACAATCCACGGTGGACATGACTGGATGCTGTGGATGAGCAAGAGTCAGATGAAGGCTGCAGAGGTCTGCACCGCTGGGCTGCTGGGCTGAAAGTACCAAGCAGGCGAGTTGCTCCCCCTTTTTATAGGCAGTATAGGTTTTCTGCTAGGCATCCTCTAGGCATCCTCTAGACATCCTTAATATCCGAGATAGGTCCCCTCTGCGAACGTTTTTTTCCATTTTAAACGCTTTGTTTCCTTTCTGCATCCGTTCTGCATCCGTTCCGCGTCCGTTCCGCTTCCTCCCTGCCTCCGGGCGGATGCGAGTTGCACGGATGCGCAGCGGATGCATAACAGATGCGTAACAAATGCCTAGCGGATGCGTAGCGGATGCAGAACAGACGAACTGGATACATTTTCCGCGCAAAAGTTTTGGGCAGCCCAAAACTTTTGGAGCGGATGAAACGTCAATAAACGGATGCTGGACGGATAGAGAGGAAGCAAAACGGAGGCAGTGAGTACATCGCGTTTTCGAACGGATGGCAAGGTTTTTTGCTCGTTTTACATCTTCTTTGCATCCGTTGGTGCAGTGTGACAGGGGCTTTAGCTGAGGTAAGATGCTTCTGACGTTGTTTGTTGTTCAGGAGCAGCTTGACAAGAGGAATATGATATTTGAAGCCCATGTCCAGGATCCGTCTATGTGTGGTGGCTCTTTATGCACTAACTCCAGCCTCAGTACACTTCTTGTGAAAGTCCCCAACACTTTTGAATGGCCTTTTCCTGACAATCCTCTCCAGGCTGCGGTCATCCCTGTCTATTGTGCACCTTTTTCTTCCACACTTTTCCCTGCCACATATTTTTTTATTAATGTGCTTTAATACAGCACTTTGGGAACATCCAACTTTTTTTGCAATTACTTTTTGAGGCTTTCCCTCCTTATGGAGGGTGTCAATGATGGTTTTCTGCACAACTGTCAGGTCAGCGATCTTTCCCATGATTGTGATTCCTACTGAACCAGACTGAGAGACCCTTTAAAGGCTCAGAAACTCTTTGCAGGTGTTATGGCTTCTTTAGCTGATTAGAGTAGGACACTTTGAGCCTAGAATATTGAATCTTTTCACAATATTCTAATTTTCAGAGATTGTGGATTTGAGGTTTTCATGAGCTATAAGCCATATTTATCTCAGTTATGACAAATCACAGCTTGAACTATCTTGCTTTGCATGTAATGAGTCTATCTCATATATTAGTTTCACATTTTAAGTTGCATGACTGAAATAAATGAACTTTTGCACGATATTCTAATTTTTCGAGTTTCAGCTGTAAATCCAAAGCACCTCAGAAACCACACACCAATTCCTCCAAAACATCCTTAGTAAGCAAAAAGCCTAATGGCCCCTGAAGTGTCATCTACAACATACAGTGTAAAGACTGCAAGAGTCACTATGTGGGACAAACAAGCAGAAGACTAGCAGAATGCATCCATAACAACAGCTAGCAGTTAGAAGATATTATGAAAACTCTTTAATTTCACAATATATGGGCAAATTTAACTGGGAAACTGTGACCATCCTGGACCAAGCCAAATTCAAAAATGCTAGAGAATTTCTGGAAGCTTGCTACTCTGACAAATTGGCCATCTATCAATAGACACATAAACAATATCGACATGCTGGGCAAAAGATAGTCAAAAAGGGAAGAAAAAACAAAACACCTCCCACTAGGAATCAACACCTAGATGAACATAAACACCAAAATTAACATCTGACTAACAACCAAGACATAAACAATACAAAACAAGGAACTGCCAAGCAGGCTCATAGTAGATTTAGGTTTTTGAAAGCTGTATGCTAATGTATTATGCCAAAATGTACTTGCTTCTTGTGCTGAAATATACTTGCTCTTTATTTATGGGGATAAATAGAAATACTACTTTGCTTGCTTTGTTAAAACTCTTAAGCAAGACCACACTGACACACATACAGAGGATATTCAGAGAAAAACCAAAAACAATTCAAAGTCACTGTCATGGCTCAATTTGCAAACCCAGTTTACAGCCTGACAAGAAGGGAGGGGAGGAAATTGGTTGGAATTCAAGGAGAGGGGGTAATGGAATGCAAGAGCACAGATTCTGCAGAGAGACATACCAGCGTTCCAAGGTCACCGGCTGGGAAAGTTCATCAGAATCTGTTCCCCAAGCAAACTAAACATAATTGATTGGATGGAATAAAATGACAATGAAAGAGCCAAGGAAAAAAAGGGAATGTGTAACTATGCTGTTTGCATGTGAAACATTAGAATTGGCTTTACTACTTCTGTATCCATATCTACTCAGTAAATTATACTCTTGGAAACAAAAAAATGGCCCAAGAGTCTTTATTTGCTGCATGCACTGAGTGGGATAGTTGACAGTCACTTTCATTGGAACTGATTCATTACTCACCTTAATTCAATATATCACACTTTTTTTCCTGCTTTTTTCAACCTGACCTTTTTAGCTAGATATTGTCTGTCAACTCAATTGCATACAAGGCAGTGACAAGCAAGATTACATGTCAGATATAAAAGATATTAGTAGAGAATACTCGTTAGTTAAAAGAGATTTCAATTAAACATAAAGAACTGTTTTTAAAATTCAAATATGGTAATACTATATTCAGAATATGCAAGCATTTTCAAAAAGTTTTACATTTTTAGAATTTGAGTATTGATAATTATCCTTTAAAATTAATGACTCATTTATAGTTTATGAAGATCAATTCTGAATGCTAAAAAACCTCTTTTAAAAAGTAGAAAATACAAATACAAAAAAAAATCCACTGTGCTATTCAGCTTCCCCATTTTTTCCATCCAATTCTTAATAATTCTTTCCTCCAGCAAACATGTGTACGTGTAAAGTACAGTAGTTTCTTTCAGTAATCTGGACTCTATGGTCCTATTAATGTATCCTGAGAAAGATTAGCATTTTTAAGCCCATGTCCCACTGCACCAACGGATGCAAACAGGATGAAAAATGGACAAAAAAGCTTGCCATCCATTGGAAAACGCGATGCATCCGTTGTGTACTCACTGCATACGTGTTTCATAAGCTCTATCCGTCGAGCATCCATCCACTGTGATTTCATCCGCGTAAGAAGTTTTGAGCTGCACAAAACTTTTTGAACGGATGAACTTTCCGCCGCGTACGATGTACATCTGCGACACATACGGGCAACAAACATTCTACGTCCGTTGTCATCTGTTACATGTCCGCTGTATCCTCTCGGCATCCTCTGGACATCCTTGCAACTCACATCCACTGCAGCTGAAAACGGAAAGAGGGAGGAAGCGAAAGGTACATGGAACATCTACACAGCGTTAGTAGCACGGAAACAGAAAAGATGTAAGTGGATGCACCTCATATATAAAGCATTAAAATGGACAAAACATTTGTATATGGGATGTATCTCGGATATTTAGGATGTCTGGAGTATGCCAAGAGTATGTGGAAGGACACTTAGCGCACAACCGATATTTCCTATAAAAAGGGGGAGGAAATCACCTGGATCTCAGTATCAGTCCAGCAGCCATGGTGTACAGACCGCTTCACCCTTGGTCTTGCTCTTCCACATCATCCATTGATCTACACCATGGATCATCACACAGTCCTTATGGTACCCGCCAATATTCAACACCAGAACCAAGCCCTGTTCAGACTGTTTCACCTTTTCTACGCAAAGAGAAGAAGGAGACGTCCAAGAGCTGTGTGGGTCCGACGATGGATCGGGAGAAGAGTGGAGTTTGGACTGTATGACAAGCTGATGGTGGAGCTGAGGAATGAAGACCCTCGTGCATTCCAGCACTTCATGAGGATGCCACCAGCCATGTTTGACGAAATTGTAGAGCGTCTGAGACCCAGGTTGACCAAGCCGAGGACCAACTTCTGTCCCAACCTGGACCCTGGACTGAAGGTGGCACTGACTCTGCGCCACCTGGCCTCTGGAACCACATAAAGAAACATGCAGTATGCCTGGAGGGTGCCACACAACAGCATCAGCAAAGTGGTCAGAGAAGGGGTGCAGGCCATCATTGAAGAATACATGGAGGAGCTCCTCCAGTGTCCCACCACTGAAGAAGGCTGGAGGAACAGTAGTATCAGAGGTGGAACTTTCCCCACACCGTTGGAGCCATAGATGGGAAGCACGTGGCCTGCAAAGCTCCAGCCAACTCAGGGTCCTCTTATTACAACTACAAGGGCTTCTTCAGTATCATCCTCTTTGCCATGGTTGATGCTGACTACAAGTTCATGTACATCGATGCTTCAGGCAACAACTCATCTTCAGATGCCCAGGTATACAACGCCAGTGACCTCAAGGAGGGGCTGGAAGGCAACCTCATCGTGGGCTTCCCAGATCCAGACCCACTGCCCAACGACACACAAGATGTGCCCTACTTCATCGTGGGGGATGACATCTTCTCCCTCAGAACCTACCTCATGAAGCCCTACACTTCAAGATACCTCACCCGTGAAGAGAGGATCTTCATCTACAGGCTGTCCAGGGCAAGGCGGGTGGTGGAGAACGCCTTTGGCATCCTGGCCAACAGGTTCCAGGTACTTCTTACCACCATGCAGCATTGCCCACAGACTGTGAGGAGCATTGTGGAAGCTTGCTGCATCCTGCACAATCTCATGTGCACCCGCTACCCAGTGTTGCAGAACAGGCTTGAGGGGTGGGTAAGGATAGTTGTGGCATAGGTAAGGATAGCTGTGGGATAGATAAACCTCCAGTGCAAGCATAGTGGGACTGTATGGTCCACCATCCCAGCTGCCACACATATGGCCCTTTTTTATCAATAACAATTTATTCATTGATCAACACATTTCAAAATAAACAAAGCTCTTTATTAATGCCCTATTCATTGTAGGGCCACTCAACATACATGGTTCAATCTCATCAGTGTTATGAGACAGGCTCAAGGAAGCATCCATTAACCATCTATCATCCTGTCTTGCCACTCCATTGCTCCAGCTGGGGAGTTGCACAAGTGTTTTAGGAGGTTGCGCTGCTTCTTCCCTTCATGTGAAGCTCTGTTGGGGTCTTCTACATCCAGTGTCTATCAGGTTTAGTCCTTGCCTCCATTCACCAGGCTCCATGTCCCCATTCCCTTGTTGACGGTCCACAAGCCTGTTCTGTTTATTTTGAAATGTGTTGATCAATGAATAAATTGTTATTGATAAAAAAGGGCCAAATGTGTGACAGCTGGGAGGGTGGACTATACAGTCCCACTATGCTTGGAGTTTTATCTATACCACAGCTATCCTTCCCTATCCCACAACTATCCTTACCCATCCCACAACTATCCTTACCTATCCCACAGCTATCCTTACCTATCCCACAGCTATCTTTAACCATCCCACAGCTATCCTTACCCATCCCACAAGCATGCAAAGGCTTAACCATTTTTTCAAAGTTTTCACCAACACTTCATTAAGTAAATAAAATGAACCAAGTGTGTGAAGCAAAGATAACCTTTATTAATAACTGTCTTAAGTAAACTGTATGACTTTATTAAAAAAGCAAAATGAACCAAGTAAAGTGTCTTTAAGCAAAGATAAAGTGAACAAGTAACAACTCAGTCTCTGGCACTATTCTCAGTCACCCTGAGGCATGTCCATGGTCTCAGCTGTCAAGCGGGCAGGGACTGTGGAGGTGGCTGTGGCTGGAGTGCTGGTCTGAGGCGCCATTGGGGTGCTTGGCCCCGAGAGTACAACAGGGGATGGTGCGTTCAGGAAGCTCTCAGAGAGCTGACTCAGTCCCGTGAGGTTGAGAGGCCCTTCATCAAGGAACTGGGATGTCAGGCCCAATACTGATGACAGATTGTCCGTTGAGGGGCTTGGCTGTGGGGTGGAGGAAGGAGGAGTGTAGTGGGACGGTCTGGTCTGCAGCTGGGCGAGGTGATGCGTCTGTGGCGTGCGATGAACCTGGACCTAGACTGGGAAGGGCTGTCTCTGCTGTGGGAAGTCCTGGTACTCATAGCCTTGGTAGGTGAGGGGCTGTTGAAAGCCGTGGAAGGGCTGTGACATCGCCTGGGGTGGAGGAGCAGACCTGGACTGGGTAGGAGCAGGTTCAGCTGGGCCTGGAGGGTTGTGCATAAGTGCTGTGATCTTCTGCTTCATCATCTAGTACTGGGCCTCGGGCAGGTCCATGAGGGTCTGGCTCATGTACGAGATGAAGGGCTTCCGGTTCGAGGATGGTATGTCACTGTGGACCAGCTGAGAGAGAAGATCTGTGCTGGTTTTGATTGTGTCCCTGATCTCCAACAGGACAGTGTGGTTCTGGCCCTCCAGTCTGCCTCTCTGCCTGCATCCTCTGGAGCTGGGTGTGATTGTGGGTGTGGGTTGGTCTCTGGTGGCTGCCGCTTCTTCCTCCATTTGTGACAGGCGATCCTCCACGTCCTCTGGCATGGGGAGTGCAGCTGTCGGGGGGGGGGTCTCTGCCATGGGGCCCTCTGAAGACACCTGCCTGGACACGGTAGCTGACTCCTGGCTGGAAGAGGACTGGCTGTCTGTGGGCTGTCTGAGGGAGAGGGTTGTCAGAGGGGCTGCTCCTTGGTGGCGGACCTCACCCTTCAGGAAGCTGCACTTGGCCATGACGTACATCTCCCGGTCAGTGAGCTTGACAGCGGCCTGCCCAGATTTCTTCAGATGCAGTTTGCCAAACCAGGTGTGCATGTGATTCCACCATCCAAGGAATAGGTCTGAAGTGTAGCCCAGGCTCTCTGCCTTGTCTCTCCAAGCTGCCTGCTTCCTCTTGGTGTCGCGATAGACTCTGTGGCCCTTTCTCTACAGGTACTCGTTCTCCCTCAGCCATTCCAGCACCTCCTCCTCATGCTCCTCGGAAAGGGTGTACTGTTTCCTCTTCCTCCCTCTGGCAGGGGCTTGAGCAGCAGGGTCTTCAGGGGCTTGAGCAGCAGGGCTTTGAGGGTCTTGAGGCTGATTCACCACAGCAGCAGCACCAGCAGCAGGAGAAACACCACCAGCACCAGCAGGAGAAGCACCACCAGCAGCAGCAGCAGGAGCAAAAGAAGCACCAGCAGCACCCGCAGCACCAGCAGGAGCAGCAGCAGCAGCAACACCAGCAGCACCAGCAGCTTCAGAGTCAGTGCCAGGGGGTGGGATGGTGGTTCTGTCCTTCTTTCCAGGGCTGGCAGGAGTAGGCACAGGCTTTCTCTTCTTCCCTGATTGACGAACCATGGTGTTATTCGAAGATGTCTGTGGCAGCACGTCTTTACCCTGAAAGCAGACTGCTTGCGAGCTGCATCCTTTTATATCCGCGGAGCTGATGCAATTCATCCTCCCCGCATGCGCAGTGAACTCTTTGCATCTACTATGCATCCGCTATGCATCCGCTATGCATCATATAGGCATCCGTGATGCATCCGCGTCATCCACTACGCATCCGTTTCTTCCGCTACGCATCCGCTTCTTCCGCTACGCATCTGCTCCTTCCACTATGCATCCGCTTCCCAATTCTCCCCCGGAAGCTCTTCGGATGTGTCATCCGCTTCCATCTGCTAGGCTTCCTTTGAACATCCGCTTAACATCCTCGCTACGTACTTCCCCCTTTCCATTCTTTTCCGTTCTGTTTATGCAAATTTGGGGCACTTTTTGGAGCGGATAACAACGGATGGAGCCACCCCCGAAATTTTGCTCATCCACTTTGTCCTTTTTGCATACGTTTTGCATCCATCGGCCAGTGGGACCTAGCCTTTAGCAGGTGCATCACATATTGGCTCAGATTCTACCCACAACCCCATTCCAGTCACTTATATTACTTGTAGCAAGGTAGCTTTCATCTGTAATCCCCTAAATTAATTCGTTCTGAATCAAAGAACTGGTGAATTTTTATATTAATTTTGAACAACTCCTTGCTAAATCCTTCTATTTTTAAGCATTCCTTTTAGGACCAAGAATGGTTTGCCTTAAGGCAACAAAGGATAACTTTCATCTGAGAAATTCAGATAAGATTGTCTTAGGTACATAAAACTTCTGATTCCAGTGTGCACATCCAAGTTTTTAATATTATTTAGTTACCTTTTGTGCAGCAAGATGAAGAGCTGTCCTCTGACTATGGTCCGCTTTATCAACATCTGTTCCTGTCTTCAGTAAAACCTCAGCACAGTCTAGTCTATCAGCCAAGATGCAATACATGAGAGGAGTTCTTCCAAACTGGTCCTCTTTGTCTTTCAAAATAGGATTGCCTAAAAATATAAGCAGTATCATTAGGTTTTATATAACTTGCATAAACAGTATGCACATACCTTATGAAAAAAAATATATGAATGAATGACACATTTAAAAAGGAAATGCTATCCTAGTAACTCAACATCAATAGACATGGATATTAGTAAAATATTAGGGATTATTCCATTAAGAAGATATTTTACAAATATAAAGCTAGAATTCCTGGCAATGATTTACTTAATGTTATTTAAGGAAGTGAAGAAGCATTGGTAGACTTACCTGTGAACGCGCCTTCTCAAATGGTGGAGACAGGATCCATGCATGGGATGTATTCAGCTCTGTTTGGCTATAGATTGAATAGAAAAACCGAAGACACCCCCCCTCTGGGCCACAGTCTCCAGTTCTGCATGAAGTCGAGGCTGTCCTATATACTTTGCAAGAATCCAATGTTCGTATAACATTCATGATTAGCAACAACTTAAATTTTAGTCCAATACACAACATGAGTGCCAGATTCTAATAAATGGGTGGGTCTGGATCCTGTCTTCACCATCTGAGAAGGCACGTTCACAGGTAAGTCTACCAACGCTCCTCCAGAATGGTTTTGACAGGATCCATGCATGGAACATACAAAAGCAACGTCCGTTGGAAGGGATTCTAACCGTGATGAAACTGATCTTCTGGCAAAACCTTTTGGAGCACTCTCCTTCCAAATGCCGCTTCCACAAAAGCAAAAGAGTCCAGTTTATAATGTCTAACAAATGGTGAGGGAGTAGACCAAGTCACCTCCTTACATATTTCTTCCACAGAAGCCTGAGTACCCCAAGCTGCTATAGTAGCTGCACTATGTGTTGAGTGAGCCGTGATGTGACCCCTACGCTTTGTAAATGTTAGCGATGGTTGCTCTAATCCATCTACCTATGGAAGAAGACGACACCCTTTGTCCCAAGTATTTCTGATGATAAGAAATAAACATTGCTTTCATCTTTCTAAAGGAAGCTGTTCTTTTTATGTAGATAGGGAGAGCTCTCCTTACATCTAAGGTATGCCAAAGTTTTTCTTTAGGGTGAGATAGATTGAGACAAAAGTTTGGAAGATCAATTTCTTATACCCTATGGAAATGAGAATTGACTTTTGGTATAAAAGTAGGGTCCAATCTTAAAACAACTCAATTGGTGTGAAAAATAGAGAGATCAGGTCTTATTGACAGAGCTGCAAGCTTAGATATCCGTCTGGCAGACGTAACTGCCAAAAGAAAAATTACTTTATACGATAAGTGTTGTAGATTGACAGTTCTCAAAGGCTTAAAAAGTGAAAGAGTAAGGGCTTGCAGTACCCTGGTAAATGGAATAGATTTCCATGATGGAAATCTATGAATGACCCCTGATCTTAAATTTGTTGCCCCTTTAAGGAAACGCCGAATTAAAGGATCTTGTGACAATAAATCCGAACTGGTACATGAAATTACCGATGAAAGCACTGCAACTTGTCTACGAAGAATTGCTGGGGCAAGACCCTTGTCCAATCCTTGTTGTAAAAATTCCAAAACCTGCGAGATGGAATCTGAGATGGAATCTCCAGGATCTGAGCTCTTATCCTTGGACCAATTACAAAAAACTCTCCAGGTAGCCTCATAAATCCTAATGGTGGGTTGTCTTCTGCCTGTCTGTATAGTATTAATAATCTGTGTGGAAAGATCCATCTTTTCTAACAGTCTCCTTTCAAGTGCCAGACAGCCAATTGAAGCCATTGAGGCTCTGGGTGTAGAATTGACCCCTGGCTGAGAGACACCTGTTCGGGAGGAATCCTCCACGGACATGACACTGACAAACTGATCAAGTCTGCAAACCACGGCCTAGTGGGCCAATACGGTGCTACAAGAAGAATGTCCACTTTCTGCTGTAAGGTCTTCCTGATGACTGCTGAGATGAGAGGTAGCGGAGGGAAGGCATAAAGGGGTCCTTTTGGACACTGGCAACGAAGGGCATTGACTCCCTCTGTTCCCTGGGATGGAAAGCTGGAGAAGAAACGAGGCAGTTGATGATTCGACTCAGATGCAAAATATCCAATAGTGGGTGACCAAATCTGCTGGAAATGTCTTGAAAAAGAAGATGATGCAACCTCCACTCTTCCTGATCTACTGTAGATCTACTTAGCCAATCTGTCCTGACATTATGGGTCCCTGAAATGTGTTCAGCTTTGATTGAAATCAGTTTTTTTTCTGGCCATGTACAGAGACAAAAAGCTTCTTTTTGTAATGACTTTGACTGTGTTCCTCCCTGATAATTAATGTGTGCCTTAATGGCCACATTGTCTGTTAGGATTAATGTGTCTTGTCCTCTGACTCTGGCCTTGAGAGCTAGATGAACTGCTCTTAATTCTAACCAAGTGATATGCTTAAGGTCCTGAGTAGTCCAAATGCCCTGTGCTACCAGTTCTTAACAATGGGCCCCCCATCCTGAGAGACTAGCATTGGAAGTTATTGTTATAAACTCCCTGTCTTTAAAGCAGCATCCTTTATCTAATGCTGAAGAGGTCCACTAAAGTAAGGATATTAAAACCTTGGTTGGCAATCTCACTTGGATAGGAGAGGTGCCTTTCATGGATCTCTGAAAGGGTAATAAAAACCACTGCAATTCCCAAGAATGTAATCATGCCCATGGCACTATATCAATGCAGGATATCATTTTGCCTAACAATTTTGACATTTGGGCTGGGGATGCTCTTTTTATGAAATAAAAATGGGCTGCTGGTTTTTAAATGTCCTCTTTTTTGTTGAGAGAGAAAAACTAATTCTGATTCGGTATCTATTATTGTCCCTAAATGTAGGACTCTGGTAGTCCAAATGACTCTTTTCTTGATTAACCAAAAAACCATGAGACTGTATTGTTTGTAAGGTGATGGCTAAGTCTCTAATAGCTAACTTGTGGGAGACTGATTGTATTAAAATATTGTCCAAGTAAGGCAGAATCCTAATTGAACAGTTCGAAGATGGGCTATTAAAGCTGCTAGGATTTTAGTAAATGCTCTGGGTGCCAATGCCAACCCAAAGTGCTCTATACTGAAAATGTTGACCTGCGTAACAAAATCTTAAATACTTGCGGTGGTCAGGTAAAATTGGAATATGCAAATATGCTTTGGTAAGATCAATTGAAACTAAATAGTCCCCATGTCTCACGCCCTTCAAGATAGATTGAAGCTTGTGCGCTTTGAATCTACAATAAATAATAAAAGAGTTTAGTCTTTTTAGATTTAAAATAGTCCTCCATCCCCCTGATGATTTTGGAACAAGAAATAACATGGAATAGAAGCCTTGGCCCTGTTGTTGATCTGGGACTGCTTCAATAGCTTGGATTGTCAGTAGGTGCTGAACTTGACTCCTCCATTTGTTTCCTTTTGTGTATGTTTACAGATACTGGACACCTACAAAAATCTTAGGGGCTTGGCTCAAAATTCAAGTGCCAGGCCTTTCCTTGTTGTCTGCCTAATCCAAAGATCTGAGGTCATTTCCTCCCATTGGTCTGCAAACCTTTGCAATTTACCACTGACAAGAATATTCAAGTGACTATTTGAATTTTCTAAATGGTCTGTTTGATGAGCCACAGAATGGTCGTTTTGACTTGTTGAAATCTTGCCTAGTAGTTGCTGCTTATGGCCTGTTGAAAAGGTTGCCTCTGGCCAAACTTTGCTTGACTTCTTTGACTGGTAGACCTGTTGAAGGGTACATGAAAAGAGCGTCTATAATAGGGAGAGAATTTGTTGTCTGCCTTCGTTAAGACTGATGGCAATATCTTACATTTGTCCTGAGATTCGATGAGAACAGGATCTAATGATGCCCCAAATAGCTTTCCCCCTTTTTATGGTGCAGATGCCAGCTTCCATTTCTTATTGGTGTCGGCCTGTCAGTACCTGAGCCAGAGTAATCTGCATGCAGCCACCACCGAAGACATGATTCGAGATGCGAATTTGACAGAATTCAAAGTTGCATCAGCTGTATATTCCGATGCAGCTATAACTTTGTTAAAGTCTAAGTGGGCTCTTATATTGTCTGTTGGTACCTGCTGCTGCATTTGTCTTAGCCATATTACAGCGGCCCTGGTAAAAAAGGATGCTGCTGTGGCAGTTTTGACCACCCATGAGGCTGCCAGGTGTGTCTTACACCACACTGAATCAGCCCTTTTGTCCTCTCCTTTAAGACATCAAGTTCATCATTGAGAGTTGTTGAAGATGCTAAAATTAACACTGGGTCATCAACCTCGGGTAGCTGTAAAATTGCTGCTAACAGTGTGTCAACATTGTAAATTGCCCATAATTCCAGGCCCTGAACTGGGCACCTCAAGCTGTCTCTGCATCATATTAAAGAAAATTTCATAGGAAAGGATGACATCCGCTTCCACTTTTGGGTCCATGAAAAGCGCTTCATTACCTACTATTTTGTGACAAGCACAAGGCGTCTCTTTGTTCAATTCTAGGTCGGTCGCACACTTGGCCTCAGCTAATAATGCTTTAAATAAATGTGGTTTAAACAGGCCTTTAGTATCAGATACCTCTGGCTCTGTTTCCTCCTCTGAAAGGGAATCTATTTCCCCTTCGTCTACCAAACAATAGGAGTGTTCATCCTCTGATGTAGCAGGAGAACATGTTCTGATTCTAAGAGTCAGTCCAGGAGGATGGGAATGTTTTCTACAATGGAAGGAATCTACTCTTGCATCTGCCTGCATTGGATTAGTTATCTGAAATCATTCCTTGCCCAATCAGTTGTATGAACCATTGCTGGACCACCAGAGGCATCAATTGACCTTCTGTTTTAGTGTGTTGAGTTTGTACAGGTCCAGGTAATGAATGAGCCATTGGTACATGATTATTCCAGTAAGAATACCCTGGCATCTCAGAATCCTGTATGTTAGTAGCTACTTGGCCCAAATTATCCATGTTAGATTCCACTTGAGAAAAAAGTAACTGACTTGTGCAATCCTCTTTGGAAGGGCTTAATTGCAATGAATTCACTTGATGTTTTGAAGTCTTTTCTATTTGCTTTGCCAATGTACTATGTAGTCTGTGCTCGGCCTGGCCATCAGCCCTGGTCATTCTGTTGGCTCTGGCCTTGGCTCTGATCTTGTCAGCTGCCTCCTTTGGTCTTACAGGATCTTTTACCCCCTACCTTTCAGCTGAGTGGAAGCAATCTGCTGTGGAGACAGCACTTTGGCAGACTCTTCCATAATATCTGAGAGAGATCGAAATAGCACTCTAACTTTAAGAAATAAAATTAGAAATAACAAATAATTAGTGTGTCTTTATCTTATGAGAAAAATATCCAATAACAGCATTAGTCTATTTTGGAAACTTTGTCCCTGAAAACAGAATTCCAGCAATAATTAGGATAATTACTTAGCTTAAGGCCCTGTCACACTGCCCAACGGATGCAAAAAGTTTGTAAAAAGAACACAGCGGACGAGAAAAATGTTCCATCCGTTGTTATCCGCTCTCAAAAGGGGCAAATATTTGCATAAACAGAGCAGACAACACGGAAAGGAACGGACGGGGGGAGGACGCAGAGCGGATGGAAAGCGGATGCTCCACGGAAGCCTAGCGGATGGAACCGGATGAGAGCAGATGCAGTGCGGATGCGTAGAGGATGCAGAGCGGATGCGTAGAGGATGCGTAGAGGATGCAGAGTGGATGCGTAGAGGATGCAGAGCGGATGCGTAGCGGATGATGCAGATGCGATTTGCATCCGTTTTCATCCTTTCTCCGTCCGTGCTACTAATGCTGCGCATCCGTTCCGATTCCTCCCTGCGTCCGTTTAGCGCTGGAACGGATTTGAGTTGTGCGGATGCACAGCGGATGCCTAGCGGATGTAGCAGATGCGTAATGGATGCAGAACGGATGTCCCCCGTATGCCTAGAGGATGCAGAACGGATGCATTGGATACATTTTCCGCTCAAAAGTTTTGAGCAGCTCAAAACCTTCTGAGCGGATGAAACGTCAATAGACAGATGCTGGACAGATAGAGAGGAAGCAAAATGGAGGCAGTGAGTACAGAACGGAAGCATCGTGTTAACCAACAGATGGCAAGTGTTTTTCTCCATTTTACATCCTCTTTCCATCCGTTGGTGCAGTGTGATAGGGGCTTTAATGCTCAAAATCTCTCCAGGATAAGTCTCTATGAGCAGCCATTTTTGGTCATGAGGTACAGTGGAAGCTACTAGAAAATGGCCACCTCTACAAAATGGCGCTACCTCCAGTTTTAACCATTACTGAGACCTCCCTGCAAGAGGCACTACAGCTTTGCTAAGGCTAGAAGCTTCACAAAATGGTGCTCCTGCCAATTCTGACCGTTGCCACATTAATTTTTATTATTGCAGAATCACATTGTGGCAGTCTCAACAGCTCTGCTTTGACAGCTCTTCCTTACTGGACAGGCTGTCTGACAGGCTTTTCGCTACGTAATCTTTCCCATCCCAGTCCGTACGATCTTATCTTCAGCTGTTTGTCATGAGGAAGCCGCTTGGCATTAGGCAACAAAACGAAACAAATCATCTTTTGTGCACGAACTACTGAGCTCTCCCTTACATGGGCAGGCTACTGAGTTGGCACCAGGTATTGCTTCAACGCCCCCAAAAGCCTATTCCAGGTTTTTGGGGATGATCCTGTAAGCTCTGAGCTGAAGAAGCCTTGGCAAATACAGAAGCCATGAAATGAAGGCTTGCGATACCAAAAGTACCAAGGCTTCGAAAAGCCTATTGCACTGGTAGTCCTGTGAGGACTGTTGTCATAATAATAACAATATTAACAAAAAAAGTATTACAAACACCCCTCTATGTGAAAGTATAGAGGAGCAAAAAAATAAGCGTCTATTCTGCCGAGACTGAATAGAAGAACTGGAGATGGTGGCCCGGAGGGGGTGTTTCAGTTTCAACAGAGCTGAATACCTGCCATGCATGGATCCTGTAGAAACCATTCTGGAGAACAGAGGCAACCCTTTCAATTCCATAGGCACATATATATCAATCAAATATGATGAAATCATTGGTGGGTTTCACATTTTTTTTTACTCCTGGTTCTGTGGGCATGGCTTGATGGGTATGGCGGGGGACGGATACTGTCCAGTCAGAGGTGGTATTTGCCAGTTCTCCAAACTGCTCAAAATTTCCACTACTGATTCTCCAGAACTGGTCAGAACCTGCTGAATACCACCTCTGGATAAAATTCATGTTCTGAAATGGTTCTTGTGAAATAGCTGCCTAGGAAAGGAAAAAGAGCTAAGAAGAAGTTAATATAAATGGTTATAGGGACTACTCTATGTATACTGACTCATCTAGCAATAAAGACTGGCCTAGTATACATCAATTAGGAACATACCTCATACATATAGTTGGCACGCTTGGCCTTAGAAACTGTATGGTGGTTTGCCCTTAGGAATTCTAAAGGATATAGCTATGCACCAACGGCAGATGACATAGCATGGTTGAAGGAAGGCTATTGAAATAGGCTTTGCTAAAAGAAATTCTAAACTTCTATGTGAAGATAACTTGCTCATTTGTTGTGCAAAAGAAACATACTCAAACTGAAATGAGAATAGTTCCCCTGAGCCCATGACAGCAGATTTTGGTGCTCAATATCATAAAATAAGGGGAAAAGGGCTTATTTTGCTTCTTTCCCTTTTAGACTGAGAAATTCAGATGGTGAGAGCCAAATATCTATAACTATATTATTTGCAATTGATAGCCATCAATTATTGAAAGAATGTTGCAGTGACACTGAGAGGTAAGAGGATTCCTATCTGTAGCCCAATTTAGCCTATTTACAAAAATGAATATTACACTGTTACTATTAGAAATGAGCCAGTTTCTAAACATGCTTGTCTATATAAAGTCTTCTCTATAGGTAATGAATGCCCTTATAAGCAGTTAAGTGTATCCATTGAATAAGTAGAATTCAATCCATTGAATAAGTAGAACAATACAATTTATCTTTCCAATGTTACAACATGTCTTTTAGCCAAAGGACACAGAAAATTCTTTTATTGTATTTTGTCTGGTTGTAATATTCCATATACTAAGCATATAGTTCAACATAATATTATTTCCTGAAAATTTTAGCTTATATATAGTCTACTACTTACTTTTAAAAATTGTTAGATAGAAACACGTGCTTTAAAGACACATTATCCTTATTATAACCCCCAAAATGCTGTTTTTGACAGTCTTTTCCTATACAAATGTAACTAAGTTCAATAAATTTTAAATATTATTTTTGTCATGTCATAATTTGAGATCCACTTACACGACTGCTATAGAAATTATGCACTCTCCCATTGTCTAGAGTCTAAACTCTAGACAAGGAAACTCTTATTCTGCTCATTTTTTAACATTTGCATACAGATTGTGAAGAAATAGCAGCAGGCCAGTTGAGCAGCAGATGAGTATGCAATGGGCTTGTCAACAAGCAGCAATAGCAAATCCAGCTGAATGGTGGGCATGTCAGCAAGGGGCAAAAGCATTTGACCCAGAGATGAGGAACAGTGAGATTAGTGAATGGCTGACTGCTGTGTGGCAAGTCAGTCACCATTGAATGAACAAATGAGCAGAGAGCTGAATGGCAAGCAAAAGAGCCAGCTTTTCAACTGCCTTCCCCATCTCTCTCCTCATCCAACACATTGATAAAGATATTGAAGAGTCCTGGACCTAAAACAGAGCCTTGGGGTCCCCACTCCATGTAGATGCAGTTCCACTGAAGACTACACATTGAGCGCGGTTGGTCAGTTACAAATTCATCTAATGATGATGCTGTCTAACCCACATTTTTCTATCTTATTAAGTAGTAGGTTATATTCTACTTTATCAAATTACTGAAGTCCAGGTAAATTATATCCATAGCATTCCTCTGGTCCACTAATTTTGTCATTTTGTCAAATAATGCAAAGATTGGTCTGGCATGATCTGTTTTTGACAAACCCATGTTGATTTTTGGTTATTACTTTGTTTGCCTGTATATGTTTGCTGATTTGTTGCTTGATTACTTTTCCAGAATCTTCCCAAGTTAGGTCAGGCTGATAGGTTTGCAGTTTCTTGGATCTCTTTTTGCTTTTTTGAAGATGGGAACTACATCAGCAATTTTCTAATATTCTGAATGTTCCCCGGTGATCTTTGAAAGATATAGTTCTGAGATCACATCTGTCAGTTCCTTCAAAACCTTGGGGTCTAATCTATCTGGTCCTGGTGATTTGAACATGTCTAAGGTGGACAGATGTATACTTACCATTTTCTTCCCTGTTTTAACTTGTGTTCCTAATCTGTTTATTACTGTGTTGTTTTTGATAGGTTTTTTTTTTGAGTTTTTTAACTTTGTGTAAGGACAGATGCAAAAAAATAAGTTAAATAGTTCTGCTTTCTCCCTGTTGCTTGGCATCTTCTTGGCACTTTCTCCCACTAATGGATCAATTGTTTCCTTTGTCTTTTTCTTCTTTTTAACCTGTTGGAAGAAATGGTTTTTTGCTATTTTTTACTTTTGCCAAAAGCCTTAAGGCTAGGTCCCACTGGCCGATGGACGCAAAACGTATGCATAAAGGACACAGCGGACAAGCAAAATTTCGGGGGTGGCTCCATCCGTTGTCATCCGCTCCAAAAAGTGGCGAAAATTTGCATAAACAGAACGAAAAAGAACGGACGTGGGTAGTATGTAGCAGGGATGTTAAACGGATGTTCATAGGAAGCCTAGTGGATGACAGCAGATAGAAGTGGATGACACCTCCGAAGGGGTTCCAGGGGAGAATTGCGAAGCGGACACATAGCGGAAGGGGTGGATGCATAGCGGATCACAGACACCTATAGGAAACAAAGCGGATGCCGTGCGGATGTATATCGGATGCAAAGCATTCACTGCGCATGCAGGGAGCATGAATTGCGTCAGCTCCACGGATATAAAAGGATGCAGCACACATGCAGTCAGCATACAGGGGAAAGACGTGCTGCCACATACATCTAGCAAGAACACCATGGTTTGTCAGTCAGGCAAGAAGAGGAAGCCGGTGCCTACTCCTGCCAGCCCTGGCAAGAAGGATAGAACAAGCATTCCACCCCCTGGCACTGACGCTTAACCTGCTGCTGCTGCTGTGGTGGACCAGCTCCAAGGCCCTCAAAGCCCTGCTGCTGAAGGCCCTGCTGCTCAAGCCCCTGAAGGCCCTGCTGCTCAAGCC
>BLBF01000044.1:18764133-18811428 GCA_015471245.1 Laticauda colubrina | reverse complement strand
TCAAGCCCCTGAAGGCCCTGCTGCTCAAGCCCCTGAAGGCCCTGCTGAAGCCCCTGCCAGAGGGAGGAAGAGGCAAGAGAAGGAGAAGGGAGAGAGGAAACAGTACAACGTTTCCAAGAAGCAGGAGGATGGGGTGCTGGAATGGCTGAGGGAGAACGAGTACCTCTGGAGAAAGGGACACAGACTGTATCGCGACACCAAGAAGAAGCAGGCAGCTTGGAAAGACAAGGCAGAGAGCCTGGGGTACACTGCAGAAGTACTCCTGGGATGGTGGAAGCACATGCACACCTGGTATGGCAAGCTACACCTCAAGAAATCCGGGCAGGCCGCTGTCAAGCTCACTGACTGGGAGATGTACATCATGGCCAAGTGCAGTTTCCTGGAGGGTGAGATCTGCCACCGAGGAGCAGCCCCTTTGACACCCCTCTCCCTCAGACAGCCCACAGACAGCCAGTCCTTTTCCAGCCAGGAGACAGCTACCCTGTCCAGGCAGGTGTCTTCAGAGGGCCCTACAGCAGAGACCCCCCCGACAGCTGCACTCCCCATGCCGACGGACTTGGAGGATCCCATGGAGGAGGACGCCCTGCTATCACAAATGGAGGAAGAAGCAGCAGCCACCAGAGGCCAACCCATCCCCACCCCCACCCCCACCTCCAGAGGATGTAGGCAGAGAGACAGACTGGAGGGTCAGGACCACACTGTCCTGTTGGAGATCAGGGACACAATGAAGACCAGCACAGAACTTCTCTCAGCTGGTCCACTTGGACAGAGCATCCTCAGGCTGGAACACGTTCATCACCTACGTGAGCCAGACCCTGAGGAACCTGCCCGAGGCCCAGTACCAGGTGATGAAGCAGATCACAGCACTTCTGCACAATCCTCAAGGCCCAGCTGAAGCTGCTCCTACCCAGTCCAGGTCTGCTCCTCTACCCCAGGCGATGTCACAGCTCTTCCATGGCTTTCAACAGCCCCTCACCTACCAAGGCTACGACTACTAGGACTTCCCACAGCAAAAACAGACCTTCGCAGTCCAGGCCCAGGTTCATCGCATGCCATAGACGCCACTCCTCACCCAGCTGCAGACCAGACAGCCCCATTACACCCCTCCTTACTCTACCCCACAGCCCGTCAATGGACAATCTGTCATCAGTATTGGGCTTGACATCTCAAGTCCTTGATGAAGGGCCTCTCAACCTCACGGGACTGAGTCAGCTCTCGGACTGCTTCCTGAACACACCATCCCGTTGTACCCTCGGGGCCAAGCACCCCAATGGTGCCTCAGACCAGCACTCCAGCCACAGCCACCTCCACAGTCCTTGCCCGCTTAACAGCTGAGACCATGGACATGACTCAGAGTGACTGAGAATAGTGTCAGAGACTGAGTTGTTTACTTGTTAAGTTTATCTTTGCTTAAGACACTTTACTCGGTTCATTTTGCTTTTTTAATAAAGTCATACAGTTTACCTAAGAAAGTTAATAAAGGTTATCTTTGCTTAAGTCACTTAGTTCATTTTTTTACCTTAATAAAATGTTGGTGAAAATTTTAAAAAATGGTTAAGCCTTTGCATGCTTGTGGGATATATAAGGATAGTTATGGGATAGATAAAACCTCCAGTGCAAGCATAGTGGGACTGTATGGTCCACCATCCCAGCAATCCAGATGATTTTCTCCCCCTTTTTATAGAAAATATCAGTTGTCCGCTATGGGGCCTTCTACATACTCTAGACATACTGCAGACATCCTAAATATACAAGATATATCCCAGATACAAACATTTTGTCCGTTTTTAATCATTTACATACGAGATGCATACGCTTACATCCTATTTCCATGCTACTAACACTGTGTAGACGTTCTGTGTACCTTTTGTTTCCTCCCTCTTTCCATTTTCAGCTGCAGCGGATGTGAGTTGAGGGGATGGCCAGAGGATGCAGAGAGGATACAGCAGACGTTTAACGGATGATAACGGACATAGAATGTTTGTTGCCCGTATATGTCACAGATGTACATCGTACGCGGTGGAAAGTTCATCAGTTCACAAAGTTTTGTGCAGCTCAAAACTTCTTGCGTGGATGAAATCTCAGTGGATGGATGCTCGAGGGATAGAGCGTATGAAACACGTATGCAGTGAGTACACAATGTATGCATAGTAATTTTCAACAGATGGCAAGCTTTTTTTAATGTTTTACATCCTCTTTGCATCTGTAAGTGCAGTGGGACCGGGGCTTTAGTTCATTTTGAGCCTTAGCTTTCCTTATTTCATCTTTTCCACTCGGGCTATTTGTTGATATTATGCCTAAATTATGTGCCCATCTTTCCACTTTTATCCTTTTTGTCTTTTATCCACTTTTATCCACTTTTGTCCTTTTTGTCTTTCAATGTATCAGAGAGTTCTTTATGCATAGTACTGGGTGGCACAGTATTATGCTGGTTTATTTTGAGAGATGTTATTTTTCTTCTTCAGTGGTATTGTGTTAAACTGGGCTTTTGTAATCTCACTTTTCAAAATTAGAACTATCAATACCAATTGGGGCTGGCCATGGAGGAAGGAGCCAAACTAGCATAGCATTGTGCCATCCAAATGCCATTGAGAGATCAAGGAAAGCAAAGATCTTTCTTTGCTCTTTGCATTGATAGTGCAAACTGGGGGTTGCATTACCCCCATCTTGCTCTTGCCAGATATCATTGACAAACACGACCAGTGCTATTTCCATCCAGTTTTATCAGGACCATGCAGCAACACCTCTATGATGTTTTCATCCAATCTCCTTTTTAGCAAAGATAAAGACGCTCATGCTCCAGAGGATTCTGGATGACACCGATTATCTGGACCCCTTCCTGATCTTTTAGCAGACTTCAATGCTATCAACCATGTTATTTTGGGTTGGCTCCAGGAGTTGTGGGGTGATTGAACATTCTTGGGCTGGTTCATTCCCTTTCTCTGGGACTGGTCCCAATTGATAAGAGACCAAGTTCCAACCTTCTTTGTGGGGTGCACAGAGCTCTGTGTTCTCTCCACTCCTTTTTAACATCTACATGAAATAGCTGGATGAAATCATCCATCACTACAGGATGATGTGTCATTAGTATGCAAATGATACCAAATGTATAAGTAAGTGATGCTTTGGATATTCTTTCATGAGGATTGTATAGAGCCTCAGTGGTATAGTGGGGCAAAGGTTAGAGTGTACTACTGCAAGCTCCTTCTGCTGAACCATTTCCCTGTAATTTGAATCTCACCAGGCTCAAGATTGACTCAGTCTTCCATCCTTCCGAGGTAGGTAAAATGAGGACTCAAATTGTTGGGGTCAATATGCTGACTCTGTAAATCAGAGGTTGTCAACAGTGTCCATGAGAAAATTTTGGTGGTCTGCGGTGCACCTATGTCTGCAACAGGGGTGATAACAGCGGCGAATGGACTGATGCACGCAGGGAGGGAGGGTAGCAGGAGATTGTGACATCAAAGCCCTTTTCAGATGTTCCCTGGCCTGCGAGGGGAGAGTGCAATCTCCTATGCCCATCCCCTCAGGAGCCATAAAGCACTCGCCACCCCTCTGGCAGCCACCAAGTCTCCTCCCACCATGCTTCCCCCTCGCCAGAAGTGTTCACACGCCCAGAGGGAAGGAGGAGGCTTGGCGAGTGCCAGAGATGCAGTTAGCACTTTGGGGGTTCTGAGGAAAGGGGTTGATGACTGAGGGCATTGCTGGCAGCCACTTCCTGAGGCTCAGGAGGTCCACACTCTTCCCGCTGCTGCTCAGCCTCTTCGATGCTCAGAGGCAGGAATCATGACATGGGTTTGCTAGGGAGACTGCAGGATTGCCCCACCTCTCCACCAGCCATCTGGTCTTCAATACGTGGCTTGTCGGCCTCTGGACATCAGATTCCCACCACCAAACACCAGTTCAGAGGTTCCTTTCCCTCCACCCTAATCCCTGAGTAAAGAAAGAGGGGGTGAGAGAGAGACAAGATGCATGCACACACACAGAAAGAAGGAGAAAGAGAAAGGTGGGAAAGAGAGAGACAAGACACAGAGAGAACGAGGGAGAAAGGAAGGGGGAAGAGAGATAGAGACAAGACACAGAGAGAGAGAGAGAGGAAGAGAGAGACAAGACAGAGAAAGAGAAGGAGAAAGAGAGGAAAAGAGAGAGAGATCCCAGTTTGTTTTCTGAGGGAAACTGGTCCAAATGACTCTTTGAGTATCTAAGGTTGCAGAAACAGGCAGCCAATGTGCCTGTTTCTGAAGCACATCCCATCAGTGGGAGTCCAGGCGCTTCAGCAAGCAGCATGCTGGATTCATATTAGTGGTCCGCGGGATTTAAAATTATGAATTTGGTGGTCCCTGACGTCCAAAAGGTTGGAGATCCCTGCTATAAACCACTTAGATGTAAAGCACTAAAAGGCAGTATATAAGTCTAAGTGCTATTGCTATAGCTACTGTGGGGGTCTGGATGGGGGACAACAAGCTTCAATTGAATCTTAAGAGCTCCTTTATATACGAAGTTTTATAATTTTTACCAGATGGAAAGGGTGCAAAACCTGGGGTTCCTTCTGGACTCACGACTCCTACTCTAGTAGCAGTAGAGATCATGGCTGGAAGGGCCTTTGCTCTCCAAGTTGTTAAATCCTTATTTAACAATCCTACCAACCATTTTCTAAACAATATTTCTCACAGAGAAAGAGATTTTTCACAGAGCTAAAATTTTTGTTGATCAGGTATATAAGCCACATAGCAAACATATTTTTTCAGTCGTCAAGTATAGCTGATCATTAAAATAAACCTATTATAGTGGTATGATAGTATATAGATATGAAATTGGATTTTGATCATACTATTTAGGTAACCAGTTGCTCACTTTTATATGAAAGTATATGATGTTCAAAAGAAAAAAAAGGGATGGAAAACTGCTTGTGATAATTTCTTTCACTTTAGAGTTTCAAAATCTTTGGAAACTTATTCAACATTTCTCCTGATTCTAATATATATTCCCACCGAGATCAACAGAATAGTTATTAATAAATGTACCTTGATAATCTCTTTCTCCTCCAGTGCAAAGATCCTGCAGGTCCCCATCATTCTACCCTTCTGGAAGATCTTAAAAGGCTGGTTCTTCTTCAAGCATTGGATTGGGTAAA
This sequence comes from Laticauda colubrina, assembly GCA_015471245.1. NCBI lineage: Eukaryota > Metazoa > Chordata > Lepidosauria > Squamata > Elapidae > Laticauda > Laticauda colubrina. The sequence goes on along the minus strand of BLBF01000044.1, from coordinate 18,806,294 downwards.
GCTGGGACTCAGTGATTATTATTATTATCTGAGAGGGTTGCCTGAGATTGCTGAACACCATTTATATCCTCTAAACATTGCTGAAGATGTTATCCAGCTTGGTAATGAAATGTTTAGAAACCAACCCACAAGCTCAGAGAATAAACTTTCACCATCGTACTATTTTGTTTTGTGAATTTTTTAAACATGTTTTTATTGTTGTTGTAGTGTGAATCATCCAGAGTTATAGTACATAAAATGGATAGTAGCCATTTAAGATTTTATAGATAAATATATTTTGTAAATAAATATCTTTGATATGTGATACAGTGAGCAGGATATTTTCTGAGGTAACATTGTTTCTGAATATTCTAGATCAGTGGTTCTTAACATGGGGTGATATCGCCCCCCTAGGGGGCGATTTCATTTTTCAGGGGGGCGATAGAATGAAAAGAGGTGACACGGGCGAAGGAATGGAAGGGGGGGCGATATGGGGGCGATAGAGTGAGACGTTTTGGAGACATTTTTGAGACTTTTTTCATACAGTGAACTGCTGTATATCTGTTGTACAAAAACATCAGATCGCTCTTGCGCCATTGGCCAGAATGGGCAGTGATGGAGGGGTGAGCGCTTCTTTCGAAACATTGCATGTTGAGTGGGCTGTCCCGTGATGTCAACATAACTGTTGAAACTAAGTTTATCGATGACCACATGTGTTTTATAGTGTTCCAGTGCAATCGAAAATTTAATTTGCAGTTAGTGCCTTTCATTTCGAAGACCTCTCAACATGGCCAAGAAGAGGAAGTGTTGCCAATATTCGATGGAATACCTAAAATTGGGATTCATTCCATCTCCTTCTAACGTACAGCTTCCATTTTGTCTTCTTTGTGAGAAAACATTTTCAAATGAAGCGATAAAGCCTTCCCGACTGAAAGACCTTTTGGTAAGAATTCATTCAGATGAAGCCGAAAACTAGTATCCAATCCTTAAAGGCCAAGTTTGCAGGTCGCAGCACTGTTGAGAAGTTATTTGGAAAATCGTCACTCAACACCAACAAGAGGCTCATTTGTTCCTATGAATATCTTAGCAATATGTGGCAAACCTCACACTATCGGAGAAATGCCGATTTTACCAGCAGTGGAAGAAATTGTTGTACCATGTTGGAGCCCACTGCAAGCACTGTCAGGCAATCGATTCCTGTGAGCAATGACACCGTATCAAAAAGAATTGATGAAATGGCTGCTGATGTGGAAGCAAGGCTTATTGACACCTTGAAAAGTACAGAATTTTCATGAGTCAATAATTCATGAAAATGAAGCCTTATGTCCATTTCATCAATGGAAATGAAGAGATTGGGGAAGAACTGTTATTTGCTCGAAATTTAGCCACTGACACAAAAGGTTCTTCTATATTTAAAAATGTTGAAGAGTTTTTTAATGAGAAAAACATCCCTTTGACAAATGTCGTGGAATGTGCAACCGACGGAGCTGCATCCATGGTTGGACAATATCATGGATTTCAAGCTCATCTAAAATTGGTTGTACTTGGAGTTATGACTGTCCATTGCATCATTCATAGACAGGATCTTGTCTCAAAAAAATTGAGTGGCCGTTTGCATGAACTTATACGTTATTCATTAACGCTGTGAATAAAATTAAGTCAAATGCCTTGAACAACCGACTTTTTCACAAGCTTTGTGAAGAAAATGACGAGGAGTTTGAACGTCTTCTTTTGCACTCTGAAGGTGGCTTTCAAAAGGAAAATGTTTGTGGCGATTCCACAAACTTTTTGACACAGTTGTCAAATTTCTTGAATCCACTGATCCAAGTCTAAGCAGTTCTCTTAAACTTTGATGTCTGGATGTATCTTATCTCACTGATGTTTTGACAAGCTGTAAAGCTGCAAGGAGATAAAGTTAATTTTCTTAAAGCCAAAGGAGTAATCTGCTCTTTTATTTCCAAATTGGACCTCCTTGCAAGCAATATGAGTCGCCAGGAGCTGTAACATCAACTTCAAGCAGAAGATTTGGATGTTTTTTGCTGTCACTTGAAGCAACTAAAAGAAAATATGGAAACCAGATTCTATGATCTGATAAATCTGGAAGTGCCCACTTGGGTGCTAAATCCTTTCACAGCAGACTTTGCACAACCTCATCCCAAACAGCAAGAGCCACTGACAGATCTGAAGTATCACTGTGAAGCTCAATCACATTTTCAGAGTTATGGCTACGAAGCTTTTTGGGTGAAAATGAGGAACACTTACCCAATATTGTGGGAGGAAGTTAAGTTGCTTCTTTTAGCCTTTCCTTCCATTTACTTAGTGGAGAGGGGCTTCAGCACCGTCCAACAGATCCTTTCTAAATCAAGGGACACGTTGAAGATCACTGAGCACTGCGATTTAAGAATGAGATTAACAAAAATAGTTCCAGACATCAAGAAATTGGCATCAGCTCACCAAGCACAAGGGAACCATTGATGTTCTTTTTTTGCTTTTTGTATATATACATTTTCTTCATTAATAACTGTCTCAGTTCTAATCATTGTATTTGCTTGCATTGGATTTCACGTTCCAGTTTGAGTTTTCAGCTTCGTTTTTGAATTCTTCTTGTGCTCTGTAAAACATTTTATGTGTCTCTTTGTATTGTACTTTTTTAGCGTGCACTCCAGTTCGATATTATATTTTGGTTTCTCGGTTTTATGGTTTCAATTTTTTTTGTGTGCTCTTCGTGTAAACTTTTTGTGAAGATATATATATTTTTCTTCAGTTTAGGCATTAAATTTGTCACTCTGATTTTTGTTGCTTTCTGTAAAAATTTTCTTTGTGTCTTTTTAACCCTTTTTACAGTGTGCATGAATATATATTTTCCTTGAATCTTAATTTTGTTTCAGAGTTTTCATCTTGAAATTCTTAGTTCCTGCATTGTGGTTTGTTCTTATGCCCTTTTTATATTTCTTTTTGCATCTTAAAATTCACTTGTAATTAAATTATTAAATGTTACTGGTTTTTTAGGGCATTTCATTTTCTTGCAATTGAATTTTGTTTTCAGTGGTCATTGTATTTAAGTGTCTTGAATAAATTAGATAATAATGAAATACATGTATCACGAAGTTTGGGAGTAAAGTGATGGTGGCATCAGAATTTTTCACACAGTTGAGAAATGGTAAAAAGACTGGAAATAAATTAGTTGCATCGATATGTCCTGATAATAATTTTAAAGAAAACAAAAAAATGTGTTTGCATCAAGTGAAGAATTATTTCCCTGTGTTGTAATTGAGAAGTTATGTTGGGGGAGGGGGGCGATGATAACTTCCTCAATGGCTCAAGCGGCGATTCTTTCAAAAAGGTTGAGAACCACTGTTCTAGATCAGGGATCTCCAACCTTTTGGACCTCAGGGACCACCAAATTCATAGTTTTAAATCCCACAGACCTCTAATATGAATCCAGCATGCCACTCGTGAAGCACCTGGACTCCCACTGATGGGATGGGGTCCTTCAGACACTTAGCTTGGCTGCCTATTTCTGCAACCTTAGATTCTCAAAGAGTCATTTGGACCAATTTCCCACAGAAAACAAAACACTGGGATTTCTCATCACTTTCTCTTTCCTTCTCTTTCTCCCTCCCTCCCTTGTCTATGTCTTGTCTCTCTCTCTCTCTCTCTTCCATCCCTTCTTTCTCCCTTTCTCCCTCTCTCTCTCTGTCTTGTCTTTCTCTCACACACACACACTCTCTCTCTTTCACTCTCTTTCCTCTTTATCTCTCTCTCTCTGTATCTTGCCTCTCTCTTTTGCTCCCTCTCTCTTTCTCCCACTGAATTGCCTCTCTCCCACCCACCCCGCTCTGTCTCTCTTTCTCCCTCTTACTCTCTCTGTGTGTGTTGTCTCTATCTCTCTTTTCTTCTCTCTCTCTCTGAACTGCTGTTGGGTGGTGGGAATCTGATGTCTGGAAGCCAATGAGTCACCTGCTTTTAAACTAAAGTAGAATAGTAGAAATCCCTGAAACAGACAAGAGACATGAGAAGAAGTAGATATAGCATAAAAATAATTGTACTTTTTAAGCAATATATAATAATGATAAAATTATACAAATGCCTAAAATTACATCATAAATAGCAATGAAAAGCTGCCGCATTCATAAATAATTATAAAAATATCTAGAGCTGGATAATTTTACAAAATAAACTAAAACAAGCTTGAGATTTTGTATGCAGAAATATTATTTTGAAATGTCATTCAATTGAAAAAAAAAGTTCATATTATTAACAAATAGAGCACTGTTCAATCAATACAATTAAATTAGCATCAATCTTGTCATTTAAAGCAATAATATTCCTATTGATATAATATTTTAATATTTAATATTTTAAAGATTAAAATTATATATTTAATATAACAAACTATAGTTAACATATTTAGAATGGTACCATAAGTTTGGAAAAAATAATTTGAGAATAGAATAAAATAGAACTTCATTGTCACTTTAAATGTAAACTAATCAGCATACATTAAAATGAAATTTCTTTGCATTCAGTTCTCAAAGGATTACCATTACGTATATATCCATATACCCATACATATATGATACAGAGAAACTTCACAGTTTAGTTTGAATATATACATATACATGGGGAGGAAGAATCTTGCAAATTTACAAGAGAGATGGCATAAGGAACAAACTTGTACAGAATCTAGTAGTCCTGCTGTAAATACTTTGAAACCTCCTCCCAGAAGGGAGTAGCAGAAACAGACAATGAAGTGATTGTGTGAAGTCTCTAACAATGCTTCAAGCTATAAGCACATAGCACTTATAAGCAGTGTCCAGAATAATGGGAACTGAGGTTCGTATAAACTTCTCAGCTGTGCTTGCCACTCTCTGAGGCATTGCTACCATCAAACCAAGAAGTGATACACTGAAGTTTGCAAATGACACAACAGTGATTGGTCTCATTTGAGACAACAACAAATTTGCATATAGACAGGAGGTTGTACAACTTGCCTCATGGTATAACCAGAACTATCTGGAAATGAATACACTCAAAACTGTAAAAATGGTGGTAGACTTAGAAGAAACCCTCCCATACTACCACCTCTTACAATACAATACAACACAGCATCAACAGTAGAGATCTTCAAATTTCTAGGTTCTATTAGATCACATGACCTAAAATAGACATCTAACTTCAAAAACATCATCAAAAAAGAATGTTTTTGCAAAGAATGTTCTTTCTGCACCAACTCAGAAAACTCAAACTGCCCAAGGATCTGCTGATACAGTTCTACAGAAGAATTATTGAATCTATCATCTGCACTTCTATAACTGTCTGATTTGGTTCTGCAATCCAACAAGACAGACACAGACTTCAGAGGATAATTAGGACTGCAGAAAAAACAATTACTACCAACCTGCCTTCAATCAAGGACCTGCATACTGCACAAATCAAAAAGAGGGCTGTGAAAATATCCCGGACATGAACTGTTTCAACTCCTTCCCTCAAAACGATGCTATAGAGCACTGCACATCAGAACAACTAGACACAAGAACAGTTTTTTTCCCGAAAGCCATCAATCTGCTAATAATTCCCTCAACACTATTCAACTATTTACAAAGTCTCACTACTATTACTATTAATCTTCTCATCACTCCTTATCACCCATCTCCTCCCCTTGTGACTGTATGACTGTAACTTTGTCACTTTTATCCTTACAATTTATATTGACTGTTTCCTAGTATGATTTGATTGCTTATTGTATCCTATGACTATCATTAAGCGTTGTACCTTATGATTCTTGACAAATGTATCTTTTCTTTTATGTATACTCAGAGCATTTGCACCAAGACAAATTCCTTGTATATCCAATCACACTTGGCCAATAAAGAATTCTACTTCTAATCTAATCTAATTGTTGAAATGCTCTCAATCGTGCCCCCGTAAAAAATGGCCAGGAAGAGGCTATTATCAGATATTAGCATCTTAGAGTTTACAAACAACATCATTACAGAAACATTAAAACCAACCATGTTTTTAATTCAGTTCCTTTAGGAGCAGAATTGCATGGTATCTGAAACATGTTCTGGATATCAGTTTTGCTACTACATTCTATGTCAGCCATAGCTTCATGTTTAGATCTACACTGCACTCTAAAATATACTGCACTCTAAAATATAACTGGGAGTTACCAGACCATTATGACCAGGAAATCCCAGAAGAGAAAAAGTAACAGCTAATGGCTAGGGGCAGTTCACCAAATTCATTTCCTATGACAATTCCAACAAAATTTGATTGGGAATTTAACAGTACATTTAAAATAAACACTGAATCTATTTAATGAGTTGTTCAGAGTAGTTTCTTTATTATTGATCATCCACAAAGAGGAATCTTGCCAAATTAAAGCACATGCTACATTTACTAACAGATAAATACTGTGAAAGACCTCTTTTGAGCCTCTTTCTGTATACCAAGAATTCAAGGCTGGTTTGACACATAGTTCCTGGAGAAGAGCCCATTCCTCCTACAACTCAGTGCCAGATTCTAACGCATCAACATTTTTAAATTTCTTTATTACATTCAGGATACAATTGCTAAGAAGTTCCTATTACAGTCAGGATGAGATTGAAGAAGTTCCTAAGAATCCCAAGATTGCCCAGCCAAAATTTTATGTCAGAATTGTTAATATCTGGAAGGTTTTTTTGTTTTTTACAATTATTATTTGTGTAAATTTATTGGCTGTGCAATTCCAGTGGACACTGGAAGAGTACAAGACCAAAAAACAACAACTCAATACCATGAAAACAATTAAATATAATAACTCAGTAGACTATCCAGAGTAAAATGCTCTAATAACAAATTCTATAAAACAAAACAGAAGGCATAAAATAATAAACATCAGCCCCAGCCTGAAACCAAAACCAGTTTTAAAAGATTTCATAGTACTATTCTTATTTCTGAGAGTGAGAGATGCTGTTCAGAGGGTAGAGACTACAAGAAGGAAGGCCTGTTTCCTAGTTTGCACAAAATGGCAATATTTAATGGACAGGGCATGGAGCATACTCATTCTGCTGGAATGTACTGAGTCATTAAAAGATAAATGATTTTTCAGTATCCAGACCTTATAACATCATATAGGATTTTATAAGTAATAACCAGCACCATGAATTGCACTCTGAAGCCAACTAACAGCCTATTTGTTAATTTGTTCAATTTCTATAGCTGCTTATCTCAGTGAATGACTCTGGATTTAAATTCAGAACATATATTACAAATAATTTAAAAACTAAAAACAATGTAGCTAGCATAATAATAGTGACTTACGTGTATACCCCATTACAGCTTGTTCTGTTGCATTTTGAATTGGCTGTAACTTTGGCATGATCTTCAAGGGCAGCCCCATATAGAGAGTCATTGCAATAAACTAATTGTGAGTTAATTAGGGCATGATTGACTACCCAAAGGGATTTTTGGGAGGTTTGAGGAAAGGATGCAACTAATATACAAGATGAATCTATGGACACACCTGTCACCTGCTACAAGTACAGAGGAGACCCTTCCCCCCTAACTGCACACTAGTTTTGACTGGGGAAGTCAGTCAAATGATTGTGATAATTTCAAAACAGTCCACAGTCACATCTACTCAGTCTTATGAGATTGAGCAGAAATCTCTTCTGCTTATGCAGACCCAAATAGTTTCCAGACACAGGGTCATTACACTGATAATTTCACCTGTACCACTCAGGGAACAGATATAGACATGCAAAGTTTTTCTCATTTTGTAGAGTTTAAAGTGATGAAGTTTTGGAACTATAAAATCTATATAAAGATACTTCTATTTTCACCTTAATTATTCAAGGTAATATTTTTTTCTGTCCATTTTTATTCTGTCCCCCCTTTTTCCATTGATGTCTCCATATTCCTTGGTCCATTGGCAAATCATAAGATTGCAGTTCTAAACTCAAAATATTTTGTAATTTAATAAAAATAATCTTAAAAATTGCACCTCTACTTCATATTCCTTAGTCTAATAATGGGATATTATTCTGACATTCTTTAAAAAGAGTGGCAATATTCAATGTTTCTGCTTCACTTATTTTTAGATAAAATCAAGAACCAGTGATGACCTTAAGAAAGTATAAGTATTTTTTTCAGAACTCAATATGTCAGAACTATGACATAATTTATAAACTGACTTTCCTCCACAATTGAGACATATAACAGTGAGACTGTCAATTGTTTTTACTGTTGAGAAATTGTAGCCTTGTGGGCTTTCCAATATTCTGGATAGAAAATACAGAAATAATGTCATGGGCTCCATCACAAAAGAAGTGCCAACACAATAAGATCAATTATAATGTATACTTCATAAGAAACAAAATAGTGATCAAAAAGATAAGTACCTTGACTAAGAACTAACTGACACAAATGCATTTTTTGTCAGAAAGATAAATTAAAGGTTGAGATAAAATTAACTGTTTTATAAACAGAAATTACTTGTGATGTTAAAATGTGAGTATTAATATTAGGATGGTAAAATAGGATCTGGATTTCAAAAGGTAAATGCTTCACAAGTTCATGAGGTAGCATTTATGAGCACAATAAATGTTCCCATAAATGTTCCCACAAGTTTCATACTGTTTATCATAATCAAATCAGAAATGAAATAGTCTGTATAATTATAGGTTGTTTAAATTGCATACTGCACATATGGCAGTATAAAATAAATCCTCTATTCTCTGAATTAGTCGACCATTTTTATAGATAAAACTAAAATAGAACATTTAAATAATTAAACATAAACAAATTTGCTAAAGTATAAGCTGAGTACTTTTACCTGATATTTGTTTTAGGAGAGCTCTTTTATGTCCATTAACAGCAGCAGCATGAACTTGAGATGCTAATGAGGAACCATTGAACAGCCATGTTTCAGAAACATTCATACTTCTGAAAAATTCAAAAATGCATAGTTGCAGTAACAATTCTAGTATTTTTTTTACTAACTGAAACGAATTTATTTTGGGGAATAATGTTCCCAAATGTTTTTGGGGAAAACAATTTATGGCATACTTATATTTTGATAGAATGGTGCTTATGAGTTTTGAATTTTGCATAAAAAATGAACTAAAACATTATCTATTTTCATGCAAGTCCTGAAACTAGATAAAAAGAATCAATTCAATAAATGAATCAAAAACATTGGACTTATTCATTTATTTAATAAGAAAAATGATCCATAGATACATATTTGTGCATATTTGAAAAAAAGCATGAGATTCTCTAAGATTATAAGGTCATTTGTAGGGGAAGTTTTGTAATGTGTTTTAGTCAATGGGATGAGAATCAAATGTGAGCAAGGAAGTATGTAGGGGAATATATTGATTAGTAAGCTCAATGTAGCGTACTTTTCATTGTTTAAAGAGGGATAGAATGTTGAATCCAGTAAAAAAAAAACATATTCCTTGCATTACTGGACATTTTTTGATTCCTGAACTGCACTGATTCTCAGGACCAGCAAACAGTTGGATCCCAAGATAACATGACTGACCAACTTGTGGTCAAGGAATGGAAACAACAATATGATCTGTATGAATACAGAAATTCTGAATTTTAAAATATTCAAGGCAGTAAGCCAAAAGTCTCTTAATTTATAAACAGGAGAGGAAGCTTCAACTATCTGGGCTAGATTTCCAAAGCTCAAGATTTCCACTCCCAAATACAACTACGTTTAAAGAAGAATATTTGTTGAAATGAGGAGTCCTTGGTGCTCTTTGACCTTGCTTATTTTTTTGTAGACATTTTATTAACTCAAACTAGGTAACATCATTGGTGCTAGTAAGGAGTGCTGTTTGCTGTCAGTTTATATTCTGGTGACTTGCTTGTCTGTGTGTGTGTGGATGGTCTTAGAGATTCTTCGGGCTGTTTAGTAATGGCTCTTTGGCAGTTTCTTGATTGGGATATTGTTTACTTGATTGTTAACTTGGAATTAATCTATGTTGATCTGGTGTCAGGCTTCTAGCATTTTTGGATTTGGCGTAGTCTCGGATTGTCATATTTTCCCAGTTGAAACTATGGTTAAATCTGTCTGTACATTGTAAAATTAAATAATTTTCGTCATGTCTTCTGACTGCCAGTTGGTCTTCATTAATGAGAATTAATGAAGCCAGTCTTCTGCCTGTTTATCCTACATAGTGGCTGTTGAAATTCTTACATTGTATGTTGTAAATGACGCTTGTTTTTTCCTATGGGGTCGCTGTGTCTTTTGGATTGCTTAGGGTGCTTTGAAGGGCTTTATTTGGCTTGTGTGCTACACTGATTCCATGTGTTTGTAGTAGTCGGTGATTTCTGAGATATTATTGATTATTGGTAGTGTAATTCTTTTTAGGGTTTGTGTTGGTTGTGCTGTTTTGGGTTGAGTGGTCAGGGACTTTTTGATAAAGTTGTATGAGTATCCATTTTGTTGGAATGTATTGTATAGATGCTCCATTTCCTTTTTTGTGCTGTTCTGGGTTGCTGCAGTGTGTTTGGGCTCATTTATATAAAGTCCTTACGCATCTTCTCTTGTGAGAGGTTGGATTGATGTTTTGGCAGTGAAGCATTGGGTTAGTATGGGTAGTTTTTCTGTAGACTTGCATTTCTAGTTTGCCATTGTCGTCTCTGCTGATCAGGGTGTCCAGGAAGGGTAGCAAGTTATTTTCTTTTTCTCTAGTAAAATGTATTCCTTTTAAAGAATCATTAATGGTTCTGTTGATGTTCTCTAATTGGTCCTTTTTTGTTATGATTTTATTATCTATATACATGATTCATGTTTTCAGTTGCATTTATAGAAGTGTTATGGCTTCTAAATATTGCATGACTCTGCTGTAAGTCCTGAAAATGGTGATCCCACAGGTGTCCTTTCAATGTTAGCAAATTTGGCCACCAAATTGGAAGTATGCAGTTAAGCATAGCTTTATGAGATTCATAATCCTGAGTGTTTTGATCTTTGTGTATTCAATTAAGTCCAATGTACTATGAAGCAATGTGGTCATTGATTTTTTGGCTAATTCTGGATCTATAGACGTGAACAGGGTTGTGACATCAAATGAGATCATGATTTCGTCCTCATTTATAGTCATATCCTGATTGTTTGAAGACACTGTAGTGGAGAATTAATGGAAGGCTGGCTTCTTCTTGTGAGATGCCTAAACTTTTTTGTTAATTCGCTTGCAATGTTGTATGTAAGGGTCCATGGGTAGAGATACGATTGGATGGAGGGGAATGCCAGGTTTGTGTATTTTGGAACATTCATTGAAGCATGGGAGGATGGGTCCACTGCTTCTCCTCTGCCACTGTTTCTCTTTTGTAATTTGATCTTTCTTGATAAGGTCACTGAGGGTTTTCTTGATCTAGTTCAGGGGTAGTCAACCTTTTTATACCTTTCACCCACTTTTGTATCTGTTAATAGCAAAGTTTTCTCTAACCGCCCACCAGTTCCACAATAATGATGATTTATAAAGTAGGGGACAAAACCCCGTACTGCCCACCATGAAAGCTGGAACACCCACTAGTGGGCGGTAGGAACCACGTTGAATACCACTGATCTAGTTGTCTAGTTTTTGTATTCTATTGGTGTTCACAGGGATGTAGGTTTTTTTTGTCTTCTAGTATTTGTTTTGCTTTTTGTAGGTATTGTGCTCTGTCCATAATCACCATGGTTTGGTCTTTGCTGCAGGTAGGAGGAGGATGGTCTGGTCCTTTTTTATGTTTCTAAGGGCTGCTTTGTCTTCTGTTGTAAGTTGATTCTGTTCCTGTCTTATTCTTATCTGTGAAATGATGCTTTGTCTAATTTTTTCTTGGACCTCTGTGGCAAGTTTAGTGATTTTAAATGCCACTTCTAGGGCTGCAAAAATTCTAGATGATTGACATCACCTCTATTATAGTTGAGTCCTTTTTGTAGAATCCTATATTCTACAATTACATTTCCACATATTCCAGTAATTATAGATTTACTTTCTTCAGGTTGCATTTAAGAGGAAAATACTAAGCAATCACTAATGTGATATCTAAATACACTGAATCATTTATTATTCTTTTCATGTTTAAAAAACTTACTAATTTGCAACTAAAACAGTGAAACAGTCATTTAGCAAGGCTCCAAGGTTCTTATTTTGTATAGAAAACACAACAAAACTTACTAACAGGCATGCCTTCTAATTATTCTATTCTACTCTATATTATTTTTTTTTTCCTTCACATGTAGTTTCCCTTGGGGCCCTTAACCCCACGGGCTGTTGTCTACAACAGCAATTACTTACTATATCTTAGCGTGACCTATTTCATGAAGCCCTCAGCATGTCTTCCTTTAAAACCTCAAACTGTTTTTAATGTGCTTTTCTATTGCATTTATTCTAGATTTATTCCCTATAGCATAGGAAATATCACTTCATGTTCATAACGTTTGCATTCTTATGGTTTTTATTCTATTTTAGGGAAAAACATTTTGAGTTTTTTTTGATTGGTAGAAATATAAATATAAGGAATAACAATAGCCCTATAAATACAAGTTGTCCTCAACTTACAACAGTTCATTTAGTAACCATTCAAAGTTAGAATGGCACTGAATATGTGACATGACCATTTTCCATTTTGCAGCATCTCCAAAATCATGTGATCAAAATTCAGATGCTTGGTACCTGGTTCATATTTATGACCATTGCTCTATACCAAGGTCATGTGATCACCTTTTGCAAACTTTTGACAAATACTGTCAATGAGGAAACCAGATTCCCTTAACAACTGGGTTACTAACTTATCAACTGCAGTGGTTTATTTAATAAATTTGGCAAAAAAGGTTGTAAAATGGGACAAAACTCACTTAACAAATGTTTTATTTAACAACAGAAATTGGGCTCAATTATGCTCATAAGTCTACATGTCTGCTCCCCATACAGGTCTATTTAAAAAATAGCGTGGCTGGTAGCTGTAGAAAAAGAAATAACACTGATAAAGAACATGAGATAAAACCAATACTGATACAATATGTTGTTAATTCCCAGAATAAATCTAATATTAAGATACTAAATTTTATTTTTGCTACCATCTTTTAAAACAGTACCTATAATGAAAAAATTGAGTGCATTTGCAATAGAAGTAAAAATTCTGAAGTTGATTATATACAAAGAAAGAATGAAAACATAACTCAACGCTGAGTACTTGCAACCAATAGGCCTGTGAATAAAGAAAACGTGTCATTTACATCTTCCTCCGTTATACAGTTTATCCGCCTCCTTTTTATTATTTTCTAGTCCTGTTCTCCTCCTTTTACAAAAGACAGGATTTAAAGGCGTTCTTTGTCTGCTAAAAGAATAATCTCACCTTCACTCGTTATCCCAAGCATCGAGAAACTTTAAAACGAACTTTACAAACTTACCTAACAACGTTTCCAGGAATTAACTTCTTCCTGCAAAACTTACTTCCGTCGGTGGCCACAGTGGGTGCTCTTCCAATCGCTCCACATGAAAACTACAAAACTACATTACCCAGCGTCCCTCGCGGTTGCACTTCGAAATCGGAAGTTATATATGGGCCCGCCTGACACAGGCTGATTCTGGAAGTGCAAGTGAGGTTGGTCTTCTCCTTTCGTCTGCTGTGCGAGTTTTTTCGGAGCCCGCGGGGAGAGATTTCATCGCTTGTCCGTTTCAATCCTTGTCTCGAAACATAGCCATCCTCGACCATGAGAATCACCGCCATCTTCCCCGAGCTCGGCTGTTGCCTTCTCGTTTTTCTGGTGAGCTTAAATAGCTAAGATCTGGTATCTGTCTGATTGTTTCACGGGGGGGGGGGGGCGGGGAGGGCTATAGCAAAATGAACAACGGACCATTTGCAGGATGGGCGAAAGAGGGTACACATAGCCTGTCATTTTTTGCTCTTTCCCATAAATTTTTCCCAGGCGAAAAACCGGTACCGCGGGAACCCAGGCGGGCGGGGTAAGTGCCTGCTGGTGTGGCTCTGTCTGATAGGCTGCGAACTTTTCGGACCCGGAATCTCAAGCCGGCGACTGGGCGGGGTCCGAATGGGTCCGGGCAGGGGTTGATACAATTACCTAGCAGGATATCTGGTTGCCTTAGAAGACGTACAAGATTTGCTTCTTCCAATGGGGCTTTTCCTGACGAATATGTGTCAAGAGTTCCAGAAGAAAAGATCATCCTCGTGGAGATTTTGCTTTAAAACATATCAATATCTAAAACACACACACACCACAACTTGTTTTTCCCGTCCGGAGCTTCGGGCCACTTTTATGTTCTTTGGATAGAAATGGCCATCCCATGTATGACTCAGGTTTTTGAAGTATGTGATCAAATGATTGTTATATATTAAGCAGCTGTGTGAAATTTAATAAACACCCAGAAGTATAAAAAAGTATGGAACACATATTAACTGCAAGTTGATAATGATGTAGGATGGATTTCAAATTAGCTGTCAATCCAGAGTTTGAAATAGAATTTGCTTCCTACTTTTAGCCATTGCTTTTCTGCTTTTCTGTTCTACTTCAACAAAAAAGTAAAAGTTCTGATATAGATAGTTGATCTGATATAGAAGATTTAAGACACCCTTCACTTGTATGGGGAAAAAAAAAATCTCACTTACACTGGTGATACTAAAAAAGCATCAAGGACTCCATATAATCTTATGCACCAGAGACAAATTCCTTGTGTGTCTAATAACACTTGGCCAATAAAGAATTATAAATACTTACAAGGCAATGGCATGCTTTATCTGTTTAGATTTGTTTAATGTTTCAGTAAAAAAAGGGAAAGTTTTGATTTATTCTTGGAATGTATATTGCTACTTGAAAGATTTTTTTGTATGCATTTGAATTGGTGTTGCAAAATGTTGGAAATAGATAATAACTGATCCAAGAATTCTACATCTTTTAAGGATGATTAAACTTCCATACAAATATTGAGCATAACAATTCTATCTTCTAGCGAATTTTGTTATCCAGATAAAGCTATAAATACTTTTTTTTTGTTCCTTTAAATAAGTGTTGACTCCTGGTGAACAAATATTTTCAGTTTGCTTGATAAGATTTCAGAAGTGATCTGCCACTGATCACTGATTGATCACTGATCCATGATTGAGAGAGTGTGACTGGCCTAAGGTCACCCAGGTGGCTTTGTGCCTACAATGGGACTGGAGCTTGGAATCACCTGGTTTCTAGCCTAGAGCTTTAACTACTGCACCAAACTAGCTCACATATTTCCACACAGTAAAACAATTTAAACTTTGGTTTTAAATGTGTAAACGGACCTTAATTTTGGTGAACACAAAATGAAAAGTTCATTTCTGGGATTTATAGGAATTAAGATTGAAAGTTATAGAACCAATGCATCAGACACACAGCCACTATTTATTCATTGGACAGTGAATTGACTGTTTTGTTTGACTATTTTAGAAAAGATGATGTAGGCCATAGATATTTTATGGATTTTTTTAACAGATTACACATTTTGAGAAATGCTTGAGTGAAAGGAGTCTTAATTTTCTTATCTTCTGTTATGATATATTGCAGAGAACATGCAATCTTTCTCTCAAATTGTGTCCATAAAGAAGATAATGAAACAGACTGAAGTAATCCTTGTCGGTTTATAAGCCAGGGCAATTATATTTAGCCTTCGGTAGCTGGTTATTTTCTCCTACCTGGTATTTTTGCATAAATGCAAATCTAGCTGCTAAAGTTCTTCACCTGGGATAGATATAAAGAGTTTTAGGGCTAAAAGCCAAATGCACATATCCCAACGATACCATGGAGTGCTCAGAGAAGACCAACTTCAGCTTGCAGACATTCCATAAGCACCTCAAACTAGTGTTCCTTGACAGCTGCATTTAATTACCTGTAATTTCCTTACAAAGCTTTAAGGAAGTTAAAACAGAACTATTCTTGCAGGCATTCCATTATCTTAAACTACTTTGGTCATTCTATACTTTTTCCAGAAACATTGAGAAACAAAAAGAGCAACGCTTATACTGGTATTTAATATCATAAATTTGGAATGAACTTTTTAGGGCAAGGCTGTCAAACTTCCGGCCCATGGGCCATATGCATTACATGCTAGCCACATCTATGTCTGGTTTAGCAAAGGGGGAAAAAGTCCTGATATGTCACGTGACAACACTGTGAGTTTGACTCCCCTATGTTAGGCCTTTGAGTCTAACTTTGTTGTAGGAATTCAAATGATAAATTGAATTAAATTCAATTTCTGCTTCAACATACCCAGTGAAAGAGAGCCTGATCTCCTCCTGGTTAATTTGTCTGAATATGTATGGTTCTTATTGTCCAGTAGTTGTTTCACATTTCCTTAGAATCTCATCCCATAACTGAATCCAATATTCAGTATCCTACATTCAGATATTTAACAGAATAACAGAATTTGAAGGGAGCTTAGAATTCTTCTAGTCCCGCTCTCTGTTCAAGCAGGAAGCTCAATACCATTTCAGACAAACTGTTGTCTAATCACTTCTTAAAGTCTGTATTCCCAGTGTTGGGATATTCACAATGACTAAGGCAAGTGTTCCCCTGATTAATTATTTTAACTGCCAGGACATTTGTCCCTAGTTCTAGATTGGTTCTCTCTTTAATTAGTTTCCATCCATTGCTTCTTATCTTGCCTTCTGGTGCTTTGGAGAATAGGTTGAGCCCCTCTTCTTTGAGGTAGCCCTTTAGATATTGGAACACTGCTACCACTTAGTGAACTGTTGTAACTTCAGGATACTGTACTAGTATTTGCCCCGTCTTGAAAGATTAACATTCCCATCATAATGTTTAAATGCCTAGTCCTCCCAATCAACTTCATTGCTCTTTTCTAAACCTTATCCAATTTGAATTGTATAATCCATACAGTTGGACACAGTACTTGATGAGGTGAGAGAGTCAGTTTGGTGTAGGAGTTAAGGCATAAGACTAGAAACCAGGGAGCTCTTATTCCACTTTAGGAATTAGATAATCTGGATAATCTTGGGCCAGTTACTTTTTCTAGCCTTAGGAAGCATGCAGTGGCGAACTACTTCCAAACGCTTCCTCCCCCCAAAAAAATTGGACTCATCCAGGCAGTCTCCAGAAGTCAATACCAATTCAAAGGCAAACTTATGCATGTGTACACATAACACTATGAGGTATCTGACCAATGTAGAATAAAGTAGAATAATTATTTTTCATAATTTTGAAATAATGTTTCTTACCTTGCCCTTGTGTCAAACTTTTGGCTCACATTTTATTTGCAACCAATTGCTATTACAAGGTCTTTTTTTTACAATACTAGTGCCAGACCAGGTATTCACTATTCCAGTTTTTCCCCTCCAACTGGGTTTCACAACTCTTAAGTGAGGGATTAAAGGGATTCAGCTCCTGCTTCAGGAGCTGCTTTTCCCATTTAACTTGCTACCTTACCAGTGTTTGCATCCATTTAGTACAGGAAGTAACTTCTTTTGCCATAAGCACATGGACAACATCCAATTCTTTGCTTTCCCCAAACAACAAAAACATTTCTAACAAACCTAGCAGAGCAAGAGGATCACATGAGTCCCTCTTCAGTTTCCTTGTCATAGAAATGTATATGTACACGTATATGTATATATATGTGTTCTCCTAAGAAGTCTGATTTATCGAGTTATAACATGCATTTCCAACTGAGTTGAGTTGGAATTAATAAACATAGGGTTGTACAGCTCAACTACAGTATACTTTATGTCTAAAATCCCTTCAAGATGAAAAACATTTTTGAAAAAGAAGAGGGAAGATTGGGTATCTAAGTGGCTATTAAAAAGTCCAATACAATTTCAGCATACTAATCCATTACACTTGTCTATATTATTATGTTGCATAATAATATATATTATGATAGCATCAGAATCATGAGAAGTGATAGTACTGCTTTATGGTGCCCTAGTGGAATATTGTGTCCAGTTCTGGTTACCACATACAAAAAAAGATGTTCTAACCCTGGAAAGTGTCCAGAGAAGAAGAATAAAGATGATAGAGGGTCTGGATGCTAAATCATGTGAGGAATGGTTCAGGGAATTTTTCAATATGTCAAGTCTGTTGAAGTGAAGAATTAGGGGTACATTTTAACTGTCTTCAGTAGTGTGTTACAGAGAAGAGAGGACTGACTAATTCTCCAAAGACCAGAGGAACACAGGACTATCAGCTCTCCTTTGAAAAATATTAATTATTAATGGAGGATTTTCTGTATAATTGTTCAATTTCACAATATAAACTGATATACATATATATGCTCTTTAAGATAGACATATTTTGATTTTTACAAATTAGGATTAATACGTATATATAGGTAACATGAACAATTCCTTATATTTGAATATTTTTTTAACTAATAAGTTCTAAATCTTGAAAAAAATTGCAAATTCCTGCCCTGTACTGTCCTTTACATTTCATGTACATTATATGAATGAGAAAGTTTACGTTGTCTTACGGAAAGTCCTTGACTTTTAATGGCAATTGAGGCTGAAATTTCCATTGCAAAGCAAGGTGATTATAAAGTGCAGCAGCAATGCCTTACAGTCCCTATTACTATCATTAACTGACTCACGCTGTCATTGGGCAAGGCAACTTCCTGCCAGTTTCCCATAACCTAAGTCAGTGAGCAAGCTGGCAGGAAATTACAAGTCCCAGGCCTGCAAGCTGGTTGCTGCCAGGTAAAGTTGTTGAGGAGGTGGGCAGGGTTGAGAGTGAAGGTGCATTAAAAGGAGGCTATGTGTGGATGATAGGGTCAGGGAAGCTTGAAGGATATGTGAGATGCATTATGCAGTTGGGAAAAGTATGAGGAAATGCACAGTAGCTGCTCATGGGTTGGTAAGGGATAAGAGGTATTGCAAATGTTGAGAGCACACAAGAGACACCATACAGGTTGGTTGGCATTACAAATATCTAAACTTAGAACCATTCATTTAGTGACTGTTCAAAGTTACAGTGGCACTGAAAAAAGTTAGCAATTTTCACACGTACAACTGTTGCAGCATTCCCTATGGTCATAAAATTATGCCTAACTCAAATGTCTCACTTAGCAACATGGGCTCAGTTGTACTCGTAGGTTAAGAACTACCTGTACAGGATTACAAAATAATAGAGTTGGAAGTCATTTTGGAGGTCTTCTAGTCCAATCTACTGTTTAAGCAGGGGACCTTATGCAGCTCTGGACAACTGGCTGCCCAGTCTTTTTTTTAAACCTCCACTGATGGAGCACCACAAGTTTTGGAGGTAAGCCAAAAAGTTCCACTGATTGTTTTCACAGACAACATTTCTTCTTTAATTCTAGGTTGGATCTCTCTTTGGTAAGTTTTATCTGTTATTTGTGTTACCATCAGATGCTTTGGAGAATATACCAATCTATTCTTGGTGACAGCCTCTCAAATATTGAATATTGAACTATCATGTCATTCCTAGTCCTTTTTTCTTTGTTAAACTACATATATCCAATTCCCGCAACCTTTTATTGTATATTTTAGCCTCCTAACCCCTAATCATCTTTTTGCTCTTTTCTGCATACTTTCTAGGGTCTCAATATCTTTTTGGTATTGTGGTGTCCAAAACTGGATGCAGTATTCTAAGTGTGGTCTTACTAGTGCAATAAAAAGTGGTATTAATACTTCGTGTGATCTTGATACTATCCCCCTTTCGACGCAGCCTAGGACTGTGTTGGCTTTTTTGGAAGCTGCAGCACACTGTTGGTTCAAGCTCAAGTGAATGTCCACTAGGATTCCTAGATCCTTATCACAGTTACTGCTATTGAGACAGGTGCTACATATGTATCCGTGCATTTGGTTTTTCTTGACTAAGTGTGGAATTTTACTTCTAGAAGAACTACTTCTATAATAAAGTTTGTTCCATTTCAATTAGTTCCTGACTTGTTGCTCTAAATTTTACTTTCACCTTTTACATTTGCTGATGTCTCACCCAATTTTATGTAACCTACAAATGAGTAAGCATTTCTTTTACCTCTCTGAAACAATAAAAATAGATAAGAGCAGTCAATACTGAACTTATTGCACCCCATTCAGACATATCAACGATTTTTTAAAAAAATTGGCAACATTTTAGGTCACCGATTTCCCTAATGTTCCTACTGATTTCATTCCTTGCTTAAAAGATGAAATATGCAATACAGGTTAGAAATTTTCTGGAAGCTTCATCATTGGCACAGTTTGTGCTCCAATAATTTAATTTTTTTAGCTCAGGTGCTCTTAGTGTTCTCAAACTGTTTACATAAATTTCAAGTATGGGTATTTTTAATTACTCTCTTTTTAACTTATATTTAGCCGATTAAGAGCCATATTGAGGTAGTGATTAAAGGTACTGGGTTGCAGACAATGAGTTCTACTCCTGTTTTGGACGTGAAACCAGCTGCTAGGATCAAGGCAATGACCAACTGCTTCTGAGAATGTTTCCCCAAAAACTTGCATGGACTTGTCCAAGTAGTTCCCAGCAGTCAAGATTGATTTGAAGCCCCCCCTCCCCTCCATGAAGAAACAAAAATAAGCAAATTATAATCTTTAATATAAGCAGTATTCAACTCACAACCACAATTGGGCACAGAATTGTAGTTATAAATTGTTGTGGTCATTAAAAGGCTCTCATGTAACTACCTTGTTCAGTGACCATAATCTCAGTACTCCCAGTTGTAGTTGGTCAGTGATCCCTTATTTGTTAAGCAATAGGGTCCCAGGTACTTCCCCCAATCTATGCTCTTTTGGTTACACTGTATGGTGGTACTAGTGACAGTAGCCACAATTGCTCCAGGTGCCCAGATGACCTTGACCCCTAAAGCCATCCTCTCAGCTGGTGTTCTTTTCCCTCTTAAGATGGGCTTCCCTTTCCCTCTGAAAGCAGACTTACTTTTCTTGCAAATTGACTTCCATCTCCTATTAAATACATTTACCATTTTTTCCTGAGTGTTAACAGAGTTTATTTGTCAAATTCCGAGAATATATGGAAAGTAGAAAATATGAAACTGAGCCAATGTTCTGATTTTTCATTGAATGCTTCAATAAGGCCCATTACTGCAACACCCTGAAGTTTCTATAATGTACAAATTCTGACACAAAGTTCTTAAATTAGGAATTCTCTTTTCAATTCCATAAGATTTAATTTAGACCTTGCTGATGTAGTTGTGCCTATTTTAGTCAAATACATTCTCACCAGTCTTTGTCAGATTAAATAAATGGACTGTCATATAGTAATCCATAATCTAGATTGTGGCCTGCAGTTTATTCCCTAGGTGTCAAACTCAAGGCCCGGGGTCCAGATCCAGCCTCAGAATGCTTAGATCTGGGCCATCCTGGAAACAGTGAAGGGATTGGCTCACAGTGCCTGTGCCACAAAAATGGAGCTCAGGAGTGCTGCATGCGGTGCTCCTGAGCTCCATCTTCCGTGGCAGAGGGTTACAGGAGGCCACCGCAGCCGAAAATGGAGCAAAATTTCATTTGCTTAGCTAGTTCTTCAACTTCAGTATTATTTCCTTGCCAGTACTTTTCCTTCACAGACTAGAAAGATGTGTGCAGGCAACCTGCCAAGGTTTATTTGTTTTTATGTTTATGGTAATATAATTGAAGCCATTTGAGTTACTAAAAAAATTGCTACACACATTAGTGGAAGAGATAATTTTTTAGAGAATTTCATAAATCTTCTGTGTCCCTAATCCTTTGTCTTGGTAGAAAGCATACTTTATGAGCTAATGCATGGTGTCAAACACAAGGTCTGTGAGCCGGATGTGGTTGGACTGGGCCTGCGGGATTGTCCTGGAAAATGCAATGGGTCAGCCTGCATTGCTTCAGCCTGGTCTACCTAATGTGAAGAGGAAACATTGGGCCAGCCCGGTCTACTCAGTGTGGGCTTGAAAGCAGAGTATCTTCTGAATCTGTTGTTTTTGGTTCTTAATTGTCACTTATTGGTGTTGTCCTGTCCTTGTTTCTATGTTATACAAACAGATCTCCATGTCAACCACTCTTTGTTTAATCTAGTCTAATGTTTATCTTCCCTTATAAACTGAAATGTACGTTTTTGTTAATTTAATTCCCTTATTTTTTTCTAAAGCAAATTTTCCTTTTCCTTGAAGGACAAGCTTGCACTTTTTAAAAAATACTTGTTGTTTTTTGATAGGGATACAGTGCTCCCATAAGTATTTTACATCTGGACTATAGAATTTTGTCTGTTCATCTCTGTTTCCTAAATCACCATAGTAGAAAGTATTTTATACTTCCTTCTCTTTTCATGCTTTTGTTAGCCTGAAAGTCAGTTTAGAGCAGGTGTGTCAAACTGGCGGCTCGCAGGCAGGATTCGTCATCTGCAGGCCACACCCACCCCAACTCCATGAAGAGGGAAAACATAGCAAAATGTCACGTGACAGCAATGTGATGGTGTGAGTTTGATATCCGTGGCTTAGAGGGAAGATTTGTAAGGTGTTACCTCTACTGTCAAACTCCTGTTATCCCTCTATACTCATTTATTGAGACTAATCCATGGAAACTGGTCATCTTCTATAATTTCCTTTTATTTATCAAAATGTTTTCTTTATTTTATTTCATGAAAATCTTATTGATCCATATAAATAGGACATACAGGCTTTTCATTGCCTAAACACCATTCTGAAGAGGTTGCAATTATGTGGTCTTTTGGAAATTTTGTTGTATGAAGTACCGCATGAAGTTAAAAATGTAGGTGTGACTGTAATGCATTCTATACAATGGTACTCTTTTCTTAAGATGGAGCTAGTAGCAAATTAGTATCTTATTGTCAGGCATGAAAGACCAGGTCCACTTGTGAAGGTCCAATTAAAACTGGTTTGTTGCTAATCATGGCTAATCACAGGACTTTCTCAACTAATAATTAGTCAATAGAATTCAAAGAAGGATGGACTTAGCTCACTTGTAGCTTATTAAGGATCTTAGGATAATCCTCCTTTTAACTCTACCCTCAGGTTCTGCTATTCCTTTTCCTATTAATTTGTTTATAATACTCCACTATTAAACTTTGGCAAGTGTTCTAGACTGTTGACAGAATTTAAAATTAAGAACAGAATAGAAACTAATACCATATTAAATTAAAATTAATAAATAGGTATTAACACAAGTTAACAATTAAAGATGTGGTAAAAAGACATTTTTATATATCCTGAACACTGAGAGAATGAATGGAAAGCAAACTCAATTCTTGAAGGATTTCATTTCATAGACTGAATATAAAAGTTGCTCACTTGCCATCCTGAAAAATGCATTCTCGTGTATATTTCTGAAATTTAGAACAAATTGCAATTTAATTAAAACATGGGTGAAATATCAAGTCAGAGAAAGATATGACAGATTTCCCTCATCCTAATTATGCAGAATTCTTGTGGTAATCATCTAGAACAGTAGAAGATGAAGAATCACTCATCACAATGAAGAAAGTTAGCCCCTACCCCTCTTTAAGGATTGAAGAAAAAAGTGTTCAATCTTAAAGGCATAGAATGATCACATGCATAAAGAGAACTGTTGAATAGAATAGAATAGAAAAGAATAGAATAGAATAGAAAAGAATAGAATAGAATAGAATAGAATAGAATAGAATAGAATACCTTTATTGTCATTACATTCTACAAATACAATGAAATTTGAAAGCTATTCCAGCACAGTGTCCCAAAGTTTCTTTCCCTGGGCCATCCAAACCACAAACAACTACAAAGTCACTACCTTATTAAGATGTGAAAAGATGTGAAATCGCAATACCTCATTCAGATGTATAATAACATATTACAGTACAATCCATCTCTTGTGTATTTACATTCGGCAAAGCGTCACAGTCAGTGTTGTATATATATTTTGTGTAGATATATAAGTAGATATTGTACTCTCTAATTGCAAATGGAGACGCAGGTACTCTATTTTTTTTTATCTTCATCTTTAAGTGCTCTGGTTTTATTGTATTGCGAACAGTTGCTGGGGGGGTATCCACAGTTTTGTTGTACTTGTACAATGACAACAAAGTTCTTCAAACAACACATCACAATCACACTACAGAGTATTTAAACATTAAAATAATTAAAATAATAATTAAAAACCAAGTCTAAAACCTATCTAAAACATATAGTAAGTTAGATAGTTTAAAAATGCCACTATATACATAGGGAGAAATCACTTATGCATTGTTTGATTCAAGACAATAATTGCCTTGGAAAAGAAACTGTTTCTCAGTGTATTAGTCCTCATTTTAAGACACGTATAACACCTCCCTGATGGTAACAGTTCAAAATATGAATGTCCAGGGTGAGAATGGTCTGTGGAGATTTTTAGTGCTCTAGAGAAGAGTCTGGTCTTCGCAATCTCTTCCAAAGAAGAAAGAGAGCAACCGATAATTTTTTGTGCTGTGTTTATAACTCTCTGAGCATCTTCTTATCCACTACAGAGCATCCAGCATACCACACCGTTACACAGTATGCCAAAATGCTCTTGATGGTAGAACGGTAAAAAATAACTAGCAACTTTTCACCCAAACCACTCTTCTTCAGCAGCCTCAGAAAGTTCAGGCGCTGTTGGGCCTTCTTTGCAATGGCCATAGTAAATTTATCATAGTAAGTTTATCACCAAGTAAGGTTATCAGAAATATGAGTTCCTAGAAATTTAAAACTATGAACTCTTTCCACACAGTCTCCATTGATATATAGTGGGAGAGACTCTGCTTTGCATCTTCTGAAGTCTATAATCAATTCTTTGGTCCTTTTGATGATCAGGTTGAGGTTATGACTCTTGCTCCACAAGACCAGTCTGAGAACTTCTGACCTATAGGCAGTCTCGTCTTCTCCTGATATGAGTCCCACCAGCGTAGTGTTGTCTGCAAATTTTATTATAGAGTTAGTGGGACCAGAGGGAGTGCAGTCATAGGTGCAGAGTGAATAGAAAAGGGGGCTCAGCACACAACTCTGTGAAGAGTCAGTGCTGAGAGCAAGAGTGGAGGAAAAATAGCTGCCAATCCTAACAGTTTGGGGTCTGTTAGTAAGAAAGTCCTTTATCCAACAGCAGATTTGAGATGAGAGGCCCATTTTTAGCAACTTAATTTAATTTAAGTTTATTTAAATTTAAAGAGGTACCTTAAAAGACAGAGGCTTGACTCAGGAAAATAGGCATGCCTGAGCACTATAAAACAAGAGCTTGGGAATCAGACTTTTTATTGGTTAATAAATCTAACTTCTTGAACACATGCTGCTTTTAATTCAGGGATCCGCGGCCCCCAGCCCACTACCGGGCCTTGATCCTTTCAGAACAAGGCCACGGACGTGATGAGCATGCACACATGCATCTCCTAGTGCAAGTAGCAGGCAAGTGCACACATGTGCCCACTGCTTGTGCAAATGGAGCTGTGTATGTGGAACCATCCCCCTTCCCCTCTCTTCCAAAAGCCGAAAAGGTTCAGGAGCTCTGTTCTGATAGATTTCTGATTGCCACAGGATCACATTTAACTTGGATAATTCCATCTTGGCTTTGATTGCATAGAAATGTTTCTTTTGAAGTATACTTAATTGTTTTTTCTGCACTCAAATGAGATTTATAGTTTCCAGACATTATCTAAAGTTGACATCTTGCACGTATAATTGCTGGCAGAAGACAAAGCCTGCCTACACATAAATAGCTCTGTAAGTCACCTTAAAAAGTGGAGAAATATAATGTTATTCTGGTTAGGACCAATTACAATTATCAAAATTGACTGCCAAGATAAAATTATTATTCCAAATGGCACCAATCAGAATGTCAAAAGGAACTTTATAAGAATATCAAAAAAATATCAATAAATTCATATGTGAGCGGGACCCAGTGTTTTTAAATTAAAAATTCAACAAGATTGCAAAGAAAGATGTGAACTTGCATTTCCAAATCTTAAATTATATCTTAAAAGAAACCTGCTTCTAATGGATGTAAAGTAGATAAAATTCTTGAATAGTGGAATGTTAATATAGGAAGGAGCTGACACAGCCAATGAACTTCATTATTATGTACTGTATTATATAAAAATACAAATGAGGATATAAATTTACAAAGACATGTAAGATAAAATGTGTAAAAGTATGAATTTCACAAAGGGAATAATAAGTCAAACAATTTCACATCTACTCACTCAAATGCTTTCTTGGAGATAATTATAGCAAGAAAAATGTAATTAATATGCAGACATGATTCATCCAAAATCTACGAATACATTAAAGAAACAGTAAGAAAGGAAACCTGGAATATACCATGATTAGTATATTTACAAAATAGTGAAAGAATAAAATAAAATCTAATAAAGGAGGGATATTAAGGAAAAGAATTTGAATTCTTTTGATTCACTGGAACATCTTTAAAAATTACCATGTAGAGGTATTCAAAAATTAATAGGAACACAGGGTTTAAAAACTGGTAAAAATGATCAGGTTAAAATAATCATTTCCAAATACAGACTGATAAAAGTGTTGGCTTTTAATACTGCAGATATAATTGTGGTTGAAAAAAGAAAAGTGTGGCTAATTTATGTGATAATATTAGAGGTTATTAGAATAGAAGACAAGTGTTGGAGAAGATCACAAAGTATCAAAATCTAAATTGAAAATAATGCTGTAAATTGGCCATTGTCGTCTCAATGAGTATTGTCATACCAGTACCATACATAAAATGTTGGACAGCTGTTGGAAAATGTTAGGGAATGTGTGCATTTATAAAATTGATATCTGTCAATTTCAAAAGGCGCAGCATTAGGACCTACACATACACTACACAGATATATTACAACATCCTAGATTCTTGGGAAGAACTTGATGCATATGAAGCTTATACCAATTAAAGAACTGACAGCTGTGCCTTCACATTGTTGTGATAATAACACAATGGATACATTAAGTAATTTGCTTAAGATAAAAACGTTATGTAACAAATATTTTGATGTAATCAATAGCAACATTTTTAATGTTAAATCCAATTTTGGATTTAAAAAATCAAATACAAGTAGTCCTCAACTTCCAATCATTTGTTTAGTGACCATTTGAAATTACCACTTGAATTTTCAAATTACCATTTGAAAAAAAGTGACTTGTGACCATTTTTCACAGTGATTATTGCAGTATCCCTGTAGCCATGTGATCAAAATCTGGATGTTTGGCAATTGGCACATATTTATGAGGGTTGCCGTATCCTAGGGCTAATTTCTTAAAAATCAGTGTATGTAAACCAAATTCACTTAACAACTATGTTACTAACTTAACAACTGCCACGACCTGGGGATAGGGGACCCCTGCAATAGAAGAAAACTGTAGTCTATGATAGGTTCTCCATTTCTAAAGGTTTTTAAGACATGAACGGGCAGCTATTTCTCACAGATGGTTTGAATGATTGATGTTTCTGCACATTGTATGGGAGTGAATTACCTAGTCCTTTTCACTTTATAAATCTATAATTCTATGGTATGTCCATAGAGAATTTCAGAAAGAATCTTGCTTCCTCTGGTGATGTAGCAGACCAAACCTTGAAAACCTAGCTGTATAGCCAGGGAAGAATAATAAGAAGTTATACTCGGGTAACAGTAAGCCTTTCCTTGAAGGAAAAGGAAGTTTTGGCAGTTTTGAGAGGGATAACGATCTGCCTACCATTCAAGAAGTCACCCCTGAATCCAAATTGGCAACTATTGTTCCTCAATCTCCAATTTTTGAGGAATTGACAAAGACTAACTATATGGCACACCCTGCTATACATCAAAAACATTTTGGAAAGCAGTAGAACGCAGTTTTTGACATCTGCAAGTGGGCATCTCATAGTGCCCAGAGGTTACCATTCAAGGACAAATCATGCATTGCAAAGATTACTTGCAAGAAGGAGATACTTCTAATGTAATCTACTGGATTCCCTTCATGGTTTGACCTTGTGACAAGGTAGGATTGATGGGGAAGAAGCTAAACCCCAGGTTACAGAACACAAACAAGCGGTCAGAGGAGGATATCCAAACTCGGATTGAATCCGGCAGCCCTTGAAAAACATTTGGAAGTTGCAGCTAATCCAGAATATATATTACAGAAGTACATGAGCTGCACAGGTTCCCAGTATGCTTCCAGATGCAATTCAGGTGCTATTAGTAACCTTTAAATCTTTACATTGCATGGAGCCAGATTATTTATAAAGGTTGCCTATCTCTGATTCCGCCTACCTTATTAGTTCTAGCAAGGTGGGCATGTTCTGAGTCCCTTCAGTGAAATAAATACTAGTAAATAGAAAGTGCTCTTAAGAACTGATTACCAGCAGGTAAGTTTTACCTGAAAAAATAGTTACACAGCGACAACAGAATATTAGATGGAAGTGGCTCTCTATTAACAATCTTGGCAGATTCTTGGTATTTAACTGTTAAATAAATTTGTCTTGATCTATTTTCTCCCACTTTATGAATTGTACAAGCAGGAATAATATCTGTATTGTGACAGATTATATCAGCAATTTGTTTAGTAAACTACAATCTTTGACAATTTGTGTTTCAACTTGGGAGACAAATATTTCCTAGAGAAATCCATTGGGTACTGGGGAGGAGGATAAGGACAAAGTTAAATTCTCTTAATGCATGAAGTATCTGAAACAATTTTGGCCATCAAATATTCTAAACTATATATGTATAGTAGGTTAATGGATACATTTTAAGGTGTCTATATTCTTGCAGATATCCTCTTTTTTTCATCCAACTCAAAGTGAAATAACAAGCCTTGACAGTGGAAATATAGATGATGTTTTAAGTAAGTATTGTTTAATGCTTATATAGGACATTTATTTATTGCCTTGATTCATATAGTTTCCATCTCACAGTTGTGACTCTTGATGGCATAGACAGGAAGACACTCAACCACCAAAGATAACAATAATAAAAAGCAATCAAATAGCACAGTTAAGGGTAATGAGACTCAGATCACATAATTTTACTCATGTCAAAGAAACCACAGTGATGGAGTCAATTATCCTATAGGACTCATGCCTAAAACAGAGTTTGATCTTCAAGGATTAACAAAAGATTGGTAAGATTGGGCCAAATAAATCTATTGGGGTATGTTTCATTAGGCCCACTTCCTTAATACATAATATATGGGAAGCAGAACATAGGCAGCTTGCCAGATCAAGTCAAGACAGAAAAAAAATGGAGAAAGATGGTCCCTTTGCAAGAGGTGGCCCTTTGCAATTAAAGGCTTTTATCGGAACTTTGAATTATAGCCAAGAGCCTACTGGGAACCAAAGCTGTGGTATAACATAGACAAACGGATGTGTTCTCATAATTGCTTACACTGCCACAATCTGGATCACAATCTGGGCAGCCTTAAGTACATTGCTGTAATTCAGATGGTGAGCAAAGCAAGGGTGACTTGAGCAATTTGTCATGGTCCAAGAAAACTTGTTGAGTTTATGCTCTCCTTGTCACATCTGTCACCTGCTCTTCCAGCAGAAAACATGAGTCCCAAGAGGACCTGCAACTTGTGCACCAGATCTGCCTGACTGGATGTTCCTCTGTCCTGAATCAGAGATGTCAACTTTCCTGACCATGGGGAGGGGATACCCACAGCTATTTCATCATTTAGGGTTGACTGACAACTGTTTTCTTTCTGTAAGAGCCTTACAGCCTCCTATGCTAGTATCTGAACAATATCATTTGCCTAACTTAGGATAGAGATGTATAATTGTACATAATCAGCATAGTGATGATACTGAATCCCATGCTGGGTGGATGACTATAAAAGTTAACTAGTAGGGGAGAGAAAAAATATACCCATACACTAGGAGCTTAGGCTGGGCCTCTGCCCCCAGTCCCCAGTCACTAGCATTGACTGATAGCAATCACAAAAAACCAGTAGAAACAGTACCCTATTCCCAAACCTCAGGATTGGGCAAGAAAATACTATGATTGATGGTATCAAAAACTGGTGAGAGATGCAGAAAGAATAGGATGGACACACTACCAAAATCCAAGCCCTCCACACATCTACAAGTATAACCAATGCTATCTTAATGCTATAGCTCAATCTGAAATCTAATTGAAAGACCCTTTGTAGAATCAAATGCCCTCTGTAGCAAAAAAAAATAAAAAATACCATCTTCTTGTCATCCCCTAAAAAGGGAAGGTTGGAATACAAGTTATTCAAAGCCATAGGGTCCAAGAATGTTTTCTTGGGGTGGAGGCAAATCACTACCTCTTTCAAGGCCAGCTGAACCACCTTCTCACACATGGAGTCAAATACCATAGCTTGAACCACATGCCACCTCTCAGGAGGTTTTAATTAACAAGAAGGATAATCAATCCAGACTACAGGTAATATAGCTCATAACAATATGGACCTTGTCCATTTCTTCAGGATCTACTATTTTAAGATCTTCCAGGTAACTAAACGAGTATATCTCAATCACCTGCATTGGATCTATTCAGCCAGAATCCAGCACCCATAGAAGTTGGGTGACTTTATCTGAGAGTACTTACAATAGTCTTTATAGTCACCCTGCATGGGCTTACCTGTCTCTCCTCCATCCCCCTATTCACCCCAAATTAGAAACTGCCACAATCTGTGGACATTCCCCCCTCTAGCCTCCAAGCACTGAGAAGAACACCAACAGAATGACTTGTCAGCCTAGGATAGAGATGTGCAGTTGATAATTAACCCCATGCTGATGAATGATCTCACTGAGCAACTTCATATAGATGTTAAACAGGAATGGGGAGAGTATGAAACCTGGGGAACCCCATAGAGAAGGGGACTTTTATCAAATCTTGCCCATCAAAACTAACTGGCCCTAGCCCTGGAAGAATGAGAAGAGTTACAATAAAATTCTACCCCTCATTCTAAATAACCTGAGTCAGTCCAGAAGAATAACGTGATGGATAATTGAAAGTTGCTCAAAGATTAAAGAGAGTGAGAATGAGTCTACCACCCCATCAGAAGTCATCTGCAAGTCAATGGTGTTTCAGTTCCCATGTGCTAGTGTGAATCGTGATAACAAGGCATAGGTACAACTGATTCAAAGGCACAGCCATACCTTCATTGCAGTAGTAACCAAAATCTTGATCAAAATATGCACCCAGCCTTTTGAAAGGCCCTATCCATCAGATGCCTTCAACAGATTGGTATAATACATCCTTTTTCCTGTGGTTGTGAGCAGCACTTAAAGCAATCAGAAAGTGATAATCACTGCCGCTTTCCTAAAACAAAAGCTAGATCTAATACTTGACCATCCTGCTGGGACTTAGATGATCTGGCTTAGATCTATATTTGCTACTGTATGGTGTCCATTTGCATCCAGGATTGAAACCTGTGAAATTTCATTGCCAGCTTGACCACTAAGTCAAAAATCTAGGTTTGGCAGTTTCTACCCCATAGTGAGGCTAATACAGTAACAATAATCTCAATTGATTCATAAAACCCAGCTTTATATATGGGGTCTCGCAATCAATTTGCAAGGCAGCATCTCTATAACCCTGAACAGTAGCTTGAATGTAGTACAGTAGAACCTCTGGTCATGACCATAATTCGTTCCATAACTTTGGTGATTTCTTCTCCAGATTCAAACATTTTTTGAATTTTTTAGTCAGAACCTGATTTGATCATGGTCAGAAGCATTCATGACCAGAGATTCTACTGTAGTTACTCCATTGCCCTAACCCTGTTCACTTGGCTAATCTAATGCCACACTTGAAATCAAGATGAGCAAATTTTTCAGAGAGGAAAGCTCCCAATCCTAGTCAATTGTAATAAACTGCTATCTCATTTGCAAATCACAGATGAGAAGAGTTTTATTACCAGATGAAGTCATTCAGTAGCAATAATTGAAAGCCCAAACCTCCAATGGTCCATTGACTAGATATTGGGGTAAACATTGGGAGGGTGGGGGGTGGAAATCAAAACCTAAGAGCTTCCAAAAGTTTAATGAAAGATGGACGGCCATATAATTTTTTAATAAATACACCAGTATAAAAAACTGCCTATCCCCATGTGTGATACCCTCATATCCTAGCATGTGTCCATCTGCCAATAATTTCATATTCCTGTTTGCTCCCTGTTCCACTCCCCCAACCAAACCTTGTACCTTCCTAAAATTAAATCTATGTTAAATATTGGCTTGAATTCTGTTCCTGAAGTTGATTGTGAATTCATTGAGTTAGATTTGGATTGAATAGCCAGCCAGATTTTAAAATACTCTAGGAGAAGCATTTAAGAATGACTACATTTGTTATTCATAAGTGAAATCTTTGAGTATATTTGCGTAATATTGAAGGAAAAATATTTAGAAGCTAATGACATACATTTATAATGTCATAATGCTAAATGAAAATCAGATTTCATAAGGCTTTAAAATACTACTCTTTTTGGAACTTTATTATTGCTATGAATAAAAGGAAACCTTCCATTGGTAATACAGATTCCAAAGCAAAAACCTTGGTTGTATTGTTATGCTTTAATCACATTAAATTGGTTAATGAATCTTACTGATTTTGGTGTGGCTATGATGTATCTAATAATGCTCGGAAAAATAATGCTCTGTAGCACCTTCAAAATAGTTATTACAAGATAACCATATGGAGCAGCTTTTTGCAAACTTTTAAAACTGCTGTGTTTTTTCCCCAGTTTACTTGTGTGGCACTAAAGTTGCTGTTGTTTTCAAAGCAGTCATATGAACTTGGAAAAAATCCCTTTCAAAGTGTATGCACATCCCAAACCCCTAATTTTATCTGACTCTGAAACATCATTAATCTTTGATTACATGTAAGAGTTAGAACAGAAATGAGGATAGGAATCTATACTCTCTGAAAGATATATTAAAAATTGGTTTATTTTTATCCCGTGACTTGGTTCAAAATAGCCTAAATGAACATTAATACCACTTACTATGATAGCTCTCTGCTGTTGGTCATATGCAGCAAAGATCCTAAAAAGTTCATAGGAGATTTGGGGTTATTGTAACTTTTAACTTTGGAGTGTGAAGGTCGATGTTTGAAAATTTGGAAGATTGGTGTGGATGCTCTCACAAAATGGTTGCTATATTGGGTATTGTGCAGTTACAAACATTTTATTTCCCAGACAATCAGGGTAGAATAAAGAAACCTGGACCAAATCACCATAACAAAGAAATTTAAATTCCTCAAAGCTCAAATTTAAAGTTCCAAAACACAGAGGAACTTATTAGAACAGAAGAATTGTGGATTCTGCTCTTGCACAGAAGACAGGATTAATAAAGTTCAGAATCAAGTAAGTTCACTTGAAACTGAAGACAAAGCATGGGCAAGTTACCACATCAACTATATGCCCCTATGAGGACAGCAAAAACTAATTTTCATAGGCAAAGCTAATTTTTTTCTCTTTCATCCTTTGCTGTCTCAAGCTTCCATAAAACAGACACAGAATAAAAGAACTGTAGTTTAAATAACTAGTTTAAATTCAATTAACCTAATAATTCTGTAATAGAAACAATATTACTTTTTAATGAATTCTGATTTATTTGAATGGTGCTTGCTGACTTTCTGAAAATGATAATTTCATTATTCATTTTCTGCACTGTTGATTTAATATTTTATGTGTTGACTTTGTGATGTCACAAACATTAATTAATTTTTCTTTTTCCCAGACAATGCAGATGTTGCATTAGTGAATTTTTATGCTGATTGGTAAGTATTTCTATACAATCATATATTTTTATTAATAGCAAAATTGGGATTATTTTCTTCTTTTTAAAAGCATTTATAAATCTAAGTTAAATTTAAAAATTTTCAAATGTAAATTTAGTACTTTTAAAATTAAATATATAATCATACTTTTTCTTGTCAGTAAACCTTTTTCAAAGGTATATTGTATTCTAATTATACTTTATCAGGAATGATGTTATGAAACAGAGACTTTTTTTTCCTTCTTATTGTCTAGAGAAATAAACCCCATCATCAAAAATTAGGAAGATATTCAGATTACCTTGATCCATTAATTTGTAAAGAAATATCTTGTGTAATGTACATTTGCTTTCAGTAATTCTGTGTGTTACTACAATGTGAAATCCTCTAATACCTTATTTTTAGAAATTGACTGTTATTTTGTATTTTTCCTTTCAACAGGTGCCGATTTAGTCAAATGCTACACCCTATATTTGAGGAAGCTTCTAATATAATTAAAGAAGATTTTCCAGATAAGAATCAAATTGTATTTGCGAGAGTCGATTGTGATCAATACTGTAAGTAAACTGCTTTAAGAATTTGTTTATGTTTTAAATATCTAGTTGAAAAAATAATAATTATTGGAATATTGGAATATGTTATTGGAATAAGCTAAGATTTTGCAGTGAGTTACTAAACAAAGATACTTTGCTGATCTAAAAAAATGATTATATGCCTATAAATATGAATTTTTAGCAAGCGAAATTTTTATCTGTAACAATTTGTCCCTAATTTGGTGTTTCAGGTCTTGCAATGGTGCATCTATCACCACTGTAACTAAGTCAATCTACCTTATTATTTATTATAATTAATTAATTAAAAATTACATTTTTCACTTTTAATAACTTCTTCATTTCTTCAAAGCTTATATTGAACTCTAGTCAAGAATAACATTTCATTTTTTTTGTATTTACAATATAAATAGCATCTTTCTTTATGCAACTGCAGTGCCTGCAGGAAACTTAAATAGGTCCTTTTTCCTAACTGCATTCAGAATGGTCAACCTAGATGGTCAGTCTAAAATAGATATCTTATTTTGATGTACAATTGATCAGGCATGCTGCAGATTTTGGTTGACTAAGGCATAGCAAATGATAAGGAATTATTGATGACTTTTACTATGCTTGATTTTTATTATGCAAATAACAAAATATTTGCCTGCTTTTAGAACCAATATAAAGATGTTTTTTTCTGGAGAATGTGGAACCTTAAGGTGATCCTGGAAAGGTCTTAACTCTTGTTTAATTTTTTAAAATTTAATTAAGTTAATTTAATTTTAACTCTTTTTTATTTTTTTAATCGTATTTTTAAACTCTTTTTTAATTTTTTAATCATAATTTTAGAAATAGAGGTGGCATAAGAGGTATGTTAGCTGAAAATTAAGTACACCATATTTTTATTAAATCTTAATTGAATGAATACAATGATAAATTATATTGTAATAGTGTGGAAAAGTAAGTATTAAAAATGATGTCTTATTTGATAATGAAGTTGATATCTTAAAAGTGAGTAATTAGTAATTAATAAGTTAAGCAATCATTTACTTCTTTCTCCCATTGAATGAAATTCTTCCAATGAAATGTTTTATCCCATGAGTTGTGGAATACTAAAAAATGTGCTTGGAATATAAAGTTACAATGTGATGTTACTGCACTATAACATTGCACCCATTTAATTTTTCTACATATCCCTTACCCAGCATTTTTCAAAATAAACCTAAATTGGCCGCACTTGAATCACATGACCACCTATCCACACCCAATTAACCAGTCCAGCCTCCCTACATGGTTTGAGGGACCGTGAATTGGACCCCTGTTTAAAAAGTTTCAGGACCCTTGACATAACATCTCAAGTTCTGCTCCACCATGATGTTCACACATTTTGCAGCCCCATTGGTACTTGGATGGAATGCTGAGCTAAGCCCTTGCAAGGACCCAATGGACCTAATGAACTCTCTCCAGAACTTAGTGGTGAATTGGACCCGCTGTCAGAAATTATCCTTTTATATAGTTCCATATCAATTCTATGTGGTTTTCATTCTTGGTTTGGTTGATTTCTATAGAGATGTAGTTATCTTTTATATATAATGTTCCTCCACCTTTTTTGGAACAGACCTTTTATTAAGTCTGTTTCTTTTGAATAGTTTGTATCCTTCCATCAGTACATTCTAGTAATGAGTTTCAGTAATAGCAACTATATCATGCCTGTCTTCATGTACTAGTACTTCAAGTTCACCTTGTTTGCTCTGTAAACTTTGAGAGTTTATGTGTAGGCATTTGAGTCCCTGATTGGTTTGGAAATATGTTTCTTATATTTCCTATTTTGTAACTGGGTTTTCCATCCTTTCCATCACACTCTTCTTCATTATCCTTTTCTTTCTTCTTCCTCCTCTTCTTCCTCTTTACACCCTATCTCTTATCTTACATGATTGGTTATTTAGTGATTTTAATTGAAATTATATTCTAAAAGTCTTGAAGATGCCCTGCCCCCTCAATCAAATAAAATCTAGATGTTATTACGAAAGACTCCAATGTACCTTGATTTGTTCTAACTACACTTCTGCAATTGTTATATAACTTTTTAATTGTTTACCAAAGTAGTTTCTTACCAACTCTATTCAACACTTTATTCTTGGTCTATAAATGCCTTAAAGAGATTCTTTTTTTAGTCAGTATTATTTACTATTAGTTATTTAAGCATAACATTTGCTTCTGTTTCTTCTAAAATCTATTTGTTGTTCTTCTAATTGTGGTTCTGTAACTGTCAACCTCATTTCTATTAATTTGGTATGCATTTTCCCTGTATGGATCAAGAGTGAGATGCCTCAGGATTGTATGCATTCTCATTGTCCTTTGTTTTTCCATAGTGATATTATTTGTTGCCAATCAGTAGGTGCAGCTAGTTGTGTCCATGCTACATTAAAGATTCTATATAGCCATCTGATCTTACTTTCCCCACTGCTTGGATTATTTCTTTTGCTAGCCTATCGATTCCCAGTGGTTTATATTTAGGCGATCCTTTTAGAACTCTTGTTACTGTACTTCTTCAATCAATTTTTTTTGTTCTAGTGCTGTTATAGTGGCAGATTTATGTGGTTTCTTTCTCATGTTATCCTAGGGAGTTGAGGAATTATTTGAAGTTTTCTCTACCTATTACTTCTGATGATTATATTAATAGACTTCTATTCTTATCATTCATTATTTCTGTGCAGTTACAATTCTGTCTTTTCGATATACTTTTGATTACTTAGTAAAATGTTGTGAAGGCTATTCTCTCAGTGTCTGCCAGGATTCTTGTTTTGCTTTCTTGATTGTCCTGTTGGTATCTTAGATTGAAATCTATAGTTTACATAATCTTCTTTCCCTGATTTTATCCAATATTTAATAATATCCAATCAGTTTTTTTTCAACTTTACTACTTTTTTATCCTCTTTATAATCATGTTTGGTCACATTCCGTCTTTTTCCACTTTTCATTTTTCTGCATAGTTTTTCTGTGATGTTAAGCAGGGTAGTTCTTTCCATTCATTCTCCATGTATTCTATCTCTGGTGATAGTTGATTAAATGCTGTCTCCACATTTTATTGTAGTAGTTTTACTGCTTCTTGTTTAATTATTTTCTGGTTTTTATTCAGTCTTTTTCTGTAATATTAAATTTGTTCTTTCTTGCTGTAAGCTCTACAATCTTATAATCATTGTTACAAAGTTGGAGATTGCTTTTGCATCAAGTTTTCTGTATATTCTTTTTACTCTTGTTGCTATGTAATCAATCTGACTTTTAATAGTAATGTCATTTCTATTATGTCATATGTAACATTTGTAAGTCTCAATGTTAAAAAGGGTGTTAGTGAAAAAAATATGATATTAGTTATTCAAATCCAATATCTTTTGCCCATTCTTGTTCTTTTCACTGTTCTTAACAGCATGTGGGCCAATGAACTGCTCATACTTACTTCCATTAGTACCCATTCTATTGTTGAATACACCCATTAGATACAGTAGATTCTGCTTTCTCTATCTCCTCAATTAGTTCATTGAACAAATCATCCTTTTATTCTTCTGTGTAATTATCATTACAAGGGACATACAGCTGTGTATATGTTTCAATTTGCTCTCCTTTTTTAAGTATTATTATTCTGTCCAAATAGTTGTTGATATCTGATATGCATTTTGCAGACATGCATTTTGCTATGACTGGATGTACCAAGACGTCTACTCCATTCTTTGCTAATCCCCTCCTGAGTAGATAAATGTATCCTTTATGAACTTTCTTACTACCATGTCCTTTGTGTCTTATATCAACTAGTCATATTATCTTGATCCTTCTTCTTTCCATTCTTTTCAAGATTTCTTCTTTTTTATTTCCCAAACTGGTTATATCCAGAGTTCCTGTTTTGTACTTTGCTGTCCTGTCTCCTGGTCCTTTGACATTGCTTATTGGATCATTTCTTATTGGATCAGTCCATTTGTATCTCATTTGGATTTATGTAACTACATATTATCCATTGCCGGCTTGTTGGCTCTCTCGCTACTTCACTTTATCCAGGCAATTTTCAGGGTGACATAGGTGTGGATGTTGTTCTAGGTTAGCTCTGATCTCATGTAGTGCATCTACCTTAATCCTAAAATTATAACATACTTTTAGGAGTATTTCCATCTTATTTTGATTCAATTTCCATTCCCTAGTGATCTAGACAAAGATACAGGAAATCCTTACTTCATGACCAATCACTTAACAATCATTTAAAGTTATAATGGACTTCCAGAGGTCCTTCCAATGACCCTCCCTGTGATCGCATGATTGCATGTTGTGTATTTTGCAACCAACTCGCATCCACAACTATTTTCAGGATTCCATGATCAAGTGATTGCAATTTTTGGCACTTTTTGCCAGTTCTGGCATTTATTTCTAGTTTCAGCAAAAACATGACTGCTGCAAAAACATCATAAAATCAACAGGGTCACATGATGACCCACTTAAGAACCACCATATTA
This sequence comes from Laticauda colubrina, assembly GCA_015471245.1. Lineage (NCBI taxonomy): Eukaryota > Metazoa > Chordata > Lepidosauria > Squamata > Elapidae > Laticauda > Laticauda colubrina. Next base: position 18,767,634 of record BLBF01000044.1, on the reverse strand, counting down.
TATGACTGTTATTCCATGTCCAATTCAATTAAGGTTGTAAGTTGAGGACTATCTATAAATACATTTTAGTGCCATCAATACGTTAGTATCAGCTTAAAATTATACTGAAAATCTCTCTTAGTGGTTTCATTTTTTTCTTTATTCTCTTAGTTCAGGGTAGTCAGAACAACTGAATGGAATTGAGCATTTACTGGTCAGATATCCCATCCTGATTCCTGGGTGGAATTTGCAGCAGATATTTTCTCTTTGTGCCCTGAGAGAGAAGCATCTGCTGCTACCTAGGATTAAACTTTCAGTCTTCCGAATTACCAACTGGGAAGTGAGCAACTTCATAACTAGGCCACAATGCTACTCCATCTTAATGATTTCATATATGTTAAAATAGACAAAATGGAGGCAGAATGTAAACTTGAGGGATTCCCAGATACCATCCTTAATTTAATCAGACAGCAAAGCAGTCTTTGAGTGACACAGTCAGCATTCTCTGATATAAATGGAACAAAGTAATTCTCAGATTGTCAAGCAGTCAAAAATGTACCATGATTAATGGTACTGAAGATTACTGAAATTATTCTCTCCTTCCTCTCTCTCTCTCTCTCTCTCTCTCTCTCTCTCTCTCTCTCTCTCTCCCTCCCTCCCTCCCTCCCTCCCTCCCTCCCTCCCTTTTCCCCCCTCTCTTCCTCCCTCTCTCTTTTGAGGATATTTGCAACATCTGTTTTTGGTGCCATAAGCATTTTTAACAAATGGCTGAATCCATAGGATAAAAAAACTTTTTAATTTTTTTTTCTCCAGGATGCCCCCTGGGCCTTCATTTCCTAATTCAGCTTCCTCTTTTGGGATAATTCCCTCTACTAGTGCTAATCTTCCAAGGTTTCATCTACTTTTTATATCCTAAATGCAAAAAGTGAAATACCCCAAGCTCCTGGTTATGTGGCAAGATATATATGATCAGAGTCCTGCTGTCCCTGGAAACTAGACCAGAAGAAGAAAAAAATCAAACAGAATTTAAAAAGAAGAAAAGATAAAATGTTATTTTCAATTTTCAATATTACCAAAGAAAGCATCCTATATTTAAAAAATGATAAATTACAGAGCTGTCCAAATCACAGAAAAATATATATTTTGAAGAAATATAACAGAAAGTGCAATGGTCTGTATAGATCATTAATCTCTATATAGAGAGACAGTTTGGGTAGTGGAAAAGGATTCAGGCTAGAAAACAACACACTGTTAGTTCTAGTTCTGCCTTAATGCTCAAAACCAGCTGAGTAACCTTTGGCTAGACCAGTGATGGCGAACCTTTTCAGTAACGAGCGCTCAAACTGCAACCCAAAACCCACTTATTTATTGTGAAGTGCCAACATGCAAGAGTGGGATCCAACCAATGTTACAACCAGTTCAGTGAGCGTGCGTTTTGCATGCCTGATGAGCATGTGCGTATGTGCATAGCATTTGCAAGAAATCATCAGCTGTGCCGCCTGGACAGCAGACAAGCACTGCGCGCAGGTGCGCAGCATTTGAAAATCCTCTTCTTTCCTGCTTTTTCAACCTCAGCTATGCCACACAAAGCAGCTGGAGTTGAATAAGCAGGAAATAAAGAACAGCTACACTAAGTACAAATAGTGGATTTCATTTTATTCAAATAATAACAAAGAGACCTTCTCTCCCCTTTCAGGTGGGGTGAAGTGAGATAGATAATTCCCCTTTTCCATAAGAAACATCTCATCTCTCTCTCTCTCTCCCTCTCTCTCTTTCTATCTCTGTCTTTCTCCTTTTTTTTTCATCTTTTTCTTCCTCTTTCTCTCATTCTCTCTTTCTTTCTCCCTCTTTCTTTCATCTCTCTCCCTTTCTCCCCCTTCCTCTTTCTCCATTTCTCCCTCTTTCTTTCTCCCCTTTTCTTTCACCTCCCTCTCTCCCTCTTTCTCTCTTTCACTCTTTCTCCATCCCTCTCTCTGTCTCTGTTTCTTTCTCCCTTTCTCTCCCTTTCTTTCTCCCTTTCTCCCTCTTTCTCTTTCTCTTTCTCTGACTCCCTTTCTCCCTATTTCTCTCTTTCTCCCCCCCCATCTCTGTCTCCCTTTCTCTCTCCTTTTCTCCCACTTTCTCCCTTTCTCCCTCATTTCTGTCTCCCTTTCTCCCTCTTTATCCCCCCCTCTTTCTCCTTCATTCTCTTTCTCCCTCTTTCTCTCTTTTCTCCCTCTTTCTCCCTTTATTCCCCCCGTGTCCCCCTCTCTTTCTTTCTCTCTCTCTCCCAGTTCTTTAGCTGTTCTCCCAATTCTCTTACTGTTGCCTGGAGATGAACCCAGGAGGGAGGAGGCCAAAGCCTCTGTAGCCCTCCCCATGTGGTTCCTGAACTGACACCTGTGACAGAGGGAGACTGAGAGCAGGAAGACGAGCTTTGGATTGCGGCAGGTATTAAAGTATCTGGCAGTGGTGCTTCCTTAGCCACGACTGCCAGACGAGAGAAAAAACATTGGGCTCCACCCCCACAAAGGGAAACTGTAGCGATCGCAGACAGCCCCAGCTTTCTGGGAAGGAGGAGGCTCCTCCTGTCTCCCCAACTTTTCCCCTAGCCACTTCCTCATCACTTTTCTCGTAGACTGCAGGGCTAGCCAATCACCATGAGAATGCAGCTCCTGTACGCGGAGAAGAGGTGCTGAAAGACGAGGTGGGAGGGTAGAAGGGACTTTCGGAGAGTAAAGGGGATTAAATTGTGACCTTTCTCCACACTCAAGGGGAACTGCTTCAGGTGACCGTGGTTTTCTCTCCTGCTTAGAGATAGAAGTCCCACTGATCGGGATTTTTTCTTTTTTGGTCTCGGAGCTAAGCGAACAAGAGCTTTAAATGAGACACAGGGGCAACCAGGCGGGGGGACGGGGCAGGGCAAAGCATAGCATGGGTGATTTTTTTTCCTGCAATCTCCCTAGCAAATCCGCGTTGTGGCTACTTACTCCTGCCTCCGTGCATCAAGGAGGTTGAGCAGCAGTGGGAAGAGCGCGGAACTCTTGAATTGCAGGAAGCGACTACCAGTGATGCCCGAAGATGCCGAACATGTTGCAAAGGAGAGGCTCGACCCCTCCCCCTCAGGAGCTGCAAAGTACTCACCGGCCCTTGCCAAGCCTCCTTCTTCCCGCTGGGCGTGTGAGCGCTTTTGGTGAGGAGGAAGAGAAGTGTGGTGGGAGGGGAGCACTTTGCAGCTCCTGAGGGGGAGGGCAGGAGATTGCACCCTCCCCTCGCAGGCCAGGGGACACCTGGGAAGGGCTCTGATCCGCAAAGTGCTCGCCAGCCCTCATCAAGCCTCCTCCTTCTCGCTGGGCATGCAAGTGCTTCTGGCGAGAGGGAAGAGAAGCACAGTGGGACAGGAGGTGAGCACTTTGCAGCTCCTGGGGGGAGCACGGGAGATCGTGCCCTCCCCTCGCAGGCCAGGGGACACCTGGGAAAGGCTCTAATGCTGCGATCTCCCACACGATACCTTCCCTGCCATATTCAGCCAGCCATGCCTGC
>BLBF01000044.1:18723144-18749133 GCA_015471245.1 Laticauda colubrina | reverse complement strand
TTTCATTGGACTTGGAGTTTGATTGATTGGTGTTCCTGGTTTCTTCTGTCTGTTTTGTGGCTTTGATTGGCTGGCAACAGTCTGTTCTTGTGTTGGAGGCTTTTAGTGCAGCTTGGCTCCGTGTGAAGGGACGGCTGCTCTTCATTGGCAAGCTGGGTTTCACCTGGGTGCCTGGTGGGGGGGTTAGGTTGGAGCTATCAGAGGGAGTCTGTTTTTGCCCAGGTGTTTGCCTGGCTTGTGGCATGGAGATCTTTCTATTTGAGAGTGCAGGCTTCCAAATGATTGACAGTCTGGTGGAATCATCTCTTCTATTCATGTCTTTTTTCAATCTCTATGGCTTCTCTGATGATTCTGTGGCTGGGGTTTTCTATAATGGCCAGGGTTTTAGTGCCATTGAAGTTGATGTTGTGACCTGTGGTTTTCATGTGTTGGACTATGAAATAGGTCCAGGCTCCCAGCCAATCAGAATGAACCAGCCTCAAATTTAAAAACCAGGAGCTGTAAGACCCACATCCATACAGAAGCCTGATGATGGCAGATGAGATTCTGCTGAAACGTTGCTACAACTTTAACAGAACTACAATGACGTGGGATAGTACCCGACAGCTTCCTTCGGGTATTATCCCACGTCATTGTAGTTCTGTTAGAGTTGTAGCAACGTTTCAGCAGAATCTCATCTGCCATCCTCAGGCTATACGGTTAGGTTTCCCATTGCCAGATATTTTTCCAGTTTTAGCATCTCCATTTTGAATTGACAGCAATTAATTGTACCAGATTACCAGGTTAATTCTTGCTACTATCAGCATATATTTTGATAAATTGTAATTGTTTTCATCAACGTACATTGAAATCATACCTAATAAAATATTTGTGCTTTTAATTCAGATTATATTTTATGATTTTTGGGGATGTTTCAGTTATTTTTTTTCCAGTACTTTTGACTATTTTGTATACTATATGATAAAATGTTCCTTCTTTGTTGTGTCATTATCAACATTTATTGTTTTATGCATTGTCATACTTTGCAATCTTTGACAATCCTTCTATAAAACATACTCCTCCAATTTTCCTTAAAATTTATTATGTTCTAGATAAATAGACCAGCAAAGTTTTGTACTTTGTTAAGCAGAATACCCTAATAACTTTTCAAAGAAAAAATTAAATTGTATGAGCCAGAGGCTTGGTAGTTACCATGAATGGTATCTGGTAACGTGACAATTCATCATTCTTTTTTCAATAAACAAGTTTTTGTAGAAAGCTTACAATTATTATATTTATATTGAAGGAGAATTTCTTGAATACATATTTGAAATGGAGACCAAAACACAATTTTGAAATAATTCACTCTGAGTCAAGTAATTGATGAAGTTAACCTTACTGATTGCTTTAATATATCTATTATTTTGGAATGTGCAATAAGGAGGATAAAGGATGAAATAAAACATTCCCTGTATAGTATATCAAAGATTTTAAAAAGTTTCTAAAATATGATATCTAAAATTATTTTACTTTAACTACTATATAAAAAAATGAGTCAATTGTTAATCCTAAATGGCCCAATTTGCATCCTGTGGTTAATACTTTTATTTAGTTGCTGGCATTATTATTTTCATTCATTTCATTTCATTGTGCATGAGAATTTCTGAATATTTTTGTAACGGAGTTACCAATTAATGTTCTTTTATAAGGGGAACATATACAAGCTGGGGTTCTCAAGTAGACTCCTTAGATTTTCTCCTGGATATTTCAGGGTGTGTGTGTGTGTGTGTGTGTGTGTGTGTGTGTGTGTGTGTGTGATTTAAAATAAAAAGTCATATATAGAAAAGAAAAAAGAGATTTTTTTCCAGAAAAATTGAACAATTATGTTTTATCTGACACTTAATTTGAATTGTAAATAAAATACAAATAAATAACATTTGTAGAGTTGTTACATATATATAACTTGCTAAAACCTACTAATAGTCTACCAACAGAAATATTTAACAGAGGAGAAAGTAACTTCTTTTTACATTTCTAAGCCCAACTGCAATTTAAAAAGCATATGAGCCACTGATTCTAATGGCAGGCATCCTATCTTTTGAAATGATGTCTTCTCTTGGATCATGTAAGCCTATCAGCAGGATAACTGCCTGAAAATAAAACTGGACACAATTAAATTAGGTATGATGCAAAAAACCCTGTTAAAATGGGCCAGATTGGGTTTGAAAATGGGCCAAATTGAACTAATGCTGCCAAGATTATTTATTATGATTATTATTAAATTATTTATTATTTAATTTTATTTATTAAATTTCTATCCTGCCCATCTCCCCTACAAGATGACTCTAGGTGACTTACAGATTATTAAATTTTTAAATAAAAATCCTCAGTGCATCCTTACTGGAGAAACACTTGAACAGAAACTCAGAATGCTGCTCAATGCTATATGTGTGGTTATGTAATTTGTTTAATACATACATGGACATTGCATTTGTACCTGACAATTGGAAGAAAGGATGCTGTTAGTTGAGAAAGTTTTGGCAGAATTATGACTTGAAGGATACAAGGCATCACACAAAGAAAACATGGAGAATTTGTGTACAGTTTTATGTCAGTTAGGGGTGTACTGCTTTTTTTCTTCCTTTCTTTTTTTGCTTTTCATCACATCCATGGCTACATAAATGTATGATAAATTTATTATGTCTCCTTGATTGTTTGATATATTTATGGATAAATATTTAAGGAATGACAATAATGATATTGAGAGTTTGTTAGCTGAGATATAAAATGTTACGTCCTTTTACCAGGGTCTTAGAATATAATTTGCTGTAAGATCATTCAATTATAATCGTCTTAATTTGGCCCAACAGTCACATTCAACAGGACCTGCAAACAGATTTTCTTAAAACTTGTAACCCATAAATAGATTACCTATAACAGTTGCAGGAAACTGCTATTTTTAGTTGTATTCAGCATCTCAGTACTATGACTCAGTGCTCTAAAACAGTTATTTTTAACCAGGGAGTTGTAAGGTATTTCAAGGAGCCACAGATAAGCACATATAATAGAAAGCTACATGCTAAGGATATTTTTCTAAGCACAGAAAAATGACCATAGTTAATCCTTGATTTAACAACCACAATTAGGACTGTAATCTTAGTCATTGATAGAAGCAATTATTAAGAGAGTTGCCTATGTGACTGCATCACTCAACAATCACAATTCTGGCATTCCCAATTGTTGTTAAGCAATCTCTCACATCATTAAGCAAATAGAGTGAAAAATCCAGCTCCCCGTTCTATATAGAAGGGGGATTGCTCTAGCAGTGTCTTCCCCAATCTGGTCCCTTAGGAAAGAAAGGCTCTCGACACCAGTTATTAAAAGTGAAGGGTTCTTTTACTAAAGGTGTTGGTTACAGTCAAGTTAAACCAGCTCTAAATTCACCAGAGCTCTCAAGATACAAAAACATTCACACACAGCTCATCCCCCAGTGATCAATCAACTAGCTGGAACTCACCAAGTTGTTTTGAGAAAGTGGAGATGTTTGGGGGCTCAAAGTGCCTGGCCATGGGATGCTGGTTCTGATCTTTATCACCTGTCACCCTTGCTCCTGATTTCCCATCACATACACACACAGCTTTATTGCCCTTTTATCCTCCCCTTCCCTTCCAGCTTTTGATGGTAGGATGCCTCTAAGGCACCAAGCCGAATCACACAGCTGATATTCTGCCCCCCTTGACAGAGGTTAGCAAACAGTTCAATGGGTTTTCCCTGGGTATCTGTCATGGAATTTTTTAAACAGTTTTGGGGCTTTAATTTGTTAGGAGGTGACCCGTTCAGTTTCTGAAGGGGAAAGGTCTTTCCAGAAAATCAAGTATTGGGTTTTTCCCTGGTGTATACAAGAGTCCAAAATGTCTTTGATTTCAAAGTGGTGTTCTCCCTTGATCATAATGGGGACGAGGGGTGGTTGCGATTCAGGGTGCAAGGAAGGAAGATGTGATTTCTGGTTTCAATAGGCTACAATTGAAACACCAGATGTACATGTCTGAGCATTTTTGGCAGGTCAAGTTCTACAATCACTGGTTAATAATCCTTTTAATGAGGAAAGGCCAATGTATTTCGGCCCCAATTTTTGGACAGTTGTCTAGATTGTAAGAATTTGGTAAATAGAAAGATAGACCTTATATAGACCCTATATAGGCTTCCTTTTCCCAGACTGCCCATCTCTGCTCCATTTCATTTGGGTTTTTAAAAGTGTAGGCGCATGGCTGTAGGATCCCTTTCTCATTTTCCTGTTGAAGCACTGAGCCCACAGTGACATCACTGGCATCTGCCTAAATGGCAAAGGGGGAAATGAGGTCTGGGTGTTTCAGCATTGGCTCCTCTGCAAACAGATGCTTAAGTTGTTCAAATGCAGTCTGGCATTCCACAGTCCATTTAAGTGACTGGGTTTGGGTTTTCCCTCCCCTTTTGTCTTTAGTAGATTAATGATGGGAAGGGCTATCTGGGCAAACAAAGGGATTGGCGGTAAAAGTTCTCAAATCCCAGAATGCTTAGTAGTTGTTTCCAGGTGTGGGAAGGAGCCCACTCTAGCATTGCCCTCACCTTTATGGGGTCTATCTCTTTCTATTGTGGGAAATGCAGTAGCCAAAATAGTCAATTTTACTCTGGTGGGATTTCACTTGGACAGTTTGGCATATAGTTTGTCCACTCAAACCTTCTTGAGCACAAGACTAGCTTCACACTAAGATGTTTGGGGGTAATTCACATATTTCTCAGGGTACCTGGTGCAAAAGAATCTGGTTGCTCTGGTCTTCATTAATCCATCATTCCTCTTTCCCAATTTCCCGTCACATACACACACAGCTTTATTGCCCTTTCATCCTGAGTGCTTCCCTCTTTCAGCCTCTTTGATGGCAGGATGCCTGTGAAATGAAGCTGATTCAGACAGAGCTACTAGGCAGGCTGCAGATATGGATCTAGGATCCTTAGTATCTGGGTTACCTTTCGCCAACCTGCCAAAGAAGTTTATCTCCTCTCTGTGTGGAGAAATGTTTTGGTGAATGGCTGGAACAGATCTCAGATCTTCAGGATCTCACCTTGGTTTCTCCCCTCTTCTCCATTTGCAGAGGGGAATTCCTTTGAAGGGCTGCAAATACAAAGATAAAATCCTTATCTGTGAGCCTTTGGAGGAGTTTCCCTCCAAGGGAAATAGAGTAGAGAGTGAGTAGAGAGATCTTGGCTCCGTGTGGACTTTCTCCAGTCCACATGGACTTTCTTTTCAAGGATTTTTGAAGCCATTTTTCCAAAACTGGTCTGGCTTCTTCAGATAATGAGAGGGTTTTATAGAGATCCTTGCTAAGGTTTATAAACCATTATTGAATTTGAATTTGGAAACTGAATATGTGAAACATTGTATTCCTCAGTGGACAAGGAACTTTGGATATAATGTAAAGCTTAAGAATATGTAGGTGAAAGGTTTAAAATTTACACTAAATTATAATTTAAAAGAAATATTTTATAAGCTGATGTATCTTCAGTGCTTAACACAAGATAAATTATCAAGTACTTCAAATGAATGTTGGAAATGCAAATGTAAAGAAAGAAAGTTTTTTTTTATCATTGTGGGCATTTTGATAAAGCAAAGAAATATTAAAGTGGGATTCATATTCTAATACAGAAGATTTGATTGTTTTGATAAAAGAAAAAAAAGAAAAATACTTTTGTTTCTGCTTGTGTTTGAAGTAGAAAAAAAATTGAAAAAGTAGGGGAAAATGCAACTTTGATTTTAGGTTTCACTGATTACATAAATTTGTTGATATAGAAATGGCTAGTTTATACTACTATGTGAAAGTAAAAAGTTGAGGTTTGATGTTACTATCTTATTTTACTACATCGAAAGGATTTGGAAGTCAATGGCTTTTTTTCTTTTCCCCTTCTTTTTTGCACTTTTTCCTTCCTTTTTCCCTCCCCTATTTTTCTTACTGTTTTTTTTTTTTTACATTTTTGTGTTTTATACTATAAACTAATAAAAAAGGAAAAATAGAGATCTTTGAAACCATTGTAATATATTTTCCAAAGCATTGATTCTTGAGATCCTCTTGATTTTTCAAGCCATTGATTATGATTATGCCAAAACTCTACTATAGACTTCTGTAGATCCTAGATCCTTTAATATGTGCTTTGAGTCATTCCTGAATACCTAGATGGAATAGTTTAGCTTTCTCTCAGTTTATAAAATATTTCAAATCATTTTTGTAATATTGTTTAAATGCTTTCAGGACTTTCCTTGTCCAGATTTTCAATTAATCTGAAAACCATTTTTCTAGAGCTAGTTTAGGTTTGGTAGAAGATGAAAGACTTTCCAATCCTTGAAGTCATTGTAATGTATCAGGTGGTGGGGGCTGCAGAAAAGAGAATTCTTCAGCTAAATTTTACATCTGCTGATGCATCTATTACATCCAGTTTTGGTCGCCATGATATACAAAGATATTGAAGCTTTGGATAGAGTGCTGAGAAGAAGAAAGATGGTGATTGGGGGCCTGGACTGGAGTGTAAAGCTGGAAGTTCCTTATGGGCCATAAAGATGCCTCTCTGAAGTCATTGTAACTTCAATTGTGGTTAACCAACCAATTGTATGTTGAGGACTACTCCTATATTATTCTACAAACACTATCTTGTTGACATTAGAAAAAACCAGCATTTACTGCCCCTTGTCTGTATTTGGTAATAGCACCTTGAGGGGTCACAGGGAAAAAAATAAGGTGGTCACAGGAGAAAAAATATTTGGGAAACACTGCTTTAAATTTTTTGGATAATTTTTTTATCCAGCTAATTTTGTCATCATCCTTTGTAAAATAAGTAAAACCTTCAACTTTGTTTCTTAATAGCTTATCAGATGTCTTATAAGAGGAAGACTGGAGCTAAGTTTTCTGAGGTTGCCTCAAAATACTCTTGATGCATCAGGAGGAAATCCAAGTTGCATCTTTTGTGCGTGCTACTTTAGAAAAGGCTAGCATTGATGATTTGTTTGGGTAATGAAATGTCTATAGGAAAACAACCAAGGTCAGAGAACATCAAGAACCCCTCACAAGTCTTTTTCTATAATTGTCAAAAAGTGCATTATTATTTTAGTATTAAGATTAATGCCTGGAGGTATGTTTTGAGGGAAATTTATTAAACATTATTTTATTTACAGTCCAAGCAAACAATTAAAAATAGGAATGGATGAGTTTTGCAGTGACCATGAAGAAAAAATATGCACTGTACAAAAAATAATTGAGGTTTTATTAGACTCATTGTTTGTAAATAAGTGAAATTAAAGGCACAAAATTTAATTATTTATTGCAGTTATCTTTTTAAAAAGATATGAAATACAATTTTTATTCTTTCTAAATTGTACATAAATGTAAAGAAATGTAAACTACAACACTTGAATGTACATGTTTTCAAATACTTTGTAATTGTTTTTCAGCTGACATAGCTCAAAGGTATAGGATAAGTAAATACCCAACCTTGAAGTTGTTCCGGAATGGAATGATGATGAAGAGAGAGTATCGAGGTCAGAGATCAGTAACAGCAATAGCAGATTATATCCGCCAGCAGAAAAGCAATCCAATTAGAGAAATACTAAGCTTGGAAGAAATTAACTCTCTTGATGTGAGTTTGTATGCATATAAATATATGTTGATTGCCATATATAAATTGGAAAATCCAAGTTAGCTGATTAGCAAGTTGCATTCATTTAGTAAAGACTGTTTAGAAGTCTTGTAACCACTATTATAATATTTTTAAATATTTTTTAAATCAATGTTAATTTGAATATCTTCCTTAGTAGCATTGCAAATATTGTAGGGTAATTTTAATTATGTGATCTACATTGCCATGAAAGCAAATTTATTAGTCATATAATTTATAGTGCTAAATTTTCCAAGGGATTATAGTCATGGATGTGGACAGCCACTATCCAAAGTTGACAAGGGACTGGATTAAGACAGAGGTGAGCCAGATTTATGTCTACCATTAATGTTCAAAGATAACCTTGAGTCAATTACTCCCTCTCTATCTACCTCTTCTCCTTTGGGAAAAAATAAAAGGAGTATTAAATATTCTTTACAAACAGTCATTATAATCTATTATGGGCTCCTGTAAATAAGAATAGATGTGCAGACAATCTTGAATTGTATGTGTGTTTCAAGCCCACTAATATATTTAGATACACATTTATCTACTATTGTATAAATTCTGTAGTAACACTTTTTCTTCATCAATGGAAATATCTTCTACACAGACACATGTAAAATATTTCTATGAAAATATAAAGTCTTAATCAAAATGGATACAATATTATTGATAAGATTAATACCTTCAAGATTTTCTGCACTTTTTTTCTTTGTTGCAGGATTTTTGTTGAGATCCTGGACTATATTTTATGCCTATATTACATTTGATTCTAATAGACATCATCTGTTCTGTTTAAAGAACTATAGAATTCATGAAAATATTAATTTCTTTAAAGAGTGAACTGGAATGTTATTATGTTATGTTTTATGTGTTACAGCGCAATAAAAGAAACATTATTGGCTATTTTGAACAAAAAGACTCTGATAATTACAGGAACTTTGAAAGAGTAGCGAATGTTTTGCATGATGATTGTGTCTTCCTAGCTGCATTTGGGTAAGATTTTTAAATGTAAGAAATAATTGCAATAGGTTAAATAAAATTATATTAGTTATTGAAAATATAACTTTTATCCTTATGAATTAACATATAATTCCCAAAAGTTTTATGTTAGCATCCTTTCTTTAACAATGGTATGAAAGCTATTTTAAAAAAATATATTTTTCAAATTTGGTCTTGAAACTGCTCTTTCCATAAAACAGCAAGCCTATTACTATTACTGTATCTTTCTTATACACATTCAACCTTGGGAAATCAGCCTACGGGGCAGAGGATTACAGAAATTGAAAAGCTCCTATGTTTGTGGTGGCGCAGTGGTTAGAATGCAGTACTGAAGACTAGCTCACTGCTCACTTCAGGAGTTTGATTCTGACCGGCACAAGGTTGACCTAGCCTTCCATTGTTGCAAGGATGGTAAATTGTGGGGGCAATATGCTGACTCTGTAAACCATTTAGAGAAGGCTATAAAGCACTGTGAAGCAATGTATAAGTCTACATGCCATTACTATGTTTTCAAATAGGAAACCAGAATTTTAAACTATTTGCTGGTTTGTTCATTGCAGTTAGCACTTAGAATAATAATTAAATTAAGATGTGTTGTTTGAATAAATGTATCCTTGTGCAGGGCAGAAAAACATTTGAAACCAACAACTTCATTTTTGCCTTCATTAATAAATAATGGTTAAAATTAATGATCATTTAGCATGATATCTGAGTTAAGCCAATGATTAAAGATGTGTTACTATTTCAGTATTTGTTTTGTTATTTCATATCCTAGAATAGTAAGAACAAAATTATTTTAATCCTTAGGTCTGTTTCCAAACCAGAACGATTTAGTGGGGATAACATAATATATAAGCCAACAGGGGTAAGTTTGATTCTCTCCCCCCCCCCCATTAAATTTGATGAAATGTTTAAAATTAGTCCAAACCAATAAAATTATGCATTCCGGTGGTCCTTAACTTATTATCACAATTGAGCCCAAAATTTATGTTGCTAAATGAGAAATGTGTTAAGTGTGTTTCACCCAATTTTATGACTTTTCTCACCATATTAGTTAACTGAATCACTGCAGTTATTAAATTAGTAACACAGTTGTTAAGTAAATCTGGTTTTTCCATTGACTTTGTTTGACCAAAGGTTGCAAAAAGTGGTCACATGACTCCAGGACACTGCAACTGTCATAAATGTGAGTCAGTTGTCAAGCATTCAAATGTAAATCACATGACCATGGGGATGCTACAATGGTCATAAGTGTGCAAAATGGTCATAAGTCACTTTTTTCAGGGCTTTTGTAACTGAATGGTCACAAAGCAAACTGTTGTATTTCATTCTTATAGAAATACCAGGCTCCCAAATCATTATTTATTATTTATATTTCATTTATATTTCTTCTTGACTTCATGGTTTTCTGCATCTATCTATCCAAAGAATCACAAGAAAAGTCTTTATTACAGTGTGGAACAATAGTTTTTACTGAAGTAGTCTCTTGATTTTTTTTATATCTATTTAATTTTTACTTCATTTCTAAACATATCTTATTTTTATTATTTTATTAACATGTATTTTTCAGTGATTTTTTTTAAATCTTGGAGTACTGTATGTCTCTGAAGACTCTTTTTGGAAATATACTAATTAAGGCAATGCACTTGTCCATATAATAGAATTCTCTGGTCTTATCTGCTTACAGACAAACAATCTGTTTTTAGTGGATAGTTGCAGCATTTCCAGATTACTAAATTGAACAACTCTGTTTTTCCTTGTGAGCCATTGTCACTATATCAGACAATTTATTTAAAGCAGGACGTGGCTTGTGACAATTTCATTCTAAATCAGTTTATAAGTCTGGTTTGTTGGTTTCTGAACTGTAAATTGTGTTTTGACATTTTTGATCCTAACGATTGGAGCCTAGAACTTCAAACTGATAATAGAGTTTCTTCAATTCAGAGTATCAGATTCTATAATTAGACAAGAGGATAGACCTCATTCCAAAAAGAAAACTCCCAAGAGGTACATTACACATCCTTGAAGCATTCACTGTATGGAAGGCTGTGACATCAAAGCGTAAAGGACTGAAAATCCAAGTCAATATCTTTTAACAGATTTTTGATATTTTGATTCAAGTCATAGTCATCTTCTGAAGAATATGTTAACTTCTCTGTAGCTTACATCTTTATCCATCAAATAACTTTTTGTGTAGTGCCCAATTTTCCTGTGATTCAGTATTTACTTATTTTGTTGGCTAGCACTGTAGTTGAACCCTGGAACCTTCAATAAACTATCACCAGCTCTTTGATTAGAAACAAAATCAAACCATTTTCATCCAATAAATTATATAATGTAAAATTGCAAAAAAGTTATTTCCTCTTACTCTTGTCTTCTACATAAACTCTAATTTACAACTCAGACATGCAGAATATGGTTGACCCACAAGCAGGTTTGTCCCAGAAAATAAGAAATTCAAAAACATATGAATACTTTTAAAAAACAGAGTCAGTTATTCAAACAAAATAAATACCTTTGCAAATGTAACCAACCCTTTTTGCTATAATTGTTAGATATTTGCAAACTTTGACGAGTCGATAAAATGCAACAGCTGGTAGATAAATAAGACAAGTTTCAATACAATCCCCTCCCAGGGAAATTGCAATGTGATTACAACCATTAAGTGTGTACACCCCAACTGTGACGAAATGAAACATTCTGAAGAACTCTAAAATATTTTTTCCTGATGATATAGCAAACTGATTTTCTGATACTGATCAGCTTTTTTTTTTAATTTAATCTTTAAACTAGAATCAGCTTGTGTTCTATGTGAAAAATATATATATATGGGGGAAGATATATATCTGGAAAAGCATAGAATGCTTCATTACTGAAAATTAACTTCTGGAAAACAACCAGGCCATTTGCAGAACAAACTCTGAATATTAAATTAAATTAAAATTGTAAAATTACTCTTTTCCTATCAACAGTTTCTGATAATCTCCATTCCCTGGCAAGGGCAGTTGATTATATATGACAGTGATTTAATCTTCTTTCCTGTAACATTAAACAAAAACATGTCAAAGAGCCATCTAGTTTAACCTTTTGTGTCATTCAATGTTTAGCCTGATAGATTAGGGAAACATAAAAATAACAAAATAACAGAATTGGAAGGACCCTGGAGGTCTTCTAGTCCAACTTCCTGCTCAAGTAGGAGTCCCTATACTGTTTCAGACAAATCGTTGTCCAAACTCTTCTTAAAAACCTCTAGTGATGGAGAATCCACAACTTCTAAAGACAAGTCATTCCACAAATTAATTGTTGTAACTGTCAGGAAATTTCTTTTTAATTCTAAGCTGGTTCTTTCCTTGATTAGTTTCTATCCATTGCTTCTTGTTCTGCCTTCATGTGCTTTGAAAAATAGGTTGATTCCCTCTTCTTTTTGATAGCCCTTAAATATTGAACACTGCTATAATGTCACCTAGTCCTTCTTTTCGTTAAACTGGACACACCTAATTCCTGTAATCATTCTTCATATGAACCATTTTCATATGTTTTAGTCCCCTAATCAACTTTGCTACTCTTCTCTTCACTCATTGAGAGTCCTCAACCTCTTTTTTATATTGTGGTGATCAAAACTGGGTACATTATTGCAAGTGTGCTCTTACCAGGGCATTTATGTGATCTTCATGTGATCTTGATTCTAAACAGAGGAAGTTACTGGGATTTTTTTTCCTGCATTGCTCCTTGTAGTTGGTGTTTAAATTATGTACTTGATTCCAGAGAAAAATGCATAGGTATTAGTATTAGCCACCATGAATAACACTATCTTTTATGGATTTGTCTCAGTCTCTTTAAAATGCTAACTGAGGTCTGCTCCAAACTTCTTGACCTTCCACAAGCCAAAAAATATGACTCTGCCAAGAGTCTGCCAAATCTCTCAGACAGAGAATCATTCTTAATATCCAATGAAACAGACAAGACAGAACATTTAACACTTAAGAGAAGGAGGAGACATTAAAGAAACTAAGAAAAGATAGAGACATAGTCATTCTACCAGCAGACAAAAGCAGACTAATTGTGGTAATAGACAAAATTGATTACATCAAGAAATCCAAAAATTTACTTAACAACATTAACACCTACCAGGTAATCAACAAAGACCCAACAAAACAATTAGAGAATAGAATAAGAAATACCTTGATAAAAAAATGGAAAAAGAAAAACAATTAACTTCAACAGAAATAACAGAAATACTACCACAAGACTTCATTACACCCAGATTCTATGGACTTTCCAAAATACACAAAAATGAAATTCCTCTCTGTCTCATTGTGGCATTACCTGGAGCATCAATCTATAAACTAGCGAAAGCTTGAAGAAAAAGACTTCACTATCTTATCAACAATTCGGCTTTTTCTATAAATTCACCTGAGCAATTCCTTCAATTAATTAAAAACATCAAAATAAATGAAGAAGAAATAATGGTCTCATTTGACGTGACTTCATTATTCACATCTATCAACATTGACCTGGCCAAAGAAACCATCTATGATCTACTCACAGAAAATCAAAGCCATAATGAAAAGATCTCTAAAGAACACTCCATGTCCACCAATGAAATTTCTGGAGTTATGCCTCATAACACATTTCAAATTAAATGGCAAAATCTATCTACAAATACAAGGCATGCCTTACCTATATCCGTCCTGATACCAGAAGCAGTAATGCACAAACTTGAATGCATAATCTTGCCAACCATCCAGCTAAAATTTTGGGTATGTTATATGGATTACACTTTTGCCATCATCAAATGCATCAGACTAAAAGAGATACATCATCTACTCAACAGTATATTTACTGGGATCAGTTGACATAAGAAAACAGGATAACAGTGAATTAACAACCTGCATATACCAAAAATTGCACACAGATCTAATGCTAAATTTCACAAGCAACCATTCCATTGCGCACAAGAAGAGCTGCATCAAGTTCCTTTTCAAAAGAGCCAAAACACACCGTAGCACCGAGTCATTAAGAAAAGCAGAAGAGAAACACCTTTTCAATGTTTTCCTCCACAATGGCGACCCCATTTCATAATACGATCCTTGTTATCCAAATCCCGACAAAATACACATCCAACCACAATACAAAAACAAGTCCTGCCATAGATCAATGGAATACCTGAAATGGCTGCCAGAATACTGCAACTCCTAGGAATAACGATAGCTTACAAATCTACATTTACACTCAGAAAATAGCTATCTAAAGTCAAAGACAAAATACAAAAGGAAGACAACAGCAACATAGTATACAAAATCAATTGCAACAATTGTAACCAATTATCTGTGGAACAAACAAGGCAATTGAAAACAATAGTTCATGAACATCAACTAACAATTAAACAGCACAACCAAAAATCTCTGATTCAAACCACATTGATAATAAACAACACCAGTTAGATTGGGAAGAAACAAAATTATTGGCCATGCAAGCACTCATCACACACGTGAATTTGTTGAGACCTAGTATTCTTACAAAAGGAGCAATTAACAAGTATATTGATCTAGACCCAACATGAATATTTCAGAAACCGGACCATTTGAACAATCGATCAACAAAAGGACCAAGCGACTGATCAGAATTTATATATAACTCCAAGTGAACAACTAATCAAACTACTAACTGACCACACTGGCACACAAGACATTTGTAAGTTAAGGAGAATAGGACAAGAAAATCCTGCTGATAGTGTTACCTAGTCAAAATGTTCAGGAACTAAATTGAAACAAGGTTGGAGAGCAAACCACTGCCAAAATTTAAAACCTGAGCTACAAGTATTTTCTATTATTTTCTTAGTTTGTGCCCAAATTTGGAAAGTAGTAATTCACATCTCTTGAATGCAAATCAAATAATTATTTATGCTTAAGCATAACTAGATAGACTAGATAATTAGCTAACATACAAATTTTCTGAACATAATTCTGAAAGTCCCCTATCCTTTTTCTTAGCTTTCTTTTGGGGCTTTTAGAAATTTGCATTTTGGCTTCATAAGAAAAGAAATGAAAACAATATGGCCCCTTGCCAATTTACTTCTGTTTCTTAATTATATTTTCAACTAATCCTATTATATTTAATATTGGATTGATATAGTGAAAATCAGTTCAAATATTCAGTTTCTGGAACAATTATTGTTCAAAAGTATCTTGATAGTATTTATTTATTCAATTTATATCACTATCTGAGAAATACTGAATGGTGAACAAAATAAAAATATAACATTAAAGCCCAAAAGAAACAAAATGAAGACCACTGTAGAATTTTTACTTATCGTATACATTCATGCCAGAGGTCCAATAACAAACATCTCCTGTACTTAGGTTTTTACTTCTATAGCAAGTTTTAAAAAAATTGCATTACATTAAGATAATATCAATGTTTAAAATTATCGTATTTGGCATCATTTAGAAAAGGGTAGGTTTTTAATGCACATGTTTATAAATAGTATGATAAGATGAATCCTTCTCCCATCTGTTAGAGTGTGTTGGTGTTAACTATGAATGATGCTGTGAATTTCCAAGCCACTGAAATAGTGCTACTAACTGTTGCTGGCCATAGTGTGAGAAACATTTTGTAGTGTGCTGCTGCTGTTCACAAAAGTTTATAACAGTGCCTTATAATATGTTCTCTTAGTTATATTTTCTTTGTCAAATGTAGATACTTCCCATATGACTTTGGAGATTATAATATCAATTATACTGTTTCTTCTATGTTAATTTATGCTTAATTTTAAAATCATGTTTTAACAGGGAAATGCTCCAGATATGGTTTACTTGGGTTCTATGACTAATTTTGACTTGGCTTATGCATGGACTCAGGACAAATGTGTTCCTCTTGTTCGTGAA
The DNA here is from genome assembly GCA_015471245.1 of Laticauda colubrina. Lineage (NCBI taxonomy): Eukaryota > Metazoa > Chordata > Lepidosauria > Squamata > Elapidae > Laticauda > Laticauda colubrina. The sequence continues at coordinate 18,733,585 of BLBF01000044.1, read as the reverse complement.
ATTACATTTGAAAATGGAGAGGTAAAGACTATCTGGTTATTTGGCCTTTTTTTTAAGGCATAAATGGTTACCAATGAAATTAATTTAGTTCAAAATTAAATGTCAAATGCCTTTCATTACTTTATAAAGCAACTTGCTTTAACCTTATTGGAGGATAAGCCAACCATAGAATTTTTAACCAAAGTATTATAAAAAAGGTGTCACCCTAATTCTCAAACATTTTGTATATTTTTTTCACTATATTCAGAATAATTTCATTTATTTTCATATTTTGTATCAGTAAAGTGTAGTCTACCAGATAGATTTTAAATTTTCACAATTGGCTTAACCATTGGTGGCATATTTTTCAAGAAATTTTATGTTGGCTTATCTGTGAGGTAATACTGGTACTATAAAAATATATTACTGAATATACTCACAGATATGCCTATCCATGGGTAAATAAAATCCATTTTTTTGTATATTTTGGAACCTAAAATTCTAAGTTTATCCACACATTTATAGAGTATTTATGCATTCCCAGAATAGCTTTCCTTATAGTCAACTAATAAAAATTACAATGTGAGCTTCAAAATAGAAAATTCCTTCTTAGAAGTAGGTAGATAAAAAGAATTGAGCAATATGATGATGATGTCTATGATGATGTTTGTTATGTCTGGAAATTTAGTATGGATGCTTGTTACATGTTTGATCAGTAGTGTAAATGCTGAACAAAATGCAGAAACTTACGTGCTCTTTATTTGTCTTTTACAATGTAAAAAATACCCTCCAGTTATGATTATTTTTTGAGAAATTCAGACATCAAAAACATATTTCTTTTTGTATCTGATATTCTGTATTTCTCTTTGTTACTCCAATCTTTTGTTTCTGTGAGAGGAGGGGGGAGAGGGAAATCAAGCAATTTGTGTAAGCAATCCCCCCCTCTACAAAATAGAGAGATCAACTTATACTTACTGTAATAGTGATTACATGGCTAAAGACACTAAAAGATTGTGGATTCATGAATTGGTTGTAAAGCTGTTGTTTTCAGGACTGTCATAACTTCAAGTTCTCACTGAGTTAGGCATTCAATAAGTGAGACCTATAAGAATTTGGGAGATCAATTTGAAACTTTTTTTTTCATTTGAGAAGGGATTTATGAGCGGGTAGGTACTCCTATTGCTTGTGTATTTTGAGAAATCTATCTGTACAGGTAATTCTTGATGTAACAACTGTAATTGGGACCAGGAACTCAGCCATAAGTCGTAAGTCATTATAGCTGTAAATGAAGGCACCTATGTGACCAGAAATGATTTCATGCTTTTGCTTTGCGATGGTCATTAAGTGAATCCATTCATTTAAATGGGCAATTATATTGTAAATTGGAAAAAATAATCACAAATCATAGTCATGTGACTGTGGAATATTGTGGCCAGTCATAAAGCTGACCTGCACAACATACATTCACACAACTATGTAGTGTGTGTGACCATTAATGATAGCCAGAGTGACCTACAAGTCAAAAAGTACCCATTCTGTAGCCATTATAACTTCAGAGAATGGTTCCTGGCTCACTCCATCCTCAAACAGCCATTGCTTGATCCTTTCTGCCTAGTTTCCCAATTTCTCTTTTTGGAGAAAGTGGTAGAAAAGAAAGTTGTTTGGCAGTTTCAGAGGATTCTAGATGAAGTGGATTATTTGAATCCCTTTCAGCCAGTATTTAGTATTCTAGCCCAGTTATGGGACAGAAACAACATTTGTCGCACTTGTGGCTGATCTCTGGCGAGAACAGGTTTGAAGTAGTGCAACCATCCTTGCTCTCCTTGACCTCTCAGCAGCCTTCACTATTATCGACTATGGTATCTTTTTAGGCCAGCTATGGGGTCTGGGACTGGATGGTACCGTCTTGCACTGGTTCATCGCCTTGCTCCAAGGCCAGTCCAAATCAATATTGATAGGAAATGAGAGATCCAGCCCATGGCTACTCTTCTGTGGCATGTCACAGGGCTTGGTATTCTTTCCATTCCTTTTTAACATGAACATGAAGCCTCTAGGTGACATCATCTGTCGTCATGGTTTGAGATATCATCAGTATATGGATGATACTCAACTTTATATCTCTACCTCTATTGTACCCAAATAATGTTGCTGCCATCTTGCAGTGCCTGGAGGCTGTTGGAGCCTGGATAGAGGATTTAAACAAGCCCAAATGGTTTTCAGTGCATGAAACTTCAATATCTGGAACTTTAAACCAATTCTGGATGGGATTGGACAGACCCAGTCACAACTTGGTGGTTCTCCTGGATTTGCAACTCAATTTTGAAGAGCAGAGGACAGTCACAGCTCAGAAAGCTTTTGTACAACTTTTTTGGGTTGTGCACCAGTTGTGGCCTTTCCTGGATCAGGAATCCTGTGCTTAATCATTCAAACCCTGGTCATCCCAGCTTGGACTACTGTAATGTACTCTATATGGGGCTATCTTTGAAGAGAATTAGAAAACTTTAACTGGTGCAGAGTGTGTAGCATGAGCAGTCTTTGCAGTCCTAGAGTGGCCCATGTTACACTGTTGTTCTGCAAGTTTCATTGGCTACCATTTTGTTTCCATGGCAATTCAAGGTGTTGGTTATTACTTATAAAGAGTTGCATGGTTTGAGTCCAGGTTACTTGAAGAACTATCTCATTCCTACTTGACAGGCCAGCCCTATAGGTACTGACAGAGAAGGCATACTTCAGATCCTGTTAGACCAGGAGTTGAGCCTTCTCTGCCACAGCCCCACCCCTTTATAAGAACTTGTTCTCTGAGGTGACTGGTTCCCACTCTTCTGACCTTCTGCATGAGCCTGAAGACCTGGCTGTGTCAGTTGGCTTAGGGACACATCTAATGGGGGAGTACCACACTAGAGGAGCTAGTGATCAACTAACAGCAGCTCCCAGTTCACACACACCCCCAATACATTCTGCTCTTTTTCTCTCCAACTTTGAGTATAAAAACTATAACACATTTGAGTGTTATAAAATAAATAAAATAAATAAATAAAAACCTGTATTTTTATTGCAAATTTATTGTGATTTTATATATTACATTTAATATATATTTGTGGTCTTGTTTTGATATTGTAAGCCGCCCAGAGTCACTTTGCAATGAGATGGATAAAAACAAATTTAATAAATGAATAAAATGGCTGGTTGTAAGTTGAGGATTACTTCTATATCAAATAGGATATATATATTTTTCTTAATAGATTTTTAGAATTATTTTTGTTCAATCCTTTCTGGAATTTTGAACTAATTATTTATTTTGAATTATTGAGTATAAACACTTTTGATTAAATTGGTGAGATAGTACTGTATTAATTTCTGATTTATCTCTCGTAATGTAACTCCTTATTAAAGTTTGTGAGTGCACAGCTAAAACTTTAACTAAAAAGTAATAGAAATCTGATAGTTTATTAATGTTTTTCTTTCTACATAGGAATTGACAGAAGAGGGCCTTCCTTTCCTTATACTCTTTCATATGAAAGATGATACAGAAAGTTTAGAAAGGTTCCAGCAGGAAGTTGCACGACAGTTAATAAGTGAAAAAGGTAGATGTTTTGCTGTAATTGTGTGTGTGTGTGTGTGTGTGTGTGTGTGTGTGTGTATTGTATTATGTCTTATTATTAATTGAATTAGGTGTTAGGCTTAGTTGGCAAAATTGTTAGTTTTCTTTTATGTACAAAAATAAATACTGATACTGTGCTTTCTTATTAGTATAATATTACAGCTTAGTACTCTTACTACTGAAAAAATTAAGGCTTATTCTTGTGCACATTTTTGGAAAGTCAGTTATTACAACCTGCTAACTTTTTAAAAGTTCTCTGAAGATCTAGTTCTAAATCAATCTATTCTCTTAAAATTAAATTGTTTTTCCTGAAACAGCATCTTTAACCTATTTACGTTAATGCAAAATGATATTATCAATACCTTTTATACATTCAAAATCTTTTTACCCCAAGCTAGATATTTACATATATTGTAGTGATTTACTTATATGTTCTTATATTATTACATTATCTAAAAATCCTAAAATTTGCTTCTGAATTTCAAGGTACAATAAACTTTTTACATGCTGATTGCGACAAGTTCAGACATCCTTTGCTCCACATTCAGAAGAGTCCAGCAGATTGCCCTGTTATTGCTATTGATAGTTTTAGACATATGTATGTTTTTTCAGACTTCAATGATTTGGCGTGAGTACATGTTTCCTTTAATCTTGGTCATATAAAGTTAGAAAGAAAGAAGGAGGGTAAAAACCTTTTTTGTATTGAGTTGTATCATAAAAATTAAGTCTAGAGAACATTTTTTCATAGAAAGATTTCCTTGGGGTAAAGTTTTGGAGGATTTGGTGATAGTGGGGAATGGGGAAGAAATACTGCATACTTATTTATATATACTGCTTACATACTTCAGTTCATCCCTATACCACCTGTTACTACTTTTAAGGAGAGGAAGTAAGTAAATGTGGGTGGTGATAATTAAACTATATTTTATGGATTTATCTCTGCTGCAATAAAGGAGATTCTCAGCAACTTCCATCAATACAAAGTAATAAAATATCTAAAACAAACATACAAATGTTAACATGAGTAGTTCTGTAATTGATGGTATCAATTCATGTTGTAAATACTTTATGAGAAACTTACAGAAAGCTTAGCAGTTTACAGAAAGCCAACCCTGCAGAGCAAATCAAATTCCTAGGGGCAGACTGTTGCTAAGTGCAGACACTCCAGTTGTAAAACAGTGCTTGTGAGCTCCATTCCTCTCACTTTATATCCTTGTAACCATTACAAGGTTCTTCTAGGTCATATGTTTTAGGTGAGTTGAGGATAATTTATTTACTTCATTATATAGCCACCCATCTCACAAAATATGATTCTGTGCAGCATACAATAAAAACAAGCCATAAAATAAATACTATTTTTTAAAAACAAAAATCAGTATTACTATTAACAGAAGTTGTAGGTTCGATGTTCTAGACCAAGGGTGTCTAACTCAAGGCCGCGGGCTGGATATGGTCTGTAGGGTGCTTAGATCTGGGCCTCAGGGCTGCCCTGGAAACAGCAGAGGACCAGCCCGTGGTGCCTCTGCCAGCAAAAATGAGCTCCGTTTTCTCTGGCAGAGGGTTGCAGGAGGCTGCTGCAGTGAAAACGAAGCTCGCCAGGACTGCAAGCGGTCCTCCTCCATTTTTGCTGGCAGAGGGTTGCAGGAGGCCATCACAGCCAAAAATGGAGCTCATAAGCCCATTTTCTCTGGCAGAGCACTTTGGCTACCACAGTGTCCCCAACACAAGTAACATTGAGATGGCTATGTCCACCCTGGCCATGCCCACCCCATCAAGGTCAAATGCAGCTCTGATGTGGCCCTCAATGAAATTGAGTTTGACATCCCTGTTATACATAATATACCCACCTCACCTCAGGCACAATGGTTGGAATGCAGTACTGAAGGTTAACTGCATTTCCACTGCCACAAGTTTGATCCTGACCAATTAAAGGTTGACTCAGCATTCCATCTTTCCAAGGTTAGTAAAATTAAGACCCAGATTGTTGGGGGAAATATTCTGATTTTGCAAACTGCTCAGAGAGTGGCTGTAAAGCCCTATAAGTGATATATGTCTCTTTACTATTGCTATTGCTAATTGGCCACTTCCTGAAGATAATCAAACACATTGACCCAACTATGTTTTGAGGGATTTCTGGAAAGATGTTAAGCATGGAGCCTCTCTCACTAGAGGGGAGAGCATGTTAGAAATGGCCTGTCTCCTGGATCCACCAGATGTAATTCTTTTGTACGCAAGACCTGTTGGGATGGGATGATGTATTTGGGGAGCCAGGTGAGGGCAAGTCAGTTACCAAACACCTTAATATGGTCATGTGATCACAAGGCGATACAATATGAGATGTTTCGAAAGCAGAAATACTTTACAGGCCATAAAGCCTCTGTTTCAGACCTGGGATAATTTTAAAGTGTAAAAGGCTTGTCTCAAGTCTTGGGTTTACCTGTACTGTACATTAACTATGGAAAACAATTCTGCATTCATCTGTAAATGAACATATCAGTCCATCATTGTACTTAGTCCAAAACTTGAGTTTACAGAGGAGAATCATTTTAAACTGCTTCCAACTACTGCCAATTCTCCACTTTTAGTCTCTCAAACCATATGCTGCCATTGCATCTATGCTATTCTATCTTCATAGTTATTTTTCTGAGAAGATTTCTGAGAAGCAGTAGATAGAAGCAGACACCATATTTATTTTTCAAGGAGGCTTCAAGGCTTTACAGAATAATTTTTTAAAAAGTTATAGATAATTCTGGAGATTAGTTCTGAACTTTGAGTATGCATTTATTATTTAAAATTGTTTAGGTAAAAAAAACTGAAGCAGGAAGGCTTGTACACACTAAAGGTGTTTTTGGACAGATTTGATAATAATGTGTTTTAGTTCATTTCTGTTTCTTTATACTTAATGTACTAGTTGAGTTTTTTTTTTATTCTTGGAATTCTGCTAGTTCCAATTCTATCTTCACATAGTCCTCAGTATATGGGAAAATAGATTATCCCAGGAGAAATTTAAATTGATGTCCTTTTTTTTAGCTTTCATTTCTGTGCCTGCAGTTACTTAAGCAGGAGAGCTTTCAGAAACATTTTTATCAATATAACTTACAGATAGCCATTTGTATTTATAAACTCTGCATTTGGCACCTACTGTTCTCTGCAGTATTGTGGTGAGCAGGGGGTTGAAGGTAGCAGGCAATGAAATTATTGGGCAGCTCAGCTCTATGGGAATTAATGAAGTGGCAAAAAGCTTGCTGTGCTTTCAGGCAATTGCAAAAAGAAAAAGAGAGATAGTAATCTTAAAATATCTGGAATGTGTGAAATAGATTTAATATAAATTAAGTAAGATTTATTATTTTTTATTTAGATTTTGAGCTAATCTCTTGAATTTAGGATAAAGCCTGCTACCTTCTGCTTAAGCTATGGAATAGCCCTCCAAGGGAAGTACTCAATTTCCTTTATTATCCTGCTTTTAAATAACTTTTAAATTAAAAGCCATATTGAGATTTAAAGAATGTTGGCTTAATTTATCTGACAATGTTTAAAGAAAGTCATCCTTAAATTTGAAACCTTAGCATGCACTGTATTTTATTATTGCAATAATCTTAATTGAACATAGTCAAGGCTTAATTACAGTATGTATGTGCCTGCTACCATGCCTCTTAGGATGATCATGGTTTGAAATAATTTGATGATTTTGATATCTAAACTTTATTATATGGCATTTTGAGTTGAATCTTATGCTATCTAAGGTGCTTTGTTTAATATTGCTTAAAATGTGATATATCATTTCAGTGTTCCTGGTAAACTCAAGCAATTTGTACTAGATTTACACTCTGGGAAATTGCACAGAGAGTTTCATCATGGTCCAGATCCAACAGATGTAGCACCTGGTCAGGTAAGAAAGAAAGCATTCCAATACATTAAGTGAAAATTGGAATTTTGCAATATGCAAGTTTACATTCCTCTCATGAAAGCTGGATAAAATTTCAAAAATAAAGCAGGATAAGATTAGGCAGTTCAAGAAAGAATGTTAGCACAGCCTGTAGTACTTTGGAGTATGGGTGGGCTTGCCTGTAGAACCTGGTATCCATAAAGCAAGCATATATTTCCTCAGCTGTGGGAGAACACCTTTTAAAAGTTCTTGAAAGATACTACATGAAAAACTTCAAGTTCTCTAAACTTTTTTAGGCTTCAAGTCTAAAGCATTGCAGTCTATAATAATTAAGGGCAATTGATTATTTGCTTGCTTTATTTCTCAGCAAGATTTGAAATAATTCTTGGTATATTCTAATGCAACTTCAATTCATGATAGGATTTAACTTTCATGTCAGCAGAATCCTTCAGTATACCTCTAATCACAATCTCCCTTTCCTTTCTTCTTTGATTTTTTTTATCAGAAAAAAATTGAAACTATTTTGAAACCTTCAGGTTATCTCATTAAAAAATAGGTCTCAATATATATGAATTAGAGATTTAGATTTGCCCCATCATCATCCCCACAATCCTGATCAAAGAGGCTACTTTCATTTTTCATATGAATATACAAACATCCTGAATTGATGCTATATCCAAAATGAATCTGAGTCTTATATCTCATTTTAATTGTTAATTATTTATAATAAGACTTGGAAATATTTAAACATGCAGCTCTGCAAAAAATTGAAAATATTTATTTTATTTCTGTCCTGAGTCAAAATAGTTATAGTCCTTTAAATTTAAAAACAGTAATAACTAGCATGATTTAAAAAATCAGAAAACAACTTAAGTATGTGAGAAAGCAATAGTCCAAGAGAACCATTCTCCTGTTCAGATGTTGGACTTGTACTATTGAAACTACTTCAAGTCCATACTTAATTGCATAATTCACTGTAGGATTTTGAGCCAGTCAGTATTTCTTAAGTCAGTTTACATCATTGATGTAGAGCAGGGGTATCAAACTCAAAGCCTGTGGGCCGGGTCTGCCCATGGGGTGCTTATGATCATGGTTTGAAATTGTGGTCACAATGCCAGGCTGGAAATAGCAAAGGACCAGCCCGCTGTGCCTCTGCTGGCCCCCCCACAACTGCCTTTAGCCTCCAGAGTTTTCTGGCAGGCCACCCAGGCCCAAAATGGAGCCTCCAGAGTGGTCCAGGAGGTATTCCAGGCCCAAAATGGAGCTGCTTGAGTCCTCCAGGCCCAATACGGGGCTTTTGAAGTGCTCCAGGAAGCCATCCTTGATTCAGAAGGTTATAAAATGGAAGAAAAGGAAAATATTTATCTTTCAGGATTGCAAGATTCTTTTACTGTAGCTCATGTAAACAGTTTTGCAGTTCTAGTATTCCTATAGTGTCAGTTTCTTGTTCTGGTCTCTCTCATAAGGTGATCAAGTAGATCAAGTAACTATTAGAAAACCAATACCCCAGAAATATACACCTTCCTATTTTTATTAATTTTATAAAACCATGTCTGCAGAGGTACAGTCCCATGTCACACCTACCATGGCCACACCCCACCAGCCCCCCAAGATCAAACCCAATCCTCATGTGGCCCTCAATTAAATTAAAGAAAAATTGGAGAAAGAAATATATGTCATTTTGAATTCATGGAGGAACAACATACAGTACATGCATCTAAAGCCCATGTCACACTGCACCAACGGATGGAAAGAGGATGTAAAACGGAGAGAAACACTTTCCATCCGTTGGTTAACGCGATTCATCCGTTACGTAATCACTGCCTCCGTTTTTCATCCTCTCTATCCGTCCAGCATCCGTTGATTGAGGTTTCATCCACTCAAAAAGTTTTGAGCTGCTCAAAATTTTTGAGTGGAAAATGTACCCAACGCGTCCATTCTGCATCTGCAATGCATACGGGGAACATCCGTTCTACATCCGTCATCATCCGTTACGCGTCCACTATATCCTCTAGGCATCCACTGCGCATCCGCGTAACTCAAATCCGCTCCAGCGGAAAACAGACACAGGGAGGAAGCAAAACGGACGCGGAACGGATGCGCAGCGTTAGTAGCATGGATGGAGAAAGGATGAAAGCGGATGCAGCTCACATACAAAGCATTAAACAGAAAAAACGTTCACAGAGGGGACCTATCTCGGATATTTAGGATGTCTGCAGGATGCCTAGAGGATGCAAAAGGACACCTAGTGGAAAACCTATATTGCCTATAACAAGGGGGAGAAACTCACCTGGATCTCACTTTCAGTCCAGCAGCCCTGCTGTGCAGACCTCTGCAGCCTTCATCTGGCTCTGGCTCTTCCACAGCATCCATTGATGTCCACCATGGATCGTAACACAGTCCTTTTGGTAGCCACCATTGTTCTGCAACAGTGCGAAGCCATCTACAGGCTCTTTCAACTGTTCTACGGGAAGAAAAGGAGGCGGCCAAGAAATGTCTGGGTCCGAAGATGGATCGCGAGAAGAGCAGAGTACGGACTGTACAACAAGCAGATAGTGGAGCTGAGGAACGAAGACCCTTGTGCATTCCAGAATTTCATGAGGATGCCTCCAGCCATGCAAAGCCATCTACAGGCTCTTTCATCTGTTCAACGCGAAGAAAAGTGTCTGGGTCCGAAGATGGATCGTGAGAAGAGCAGAGTACGGACTGTATAACAAGCTGATGGTGGAGCTGAGGAACGAAGACACTCGTGCATTCCAGAACCTCATGAGGATGCTGCCAGCCATGTTTGATGAAGTTGTGGAGCGGCTGAGACCCAGGTTGACCAAGGCAAACACCAACTTCCAGCCCAGCCTGGACCCTGGGCTCAAGGTGGCACTGACTCTGCGTCACCTCGCCTCCGGGACCACGTACAGGAGCATGCAGTATGGCTGGAGGGTGCCACACAACACCATCAGCATTGTGGTCAGAGAAGT
>BLBF01000044.1:18709986-18722744 GCA_015471245.1 Laticauda colubrina | reverse complement strand
GATAATAAAGGGCCATAGGTGTGGCACCTGGGAGGATGGACCATACAATCCCACTATGCTTGCACTGGAGGTTTATCTATCCCACAGCTATTACCCATCCCACAGCTATTACCCATCCCACAGGTATCCCTGCCCATCCCACTGCTATCCTTACCCATCCCACAAGCATGCAAAGGCTTAAACCATTTCTAAAAGTTTCCACCAAGACTTTATTGACAAAAATAAATGAAGCAAGTGTGTGAAGCAAAGATAATCTTTATTAATAACAAGCTGTAAAAGAAAAATGACCCAAGTCAGGTGTCCAAAGCAAAAATAAAGTCAATAGGTAGCCACCCAGTCTCTGGCACTCTTCTTGGTCACTCTGAGGCGTGCCCAGTCTCAGGGGTGAAGGGTCCAGGTGCTGTGGAGGTGACTGCTGCTGAAGTGCTGGTCTGAGGCGCCACTGGGGTGCCTGGCCCCGAGAGGACAACAGGGGATGGTGTGTTGAGGAAGCTGTCAGAGAGCTGGCTCAGTCCCGTGATGTTGAGAGCCCCTTCCTCCATGACATGGGGTGTCAGCCCCAATACCGATGACAGATGTACTGAGGCCGGGCTTGGCTGTGGGGTGGAGGAAGGAGGAGTGTAGTGGGGGTGTCTGGTCTGCAGCTGGGTGAGGACTGGCGTGGGTGGCATCTGTGGCGTGGGTTGCATCTGTGGCGTGGCTGGCATCGGTGGCGTTGCTGGCATCGGTGGCACCGGTGGCGTCCGATGTACCTGTGCCTGGACTGGGAAGGGCTGCCTGTGCTGCTGGATCTCCTGGTAGCCGTAGCCTTGGTAGGGGAGGGCCTGTGGAAAGCCTTGGAAGGGCAGTGACATCACCTGGGGTGGAGGAGCAGGCCTGGACTGGGTGGGAGCAGGTTCATCTTGGTCTGGAGGGTGGTGAAGAAGATCGGTGATCCTGTCCTTCACCACCTGGTACTGGGGTTCCGACATGTTCATGAGGGTCTGGTTGACATAGGTAAGGAAGGGCTTGTGGTTGGAGGATGGGGCGTCGGTGTGTACCAGCTGAGAGAGGAGATCTACGCTGCTCCTGATGGTGTCTCTTATCTCCAGCAGGACAGTGTGGCTCTGCTCCTCCGGTCTGCCTCTCTGCCTTTCTGTGGAGGTGGAGCTGGGGGTGGATGCGGGTTGGGCTGTGGTGGAAGTGCCGTCTCCTTTCTCCCACTGCGTCAAGGGGTCCTCCACGCGCTCCGCCACGGATAGTACAGCTGTCGGGGGGGGTCTCCGTCGTGGCATGCTCCACAGATACCTGCCTGGACACAGGAGCTGACTCTTTGCCAGAAGAGGACTGGCTCTCTGTGGGCTGCCTGAGGGAGAGGGTTGTCAGAGGGGCTGCTCCTCGGTGGTGGATCTCACCCTCCAAGAAGCTGCACTTGGCCATCACGTAGGTCTCTCTGTCTGTCAGCTTGACCGCGGCCTGGCCAGATTTCTTGAGGTGCAGCTTCCCATACCAGGTGTGCATGTGCTTCCACCAGCCGAGGAGCACCTCCGAAGTGTAGCCCAGGCTCTCTGCCTTCTCTCTCCAAGCAGCCTGCTTCCTCTTGGTGTCTCGATAGAGCCTGTGTCCCTTCCGCCAAAGATATTCATTCTCCCTCAGCCACTCCAGCACCTCCTCCTCATGTTCCTCTTCGATGGTGTATTGCCTCCTCTCCCGTTCACGCATCTGCCTCTTCCTCCCTTTGGCAGGGCCATATGGGCCCTCATCAGAGGGGCTTTGAGGTTGTAGGGGCTGCTCCTCCACACCACCACCACCACCAGCAGCAGCAACAACAGTAGCAGCAAAAGCAGGACCAGCAGCAGCAGCAACACCAGCAGGACAAGGAGCACCAGCAGCACCAGGAGCACCAGCAACACCAGCAGGACAAGGAGCACCAGCAGCACCAGCAGGACCAGGAGCAGCACCAGCAGAGTAAGCACCAGCAGAAGCACCAGCACCAGGAGTAGCGCCAGCAGAGTAAGCACCAGCAGAAGCACCAATACCAGGAGCAGCGCCAGCAGAGTAAGCACCAGCAGAAGCACCAGTACCTGGAGCAGTGCTAGCAGAGTAAGCACCAGCAGAAGCACCACCTCCAGAAGCAGCATCAGCAGAAGCACCAGCACCAGAAGATTGAGCCCGGGCAGCAGAAGCCCCAGCAGAAGCAGAGTCAGGGCCAGGGGGTGGGAGGGTGACCCTGTCCCTCTTGCCAGGGCTGGCAGCAGATGGCAGAGGCTTCCATTTCTTCCCCATGGTTGTTGGGTTGCTGGATGGCTGGCTGGCTGGCAAGCTAGCTGTGTCTGGAAGCAGGTCTTTCCTCTGAATGGTGACCTGCTTGCGAGCTGCTTCCCTTTATATCCCCGGGGCTGATGCAATGCATCCTCCCCGCATGCGCAGTGGACGCTAGGCCTCCACTCTGCATCCACTTCATCCGCTCAGCATCCGCTGTGCATCCGCTTCATCCGCTTGGCATCTGCTCTGCATCCGCTCTTTCCGTTCCGCGTCCTTTTGCTGTGCTCCCCTGGAAGCCTTGCGGATGTGTCATCCGCTCCCATTCGCTTCCATCCGCTAGGCTTCCGTGGAGCATCCACTTTCCATCCTGGCTATGTCCTCCCCCCGTCCATTCCTTTCCAGGTTGTCCGCTCTGGTTATGCAAATTCAGGACACTTTTGAGAGCGGATAACAACGGATGGAACATTTTGCTCGTCCGCTGTGTCCTTTTTACAAATGTTTTGCATCCGTCGGCCAGTGTGACAGGGCCTTAACATATTTTTTAAATACATGTGTCTGTTGATTCCTATTAGAGCATCCTGCTTTTTTGCCTTGAACAAAATCTCTCTCTCCTCAAAGATGTGGTTCTAGTTCTCCGCTTAGGTTTCAAAATAACTTTCTATTTTATTGCTTTCTCCTCGTTGCTTGTCAGAGTTCTAAAATGGAAAAAAGGTTATTTCAATGCTCACAGAATAAAAATGTGTACTGGCAATCCATATCTAGTCAATTAAAAGCTAACTGCAGTGTTTTAAGACAACTTCAAGATCAGTCTTCGCAATAGCCTCATTCTACTTACTTTTCTTCGACCTGGGCCTAAGGAGTTCTTTGGGGCCCAGTTGATATAGCACCTAAGTAAACTTATTCTCACTAGTCATAAAATGCCCAATTAGTAACTCCAAGTGCCAGCAAACACAGACTTGATTTGTCAGATCTTTACCTGAGATAAGTCATGCTGAGCAGCACTGTATTCTAAAAATAGAGGGTATCCTAGTATGCCCTATGGGTAGAAATGTAAGATTCTAATTGAAATAATAAGCATACAGGTAATCCTTGGTTACACTTGTTCCCTTAGGAAATATTTTGAAGTTACGTGATAAACATCCCCTAGGATTTACAAACAAGTCCTGAAATTACAAATGTTGCAGAATCATGGCAGTTGTTTTCCCTTAACGAATGAAGGAACAGACTCTGCAACATTTGTCCTGCCTATTCAGCCCCCTAGGCAAGTCTTCACAGGCACTTCGCCTATGGAAACTTACTTACCTTGTCTGAATCTTTTATCACTTGTTTATCACTTGTTCTAGAAGTTTGTTTTATTCTTTTCAGCTACTCCAGGACATAGTAAGCAGCCCACCAGAAAGTTCATTTCAGAAGCTAGCACCTAGTGGACATAGGTACACCTTATTGCGGGAAAAAGATGAACTCTGAAGACTTGAAAACACCGTTCAGTCAGCAGTTGTAACTCCTGTGGGGTGGAAATAGGAAACCTATATTTTCTTAAATTCTGTTTGTTTTATTTTGAATAATACCTTGTTTTTTTCTGTGCTCCCTGGGATTTGTAAATATGTGTGGGCCACTATTGGACAGCATCTTTCTAAAGTTTTCTTGCTGCAAATTGATGTAAAACTTTTCTAAACAAATGAAAGTGTTGTCAATACAAGCAATGTGCTGTTAACTTGCACTATCCAATTAAATAGGACTTCTAGTTTTTCATTGGTGTAATCTGGTGGTATGATTGTCTTATCTTTTTCCTCAAGTGAACATAATTTTGTTAATTTGCTATTGAAGGAATATCCTGAATACTTGGGTGGGGAATAAATTGTAATTTTACAGAATGTGTGTGATGCTATCTCACTTACTTTTACCATATAATTCATTTTAAAAGTGGGAATGAAATGGAAAAGTGCTCAGTGGGGCTCATTCTCATTTGTTGAAGTATTTGTGGCAATGATGGAAAATGGTTAAACACACATCCTTTAGTTTAAAATGCAAAATCCCAATAAATAGATTGTGGGGGAGTCCCTTCTCACATCCTTTTTATTAGAATTGTCCATTTATTTCTTTTTAAGCAGTTGTTAACCTAATATAATTTTCTCTTATTCCATGACTTTAACTTTAATTATGAATACTCATATGTTGATGAAATAATAATTGATAGAAATACCATTGTCTGCAAAAACATTTTGTCATTTATAAATAGATGCATAACAACATTTTAATGTTCCAAACATTTTTGAAACTGTAACAAAGCATTAGAAAAAAAATCATTAGAGGGATCTTTTTGAAGTCCAGAAGGCGGCAGCACGTAGCCAATTTGGAAAAATGGTTTTCTTAATAATTGAATGGTAGACCACCAAGAAATTCCAAGGCTATAGTTAGTCTTGAAAATTGGAAAATACAAGTGGATGAAAACAATTTCAATATTATCATATTGTTACCAAGAAAAATATGTGGTAATGAAACCATATTCAATTTAAAAATAGTTTTAAATATAATGATGTTGTTATGGGGTCCTTAGCGTGCTCTGAGCTTGATTGTTTCTTTGCAGATATTTAATTACCCATCTAGGCAACATTAATGCTAATGAATGTAAGGAATGTGAATGGAGCAGGGCAAACCTATCCTTGTCTACAGGCAAACAACAAACCTTAGAGAGCACCAAGGACTTTACAGTTCAATCTTGTACTACATTTATTCTATTCTGTTATCATTATATTACTTGGTTATTTAATAAATTTTGAATCTTCAGAAACAACTTTATTTAGAACATAATTATGATTATGATCAGTCTTCAGTATGTTTGCAGTATTGGGTAAAGTCTTGGTGATGAGGCAAAAGCTGATCAGAATTTCAAAAACTAAATGAATCTTGGGGTTTTGAAAGAATATGTAATCCTGAAAACACAATCCTAATTTATACTGTACAATCAATAGATTTCTAAAAATTTTCCTGTTTTCAAGATGAGAGTGTTGTCCTAAAATACATGAAATCACTATATTTCCTTCACAATTAAATAATTTGAACTACTGATAGTTGTGGATTTCCATAATACAGGGCTAAACTGCTGCCCCGTAATATAACATATGTTTTCAAATAAATCAGATTCTTTCTAATATTTTTGAATTGACATATTTCTTCAATTACAGCATGCTTTACTTGTTCTACAAGTGTTTGTGTGTTAAAATGTATAGTAATAAATAATTATTAGCATATTTCAACCATTTCCTTCATGCAAACTGTTAAATATCAAATAATTTTACAGAACACAATGCTTGCTCAGTAGGCAACACTGCAATTACATGCATGCTCCAAATGATGTCTATGGGACACCCAGATTTTTAAAAATTCAAGTTTTAGCCTTTTAAAATATTTTTTTAGTTTTGATGCCTGTATCACAGACTGTAACTCACAAGTTGTGAACTACTTAAACCCTTGCAGCTAATTATTGAATAAAAAAGGAAAAAAGTTGGACTTTGGAAACCTTTCTTTTTTTTTCCAAGAGATCACTGTATTTCTCTCTTATACATTTATTTTTTTAAAAGTGAGCAATAAGCTTTTCATTTCATTTAATATTAATATAAAAAACAGAATAAAGAACAGTCTGGTGAATAAGTGGCATACATCATTTATTTATGTGTTTGTAAATAAATATATGCAAAGTCATACATTTTGTCTAATATTTACATCTATTTTGTCCAACATGACATCATAGCCTAGTTGGTTTCATCTTCTGTCCTTGAAATTACCCCTCCCACTTTTCAACAGAGTTGTTTTTCATACCAGAGTCTTTATGTTGAAAAATTCCAATGTTTTCAAATGTTACAATAAATGACTTCGATCTCCACAAATATTTTTTGTTCAGGCAGTTCTAAGCTATCCCAGAGGTGCTTTTTCAGTTGTGATGAAAACTGATGAAGCTTTTTAGAAATAAGAAACAAAACATTTTGTTCTTCTTCCTCAAAGGAACAAACAATCCAGTTGCTTTTTTTAAAAGTACATTTGAGACAATTATGACTTATGGTTGATTGAAAATCTACACAGATGTGCTGTCATAACTGCTTCCCCTTTGGTTCTTTTGTGAGGACGATAAAAACCATATGGCTTAAACATAGTTTTGTACATCAGAGAGTGAGAATATCACTACAGGTACCACTGAACCACTGTTGCCAGCAAATACCCCTACAAATAGCTTATGTTAAAGAATGTTGGAATGTCTAGTTCAGCACTACTCGAAGAGATACAGATCTCTCACTCTTGATACATATTTGAATTGCAATCTCTGACATTTGCATAAATATGAAAAACTGAAGCTTTGTTATAGACCAGATCAATCAATGAAGTTGTATATGTGTCAAATTCTAAATTCTGTGCCACCATCAAAGTTATATGACTTTCAAAAATGCCACCCACGTAAGAAGGATCATATCTATTTACAGTGGTCACACTAACTGAAACTGCATCTATTTTTTCACATGGAAGTACATTGTACATTCACATATATAAACTGTATGTAATACATGCATGTGATTTATAATTTTGGGTGGTTTTTTCCCAAATTTATTCCTAGGCAAAGTTGGTCTAGGAGAGCTGTATGTTCTGTTAATAGCAGGCTGATGGTTTTGTGTTATCTGTTTCAATTGGGAAAACTTAAATCAATCTCTCATTTAAAATATTGTTAAAATACATTCATTGCAAATACTGAAACAAATTCATTGAAGTTGGAATTCTTCTAAATATGTAAGAATAATTATTTTGACTTTAAAGTCATTCTCCATAGAATATTGCAAATTAATAAACAAATTTCATTGCATTTGCTGCAGGATCTGTGCTGCTAAAGAATTTTATTAAAATAAAAGAACAGACCAGGGTGCAGACTACAGTGCAGGGTGCTTCATTGATCCTTATAACGTTAGCGTAAGAATGTGTTTATTTGATAAGTAGTACTTCCTGAAATTTGACAAAACAAATATTACTTGGAGACACTTGCTTACTTTAGATCTCACTTCCCCTCCTCCCTGGGAAAGGAATTTACAGCAATACCCTAGGCACTAAGTTCAAAAACAGAACCTAATTTGGCTACTCTCACAGGAAGAGGTTTTTGGATATTGGAAATTGCTTTTAATACATGATTTTCACACAGTTTTTCTTCAAAGTTTGCCTTGCTTACACTGCACTCAACATCTCTAGTAAAAGAACCTTTTCTCTTTTAACACTTATGAATCAAGGGTTGTTCCTTCTTTAGGGAGCAGTCTGTAGTCATTCTGACACTCAGCCAATGGGGAATGAGCAGGGATGTGGCAGCCAGGATACGGTTGTATAAAGAAGGGAATAGTTTGAGTTGAAACTTTGAAAAGAACGAAGCTTTGATAAGTTTCTGCCCCCTTTTGCTGAAATAAATGAAGCAAAAGGCCTTCACTGTATCTTGGCTGGTTATTGGTCAGGCAAGCTTGCCTCTGGTCACAAAAGAAAGTGGCCATGAGCACAAAGTAGTAGTAGAATCTATTATTTGTTTTTATGTTTCAATGTATTTTTCCTAATTCTTTAAATGTCTTGGTTTGGTGCTTTTGTTTTTAACAAGACAAATCACTGATTTGTTTAACTTTCCTTTCAATAAGTGTCTGCCATAGTCTGAAAATAAACTTGGTAGATTTTTTTTACATTTTCAATAATCTTTTTCAAATACCAATAAAAGAGAATATATTTAGTTCAGGGTTGAATTGTGTTATCCTTGATGTTCTCTGAGCTTGATTATTTGCTTGTGAACATCACTAGCATTACAAGAAGACAAAAGACCCAATACAAGAATATGCACACTCATACACAAATATGCACACAGAAAAGCAGCAAAAGCCTATCTTGTAATCTTTATTTAAGCCTTTTTTTTTGAGAAGATAATGGGAATCCAACTACTATGCAAAAGACTTCACATTAAGTAGATCTGGATATTTTTTACAGTATTCAGATACAGATATTCAAAAAATAAACAGCAAAATCACACTCTCCTGGAAGTCTTGTGTAGAACCTTCTGTGCCATGCAGATTGCTAGCTATGCAGCAATTTTTGTATTGTCTGAGAAACAGAAAAGGAAGAAGGACATATTTATAGTTCTGAATTACTTTCTTGTAAGATGTTGCCATGAATCTACAATAGCTTGGGAGAAGTATACAATGGAGGACTCTATCTTCACTTTCTTGTAACTGGCTTTAAGAAGGTTAAGTACTTGCATAGTAATTAATAGTTTAATTTCTCAGAGTCATAGAATCATAGTGTTGGAAGGGACCATATTGATGTCTTTAATCCAATCTGCTGATCCAGGCTTCGTTAAAAAAAAAAAAGCAAATAATAGATATTATAATGTAACATACATGACATACATTCATAATTCTGTCTAATCTGAATATGGGCTAAGCATAGTGTGAATTTGGTAAAAACAACATTACAGCAAATTATGAGTCAATAATACTATGCTGACTTTTAGCAATATTTACCCTCCAACAATGCTGATATTAAGATACAATAGTGCAAAGAAGCTTGTTACTTTTAAGTTCGGTCAGATAAAAAAACTAATATTTTAATTTTATGTGCTCCAATGGAACTCTTAAGTGACATATTGGTACATTCTGCTTGTAATTTTGTGCCAATATTATTTGTTTATGAGCTACCATTGCCTGTTCCAATGCATTAGCATCTTATTTGAGAACCCCAATTTATGTAATTTATTTATTTTGAGTTTCCAAGAGGACTAATAATTATCTGTCAAGATTTTAGCCAAGAGCTGAGGGCACTTGGACATGTTCCTGTTTTGTTATTAACCCTGCCTCCAAATAGCACAACAAGAAGAAAAACTTTCTTTGAAAATTACTTTGAATTCTCTCCAGTTTCTAACAGTTGACATCAGGTTTTAACTGCTTTCCATAAGAGAGTTGTGCCAGCATTCTGGCTTCCAAAGCCTTCAAAGCAGATGGTATATACTGGGCTTCTCTAGAGAAAAAGGAAGAAAGGATTGCTTCTGAACTGTTTTGAGCATTCAGATAAACTTGAGAGATAGAAATAAGGTACGTTCCGGAGGTGGTATTCAGCAGGTTCTCACAGGTCTGGAGAACCGATAGTCAAAATTTTGAGTAGTTTAGAGAACCGACAAATACCACTTCTGACTGACCTCACCCCATCTATTCTCTGCCTCCCAAGTCTCAGCTGATTGGCTGGATCTTCTTTTGTTGCCCTGCACAGGAGAACAGAGCTGGAAAGCAGGTTAGTGGGATGGGGAGGGAATGTGATTTGTAGTAACCTTTCCCTGCCATGCCCACAGAACCAGTAGTAAAAAAAATGAATCCCATCACTGATACGTCCTTAAATAATCATATAACTCCCAAGAGCTTTAAAGAAATGTATACATTCAATTATGAATCCAGTGGAAAATTTTCAAGCAAGCCTATCGTAAAATGTATGACCTTTGTGTCTGAGAGCTAATTTGTGATGAAGGTTCCCTACCGAAGCAGACTAGTGATCACATGGCTCTTGTAAAACCTGCTGTTGTCTGCAATAGTATGATAGCATTGTCTCTCTAAAGCAACTATATACATCTATTAACTTGATGGGGGGGGTAATTTTTTTCTTTCCTTAATGCATTTACCTTTATATTAATCTAGTAATTTAAAAGTAAGGGCAAAGAGCATGAGATCCCAAAAGAAACCAACATAGTTCCATAAAGAACTCTCTGAAAAACTAAAAAATAAAAATGACAAATATAAATAGTGGAAATAGAGGTATATATTTAAGGCAGAATACCAGCATATATCCCAAATCTACGAAGGATAAGAAGCTAAGGCTCAGAAAGAATGAAGAATGAACTAAAGGGCCTGTCACATAGGCCGATGGATGCAAAACGTATGTAAAAAGGACACAGCGGACGAGAAAATTTTCCATCCGTTATCCGCTCTCAAAAGTGTCCCGAATTTGCATAAGCTTAAGGACAACAAAACATAAGGACAACAATGGAAAGGAACGGATGGGGGGAGGATGTAGCTAGGATGAAAAGCTGATGCTCCACGGAAGCCAAGCAGATTGAAGGGAATGGAAGCGGATGGCACATCCGCAGGGCTTCTGGGGGAGGGGAGCACAGCAAAGCGGACGTGCAACGGAAGGAACAGATGCAGAGCGGATGCTGAGCGGATACAGAGGATGCATCACGGAAGCCTAGTGGATGCCTAGCAGATGCAAAGTGTTCACTGCGCATGCGGGGAAGATGCATTGCGTCAGCCCCGCAGATGTAAAAGGATGCAGCTCGCAAGCAGGTCACCATTCAGAGGGAAGCCTGTGCCATCTGCCAGCCCTGGCAAGAAGGACAGGGCCACCATCCCACCCCTGGCCCTGACTCTGCTTCTGCTGGGGCTTCTGCTGCTCGGGCTGACTCTTCTGGTGCTGGGGCTTCTGCTGGTGCTTACTCTGCTGGCGCTGCTCCTGGTGCTTCTGCTGGTGCTTACTCTGCTGGTGCTGCTCCTGGTCCTGCTGGTGCTGCTAGTGCTGCTGGTGCTTCCTCTGCTGCTGCTGATCCTGGTCCTGCTGGTGCTTACTCGGCTGCTGCTGCTCCTGGTCCTGCTGGTGCTCTGGTGCTACTGGTGTTGCTAGTCCTGCTTTTGCTGCTACTGTTGTTGTTGCTGCTGCTGCTGGTGGTGGTGTAATGGAGCAGCCCCTAGAACCTTGAAGCCCCTCTGATGAGGGCCCAGATGGCCCTACCAGAGGGAGGAAGAGGCATACACGAGAACAGGAGAGGAGACAATGCTCCATCGAAGAGGAACATGAGGATGAGGTGCTCGAATGGCTGAGGGAGAACGGGTACCTATGGGGGAAGGGACACAGGCTCTATCAAGACACCAAAAGGAAGCAGGCTGCTTGAAGAGAGAAGGCCGAGAGCCTGGGCTACACTTCGGAGGTGCTCCTCGGGTGGTGGAAGCACATGCATACCTGGTACGGGAAGCTGCACCTCAAGAAATCTGGCCAGGCCACGGTCAAGCTCACCGACCGGGAGACCTACGTGATGGCCAAGTGCAGCTTCTTGGAGGGTGAGATCCACCACCGAGGAGCAGCCCCTCTGTCTACCCTCTCTCTCAGGCAGCCCACAGAGAGCCAGTCCTCTTCTGGCCAAGAGTCAGCTCCTGTGTCCAGGCAGGTATCTGCAGAGCGTCCCACAATTGAGACCCCCCTGACAGCTGTACTCCCCATGGCGGAGCATGTGGAGGACCCTCTGATGCAGTTGGAGCAAGGAGAGGGCACTTCCACCAGAGACCAACCCACATCCACCCCCAGCTCCACCTCCACAGAAAGCAGGCAGAGAGCCAGACCGGAGGGGCAGAGCCACACTGTCCTGCTGGAGATCAGGAACACTATCAAAAGCAGCATAGATCTCCTCTCTCAGCTGGTACACAACGACATACCATCCTCAAACCACAAGCCCTTCCTCACCTATGTCAACCAGACCCTCATGGACATGTCCGAATCACAGTACCAGGTGATAAAGGAGAGGATCACCGGTCTTCTGCACAACCCTCCAGGCCCATCTGAACCTGCTCCGACCCAGTCCAGGCCTGTTCCTCCACCCCAGGTGATGTCACAGACCTTCCAAGGCTTTCCACAGGCCCTCACCAACCAAGGCTATGGCTACCAGGAGTTCTAGCAGCACAGGCAGCCCTTCCCAGCCCAGGCACAGATTCATCGTATGCCACCGGTGCCACTGATGCCACCGATGCCACCCATGCCACAGATGCCACCCACGCCTCACCTTGCTCACCTGCAGACCAGAGAGCCCCACTACACTCCTCCTTCCTCCACCCCACAGCCAAGCCCGGCCTCAGAACATCTGTCATCGGTCTTGGGACTGACACCCCATGTCATGGAGGAAGGGGCTCTCAACCTCACAGGACTGAGCCAGCTCTCTGAGAGCTTCCTCCACACACCATCCCCTGTTGTCCTCTTGGGGCCAGGCACCCCAATGGCGCCTCAGACCAGCACTCCAGCAGCAGCCACCTCCATAGCACCTGGACCCTTCACCTCTGAGACTATGGGCACGCCTCAGAGTGACTGAGAAGAGTGCCAGAGACTGGGTTGGAACCTGTTGACTTTATCTTTGCTTGGGACACTTTACTTGGGTCATTTTGCTTTTACAGTTTGTTATTAATAAAGATTATTTTTGCTTCACACACTTGCTTCAGTTCTTTTAGTCAATAAAGTCTTGGTGGAAACTTTTAGAAATGGTTTAAGCCTTTGCATGCTTGTGGGATGGGTAAGGATAGCAGTGGGATGGGCAGGGATACCTGTGGGATGAATAATAGCTGTGGGATGGGTTAGGATAGCAGTGGGATGGGCAGGGAAACCTGTGGGATGGGTAATAGCTGTGGGATAGATAAACCTCCAGTGCAAGCATAGTGGAACTGTATGGTCCATCCTCCCAGGTGCCACACCTATGGCCCTTTATTATC
>BLBF01000044.1:18661558-18709586 GCA_015471245.1 Laticauda colubrina | reverse complement strand
ACTTCTCTGACCACAATGCTGATGGTGTTGTGTGGCACCCTCCAGCCGTACTGCATGCTCCTGTACGTGGTCCCGGAGGCGAGGTGATGCAGAGTCAGTGCCACCTTGAGCCCAGGGTCCAGGCTGGGCTGGAAGTTGGTGTTTGCCTTGGTCAACCTGAGTCTCAGCCGCTCCACAACTTCATCAAACATGGCTGGCAGCATCCTCATGAGGTTCTGGAATGCACGAGTGTCTTCGTTCCTCAGCTCCACCATCAGCTTGTTATACAGTCCGTACTCTGCTCTTCTCATGATCCATCTTCGGACCCAGACACTTTTCTTCGCGTTGAACAGATGAAAGAGCCTGTAGATGGCTTTGCACTGTTGTAGAACGATGGTGGCTACCAAAAGGAGTGTGTGATGATCCATGGTGGAGATGACTGGATGCTGTGGAAGAGGAAGAGCAACAGCAAGGCTGAAGAAGTCTGCACCGCAGGGCTGCTGGACTGAAAGTGAGATCCAGGTGATTTCCTCCCCCTTTTTATAGGAAATATAGGTTTTCTGCTAGGTGTCCTTTTGCATCCTCTAGACATCCTGCAGACATCCTACATATCCGAGATAGGTCCCCTCTGTGAACTTTTTTTTCTGTTTTAATGCTTTGTATGCGAGCTGCATCCGCTTTCATCCTTTCTACATCCGTGCTACTAACGCTGCATGTCCATTCTGCGTCCGTTTCGCTTCCTCCCTGTGTCCATTTTCCACTGGAGCGGATGCGAGTTGCGCGGATGCGCAGCGGATGCCTAGCGGTTATAGCGGACATGTAACGGATGACGATGGATGTCTAACGGATGTTCCCCATATGCGTAGTGGATGTATAACGGATGCGTTGGATCCATTTTCCACTCAAAAAGTTTTGTGCAGCTCAAAACTTTTTGAGCGGATGAAATCTCAGTAGATGGATGTTGGACGGATAGAGAGTATGAAAAACGGACGCAGTGAGTACACAACGGATGCATCGCGTTAACCAATGGATGGCAAGTGTTTCTCTCCATTTTACATCCTCTTTCCATCCATTGGTGCTGTGTGACAGGGGCTTAAGGCTTGCAACAAGTGTCAAAAAATAATATCCATTCTTAATGAGTTCAAATCACCGGACTAGATGGATTACATCCCAGAGTACTGAAGTAATTGGCAGACATAATCTCAGAACCAGCAAACCATACATTTCAAAGATTCTGGAACATCAGGGAAATATGGGATTGGAAAAGAGCTAAAGGTTCCCGTCTTCAAAAAATTGGGAGGGTGGAGGATCCGGGAAACAACAGACCAATCAGTATGACCTCAATATGTTGGAAGATTCTGGAAAAAATTAGCAACAAATCTGCGAATTGAGACAAGCAAAGTTAAACCACGAAGAAATATGTGTTTGTCAAAAACAGATCATGCCAGACAAATCTTACTGTATTCCTTGATAAGGCAACTAAATTAGTGGACTAGCAAAATGCAGTCAACAATATATTTGGACTTCAGTAAGGCATGTGACAAAGTAGGCCATAATCTATTATTTGATAAGATAGGAAAATGTGGGATAGGCAGTATCACTCATAATTTGCTGACTAACCCCTCAACATTTTGTCCTTAATGGAACTACTCTACATGAAAGGAAGTATGCAGTGGGGTGTGCCAAGATTTTGTCTTAGACCCAGTACTAATTAACATAATCATAAAAGATTTAGGTGAAGGGTTAGAAGAAGAAGTCATTAGATTCACTGATGGTACCAAGCTGGTGGAGCTAGCCAATACTTTATAAGACAGGTGCAAGTTCCAGAAGAATCTTGACAGCCTCAAGTACTATCCAACAAAATAAAATTCAGTGGTGAGAAAAGTAAGGTTTTATACTCAAGTTAAAAAAAAATGGAACCAGGCTCAGTAGCAGTAACTGTGAGAGGGATCTAGGAGTCTTCATGGACATTTAAGTATGAGCCAGCAATGTGCTGCAGCAATTAAAAATGTATTCCTAGAATGCACCAGCAAGGTGCTAGATGTACTAGTACCACTTTATATTGCATTGACAATACTTGGAATACTATGCTCAGTTTTGGTTGTCACAATACAAAAAAAGATGTCTTATCAGAGAGCTTACTAACTATGTTATGAAGGCTCACTGGGCAGTAAATGCTAGATCATCTGTCTCCCTCAGTTTCTCGATAGAAATAATTATGGATATGTCTTGGTCTTTAGGATTTGAGGCTTATTATAATAGTGGAGTCACTCAGAATGGACTCATATAATTTCAGGAGGAGTTAAATCCAGGTGTGAGAACTTTTCCATGTTATAATTATTTTTTTAGTGTTTTGGGAAAATACTCAATTAGCTATGAATAAAAAATTAGCTATGGGATGCAAAAAAAAAAAAAAAAACCAACAAATTATCCCCTCCAAATACACTTTAAAAATGAGCTAATTAGCCAAGAAAGCTTTTATCAAGGGTTCTTTGATAAAACATAATACTAAACTTAAAATGTAAGAAAAACTGCAAATTTTCTCTTTTTAAATTCAATATTATGAAAACTTAGACTTAAAAAAAAAATGTTAATAAATTTAGAGAAAGCTTGGGAAAGATTCCATGGATGAAAATCTAAAGGAGGAAACAATTCAAGAAGATTGGGAAACTCTGAAAAATATAATTATAAAAGCCCAGTCCAGCTCAATACCAATAAAAAGAAAAAACAAATCCATGGAAAAAATCAGCATGGTTATATAAAGAACTCTCTGATAAACTGAAAAACAAAAAGGACAGGAACAAAAATAGAAAGAGGCACACATAAATAAGGCAGAATACAACAAATAGCCCTAATCTGCAAAGATGAAGTCAAGAACGTTAAGGTTCAGAATGAAATACTGTAAGACTTGTAACAAACGTCAAAAATAATTGTAAAAGTTTTTTTCAACATATAAAAACAAGAAAATGTCAAGAAAACAATTGATCCACTAATGCGAGAAGATGGAAAACAAATAACAGGCAATAGAGAGAAAGCAGAGTTGCTAAATTCATTTTTTGCATCTCTTCACATAAAAACAACATAATCTACCAAAAACATAAGTGTAAAAGATAGACCAGGAACACAAATTAAAATAATCAAGAAAATAGTAAGAACACTTGTCTACTCTAGACCAGTTCAAATCACCGGTATGATGGATTACATTTTAGAATTCTGAAGGAGCTGACAGATGTGATTTCAGAATCATTGAACTATGTATTTCAAAGATCCTAGAACACTAAGGACTGGAAGAGAGCTGATGTGGTTCTATTTTCAAGAAAAAAAAGGGAGAGGGGAGAAATAGATATAGGAAACCACAGACCAAGCACCCTGACATACTTCTGAAATGAATATCTGGAAAAATCCCGCAAAAACAGCAGATCAGCAAGCACCTAGAACACCTACGTTGTTATAACCAGAAACCAACATGGATTTCTCAAAAACAGAGCATGCCAAACAAATTTTATTCTTTGACAAAATTACCAAATTAATGGACCAATGAAATCCTGTAGATATGGTATACTTGGATTCCAGTAAAGCATTTGATGATGTAGACACAATCTATTTCCTGGTAAGCTAAAAATATTTGGGGTAGACAGCATCATTCTAGATGGATCTGTAACTGGTTGACAAACTGCAGTCCACATGTAATCTTTAATGGAATTACATCAACTTGGCAGGAAGGAAGCAGTGGGCACCACAAGTTCTGTTTTAGATCCAGTAATGCTCAACATCTTCATAAATGATTTAGATGAGGGAGTAGAAGGCAAATATATCAAATTTGTGATGATGCTAAACTGATTAGATAACACCAGGGGGTGGGATTCCACCATGTTCTGTATAAAATGGTATACTCCAAACAATGCAATCTGATTGGCTAGAAAGACCAGTATTGAATTGGTTCGTTAGGAACCAATCCAAAAGAGCCGCTGAAAGGTGGCAAAGTCAAACAGCTGCCATTGGCTACAAGCCGGCAGGTAAGCCTATATAAAAAGGCTGCCGTGGCTTCAGCCAAACTGTTCCGTTACTGTTTGCTTAACTTAATAAATACTTTGTTGTTGGAACCTGGTCTACCTCACATTTTTCCGGACGGAACACTGGCAACGGGGATGGGATTGTCCTAAACACAAGACAGAGCACGCGGAAGAAAGAATTCCAGATTGAAAGTGATGGCTGGGAATAACGCGCCGCCCACACCCTTCAATCCCAACGAAGAGGATTGGGAATCATACGTAGACCGTTTCCTGATGTTTTTAGATAGCAACGAAATGGAAGAGATCTCAGACCAACAGAAGAGGGTTGTATTCCTAACGCATTGTGAACCAACCGTATTCAAAATGGCCAAAGCATTGACGAAGCCCAGAGACATGAAACAAATGACCTGGTCTGAGCTTTACCAAATGTTAAAGGCCCACTACATACCGGTAGTGTCAAATTTCATCATACAGCATGAATTCTACAAAAGGGATCAGAAGGAAGGCGAGACCATCGCTGACTTCGTGGCAGCTCTCCAACAACTGGGGGGAGCTTGCGAGTTCCTGAACTTGGATGAAGCCATGTGAGATTGAGTTGTCCTAGGTCTGAGAGACTCTAACTTACAAAGTAAACTACTAAATAAACCCAATATCACAGTGGCTGAAGCGATCGCAGAAGCCACAGCAGCAGAAGCCGCGAAAAAGTCGGTGGCCACTATGAAACAAATGAACTCAAATAATGATGCGATAACCCTATCCAGAGGAAAGAAGCAAGCTCCCACCACAACTCATCATGAAGAATTCGACCATCAGAAACGGAAGATGAGGACAATGAGGTCCACCACCTGCACGCCAACAAAAACAGGCACGAAAAAAGAAATTGGCGGGAATGCGCTGGCTGCGGGGGAAACCACCCTCGAGCTGATTGCAGATTCCTTGATGCCATCTGCTGAGCTTGCAAGAAGAGGGGACACTTCGAAAAAGTCTGTAGGAATCGAAAAAATAACAGCCCAAACAGACACAGCAACTCCCCATTACCAGCTGAATCAAAGCAAGCCGAAAAGAAATGGGAGAGCAACAAACAAACCAGCAACTGAGAAAAGACCCATCAAACTGTCACTATTGGAAGCACCCAGACGGAAAGCAGGAGAAAGGTCAAAATTGTTGTAAAAATTGAAGGAAGCCCCTGCGAGATGGAAGTCGACTCAGGATCCTTCCTGTCAATGGTGTCTTGGAACACAATCAGACGGCTGGTTTCATACATCAAATTAAAAGAACTCCAGAAACAAAAATTAATTTTAAAAGACTACCAAGGA
Source organism: Laticauda colubrina (assembly GCA_015471245.1). Taxonomy (NCBI): domain Eukaryota; kingdom Metazoa; phylum Chordata; class Lepidosauria; order Squamata; family Elapidae; genus Laticauda; species Laticauda colubrina. The sequence goes on along the minus strand of BLBF01000044.1, from coordinate 18,704,278 downwards.
AACCGAATCCCTGTGGTAGGTCTAGGACATTTCCAAGTCACATACAAGCAGCATGCTGAAGTCCTACCTCTAACAATAGTCGACCGGGACTGCCCCAGCCTCCTGGGCATCGAATGGTTTGTACCATTGGGCATCGGAATGACCGGGGTGAGCCGAGTAGCCGCAACCGACTGGGAAGAGAGCCTGATACACGAGTTCCAGGACATCTTCGAAGGCACCTTAGGCACGTACCGGGGAACCCCAATTTCCTTTAGTTTAGACCCTCAGGTAGCACCTAGAAGGTTAAAAGCCAGATGAGTCCCCTTTGCTTTAAAGGCCAAAATAGATGAACAGTTAAATAAATTAATCGAGCAAGGGGTCATAGAACCAATTGACCATGCTAGATGGGAGACACCAATAGTAACACCTGTTAAACCTGATGGGTCGGTATGCATCTGCGGAGACTACAAGGCTACCCTGAACCATGCGTTGCAGCAAAGCGCATACCCTGTCCCAATCGTACAACATTTACTGCACTCACTAGGGGGAGGAAAATTTTTTGCCAAGCTTGATTTAGCCCAAGCGTATCAACAGCTTCCAGTAGACCCAATAACGGCCGAGGCACAGACAATCGTAACTCACAGAGGGGCATTCAAATGTAACAGACTTCAATTTGGAGTGAGCATTGTCCCAGGCGTTTTCCAAAGCCTTATGGAATGCCTATTAAATGGAATTAAAGGTGTCGTTCCATATTTTGATGATGTCCTAATTTTGGCTGAAAACACGACCCAATTAGAGACAAGACTGAAAGAGGTGCTAACAAAATTTAGAGAGTCCGGCCTGAAAGTCAAAAAAGAAAAATGCTGCTTAATGACTGATCGCATCAAATTTTTGGGTTATTTAATTGACAGAGAGGGTATACACCCTACAGAAAAAAAAGTCAAGGCTATTAGAGACACACCACAGCCAAAAAACAAAATGGAGTTGCAAGCATTTTTGGGTCTAATAAACTTCTATAACTTATTCCTCCCTCACAAAACAACAATAGCAGAACCATTACATCGCTTATTGGATAAGAAAACTAGTTGGACTTGGGGGCATAGAGAACAAAAAGCATTCCAAGGCATAAAAAATCTGTTAACCTCAGACACCGTTCTTATTCAGTTTAGTAACACACTTCCATTGATGGTCACCTGTGACGCCTCACTGTTTGGAGTCGGTGCCATCCTGAGCCACCAACTGCCTGCCGGGAGAGAGGCACCCGTCGCCTTTTACTCAAAAACACTTTCTAAAGCAGAATGCAACAATAGTCAACTAGACAGAGAAGCCCTGGCAATTGTCGCCGGAGTTTTCACGAGTACCTCTATGGGAGAACATTTTCCATTGTGACTGATCATAAACCGCTACTAGGAATTTTGGCGGGAAACAAACCCACACCGAACATTTTATCTCCCCGAATGACCCGATGGTCAGAATTCCTAGCTGCGTACTCCTACACATTAATAAATCGACCCGGAAAACAGATCTCCCATGCAGATGCATTAAGTCGAACACCGCTACCAATGACAAAGGACGACCCGGTGCCAACAATTACCACCCTGCAAATAGAAGCCTGCCCCGAACTGCCAATATCTGCAAATGATGTCGCCAGAGCCACTGCTAAAGACCCAATGACTGTCCACATTTTAAATTGGGTAGGTAAAGGCTGGCCAGAAAACCAAAAAACTGAAAACTTTAAACCTTTCCGGACCAGACAGACTGAGCTGTCAATATAAAAGGGGTGTTTATTGTGGGGTGATAGGGTGGTAATTCCCTCCAGATTAAAAATTAAAGTGTTGGGCATGCTTCATGAAGGCCACCTAGGCATCGTGAAAATGAAAAGCCTGGCTAGGAGCTATGTCTGGTGGCCTGGTTTAGACAGAGATATTAAATACTGGGTTGCTACATGCAATAAATGCCAGAAAACCAGGCCATCACCACCACAAGCACCTATAAGGGACTGGGAGACCCCACGAGGCCCCTGGTCTCGAATCCATATTGACTTTGCGGGTCCTATTAAGGGGCATACATTTTTGATTGTTGTAGATGCATACTCAAATTGGTTGGAAGTCGCAGTAATGTCATCTACAACAACCGACATAGTTATCAAGCAACTCAACAAACTATTTGCAACCCATGGGTTGCCGGACATCCTAGTGTCCGACAATGGGCCACAACTAACCGCTATACAATTTGAACAGTACCTAGCCTCTTTAGGTATACGCCATGCACTTACCACGCCAGCCCACCCGGCGGCAAATGGTAGGCCTGAGAGAATGGTCAGGTTTACCAAGGAGGGTTTGGAAAAAATGGACCCAGGGGATGTCCAGGATAAATTGAACCGTTTACTCACCCTCCAACATATCACCCCCAGTACTGTAACTAACAAGAGCCCAGCGGAATTGTTAATGGGGAGGAAACTTAGATCACATTTGGATAGGTTACATCCAAGCTACACCTTTGAGAAACCCCCTGACTCCTCCAGCCGTTTCTGCACGTTTGAAATCAGCGACCTAGTCTACGAGAAAATTTTACTGGGGACCTTCTCTGGCTTCCAGCCACTATCACACAAATAACAGCCCCCTGGTCCTACCATCTAACCGTAGACGATGGTAGGAAATGGAAGCGGCACATAGACCAACTTCATTCCCAAAATATCGAGCAAAATACGACCACGCAACCTCAAACAATAAAAACCAATGAAAACAAAACCAAAGGGGGGGGGGAATACAAGAAAATAATACTGAAGGGAATAAAGAACTGTTAAAAATAAACCCAGAACATCTAACCAATCAAAAAAAGCAAAAAGAACACTTACGGTGAGATGAAACTGGCAGAAATAATCCACATGAAGAGGAACCCGTCCTGGAAGGGGCCAGCAAAGCCAGCTCAACCTGCCCAGGAAAGCCAGGAGGGAGCGGCAAAACCACCGGCCTGAGCAACTCAAGCGGTAGCAACCTTGCTGACTCACCCTACCAGATGGTTCCATGGAGAAGAGCTGGAGAGACAGCGATCCCATCCGAACCGCTCGAAGTCTCCAGCGAAAATGAACCGCGCAAGTCAAGTAGAGTCAGAAGAAGCCCCACCTACCTGCGTGACTACGTCACCCACGTAGGACTAAACTAAGGGGGGAGGGGTGTTCTGTATAGAATGGTATACTCCAAACAATGCAATCTGATTGGCTAGAAAGACCAGTATTGGATTGGTTCATTAGGAACCAATCCAAAAGAGCCGCTGAAAGGCGGCAAAGTCAAACAATTGCCATTGGCTACAAGCTGGCAGGCAAGCCTGAATAAAAAGGCTGCCGCGGCTTCAGCCAAAATGTTCTGTTACTGTTTGCTTAACTTAATAAATACTTTGTTGTTGGAACCCGGTCTACCTCGCGTTTTTCCGGACAGAACACACCAGTTTGTCCCTATTTGCTAGAACTGGTTGTTAACATTCTTAGCAGTTCAGAGAACCAGTTGTTAGAAGAAATTACTGGCCTAATCCTGTAAGGAAGGCAGGAAGGAAACATTTTGGTGTTGCTTACAAAAACTGCCTCTCTATTAACCCTTATTACATTCTTGGCAGGACTAGACTTCCTGTCTCAGGAACTTCTCTGGGTTTTTTTCCCCTTCCTTTGCTGGTACTTTGCTTGTCTGGAGTGACCATTCAAAGTTACAATGGTACTGAAAAAAGTGACTTATGACCATTTTTTACATTTACGACTGTTACAGCATCCCCACAGTCATGAGAGGCTAGGCGAGGAGATGTGTGCCTCCATATGAGTGATATTGGGTTGGCCACTCCCAGCCAATAACATGACCACCAAGCCACATTCACCAACTTAGCCACGCCCACAGAATCGGTTGTTAAAAAATTTGAATTCCACTCCTGGATAACACCTCAGAAGATAGGCTCAAGTTCCATATGGAGCTCCACAGACTTGAACAATAGGCCCTAGCTAACGAAATAAAATTCAACATAGAGAAAAGTTTTACATTTAGGCAAGAGAAACCAAATGTACAGGCACTGATTAGGTGTAACTTGATTTAACAGCAGTAACTGTGAGGGAGATCTTGAAGTCCTAAAGGACAATCATTTAAATATGAGCTAGTAATGTGCAGCAATCAAAAAAGCCAACAAAATCCTAGGTTGCATTTATAAAGGAATAGAATCAAGATCATATGAAATATTAGTACTGCTTTATAAAACCTTAGTAATACCACAGAATAGTTACTACTATTCAGCCAGGTTTCATCTAATTTGTACTATATCATATCCGCTATATAGTATACCTCCCATTGTCATGTTGTTCATCGCTACATGAACAAAAAGAAAGGGATAATAATCTTTGAGCTTGATGATTTCAGTAAGGCTCTCATGCACATTTTGATTTCGGGAAACAACTTACCTCACTAGACTGAATGTTCAGTCTACAGATGACTGGTTCTGCATTACATCCTACAACACCTTTAATTTCCAAATACTTACACAAGGTTCTCTTTGTAGACTTCAGTTCACCATTCAATACCATCATTCCAGACATTCTTCTACGTAAATTAAACCAACTAGTGGTACCTGAACACACTTGTAAGTGGATCATAAGCTTCCTAACAGACAAGAAGCAGCAGGTGAAGCTGGGCAGAATCACATTTAATACCTGTACAATTAGCACAGGGCCCCCCCCAAGGCTGTGTGCTTTCTCCACTTCTCTTCCCCCTATATACCAATGACTGCATCTCAAATGATCCATCTCTTAAAATACTGAAGTTTGCTGATGACACAATAGTGATTGGTCTCATTCAAGACAAGGACAAATCTGCATACAGACAGGAGGTTGTACAACTTGCCTTGTGGTGTAACTGGAATAATCTGGATCTGAACACACTCAAAACCGTAGAAATAGTGGCAGATTTTAGAAGAAACCCTCCCAAACTACCACCGCTTACAATACTAGACAACACAGTATCAACAGTAGAGACCTTCTGTAGAGTTGTAATTGCAGGAATGTTCCAATCTTGGATGGCAAACCTCAGATAAAGAATGTTTCCAAGCAAATACAACTCAGGCAAACAAAATCACTCATCTATGGATAAAGGAGGATTAGAGAGGGGAAGAAAATATGTTAGACTTTAACTATAGATAATTAATTGTATGGATTACTGTGCTGAAGAGTAATGAAAGTTAAGCAGTAACCAAAGTTAACCAATGATGGAGGATAACTAAAAATGTGTATAAATGCAAGACTATACTCCAATAAAGATCATCATGATTCAGTTGTTCATGATCAAACAACTCAACTGCCTCGTCATTACAACAACCTTCAAATTTATTGGTTTTACTTTATCACATGACGTAAAATGGTCATCTAACATCAAAAACATCACCAAAAAAGCACAACAAAGAATGTTCTTTCTGTGCCAACTCAGAAAGCTCAAACTGCCCAAGGAGCTGCTGATATAGTTCTACAGAGGAATTGTTGAGTCTGTCATCTGCACCTCTGTAATTGTCTAGTTTGGTTCTGCAACTAAATAAGACAGACACAGACTACAAAGAGTTATTAGCACTGCAGAAAAAACCATTACTACCAACCTCCCTTTCATCGAGGACCTAAATACTGCATGAGTCAAAAAGAGGGCTGTGAAAATATTTAGAGCCTTCACATCCCAGACATAAACTGTTTCAACTCCTTCCCTCAAAATGATGCTATAGAGTACTGCACATCAGAACAACTAGACACAAGGACAGTTTTTTTCCCAAATGACATCACTACTAAACAAATAATTCCCTCAACACTATCCCACTATTAACAAAGTCTGCACTACTATTAATCTTCTCATCACTCCTTATCATCCATCCCCTCCCACTTGTGACTGTATGACTAATTTTGTCGCTTGTATCCTTACGATTTATATTGACTTTCCAAGTATGATTTGATTCTATTCCATTCTTCTGTTCTAGAGTAGTGAATTTTCTATCACCAACACTTGCTTCCCCCCGTATTTACAGCACTTTACAGCATTTTCTGGGCAGTTTACAGTGTAAGAATTATTTGCATATTATCCCCAACAACCTGACTCCTCATTTTACCAATCTCAGAAAGATAGAAGGTGAAGCAAATGCTCAGAATGAATAAAGACTTGCAACAAAAGTCAAAGACAATAAACAAGTTTCTTTCAACATATAAATAAATAAATAAAAAGCCAATGAAACAGTCGGTCCACTAAAGAGAGAAGATGACAAGGAAGCAACAGAAAGTAGAGAGAAAGCAGAGATGCTTAATTCATTCTTGGGAATGTCTTCAAGCCAAAAGAAATGAAGCCCAGCCTACCAAAAACATAACTGTAAAAGACAGAAATAAATATTAAAATAAGCAAGAAAATGGTGATAGAACACCTGTCTGATTTTGATGAATATAAATCACCAGGACCTGATAGATTATATCCCAGAATTCTGAAGATGCTGGCAGATGTTATCTCAGAACCATTATACCATATATTTTTAAAAAATACTGCAGCACCAGGGAACTGTTAGAGATTGAAAAAGAGCTGATGTGATTCCCATCTTTAAAAAGGGGTGGGGTGGGGGAGAGACCCATGAAACTACAGACCAATCAGCTTCATATCAATACCTGGAAAGATATTGGACAAAATGATAAAAAAAAAAAACAAATCTGCGACCATCTAGAAACAAATAAAGTTATAATGATTAGCCAATACACGATTGTTAAAAACAGATCATTCCAAACCAATCTTATTTCATTCTTTGACAAAGTGGCTAAATAAGTGGACCAATGAAATGCTGTGGACATAGTATACTTAGACACCAGCAAGGTATCTGACAAAGTAAACCACAACCTGTTTCTTTGTAAACTAGAAAAATGTCGGATAGACAGCATCAACACCAGATGAATTTGTAACTGGTGACAAATTGTACTCAATGAATAATCTTTAATGGTATTACATCTACATGGAGAGAAATAAGCAGTGGGGTACCACAAGATTCTGTCTTAGGCCTCATACCATCACAAAATCTTCAGAACCATAAAGCCTACAAACTTGAAATTTGGCATGAATGTTCTTCTTGGCTTCTAGGTGCTCACTAAGAAAAGATTTTTTGAAATGACTTTTAGATAATTACTATTTCTTAATACAATAATTAACACACTATGATGCTAAGGAGTTTTACTCCCCATCCTCACCTGAAAAGAACTCTGTTCCAACTGCCTGCTGCCCCCAAGATTGTGGAACAGCAGGAGGTAGCATTCTTTCCCATCACGGTTCATTATCCAGTATCTGTAAAAGTCAGCAACAGACACAGTCTTCTTGAAAGGGCCCTTGGTCTTTGCATCACACTGAAGTATGTTGATGTAATAGCCATCTTCTCTACAGCAGAACATAAGAGGGTATTCAAGAGTTCAGGGGCAGGGGCTGAGGGGGCAGGGGCTGAGTCTGGGGTTCCTTACAGTACTAAATGTCAGTACCTCACCAAAATGTCTAAACTTTCTACCTATGGAACTGCTTCTGGACTCAAGGTGGCAGAAGCGATATTCCTTTATGCATTTCAATCACTGACCACTACCGAGTCAATGGACTGTGAACCATATTTCTCCTGCATAGCCCAATCACATAGTGTCATCATGAAGCACAGGTATCCAGCTAGTTTCTTCATAAATTACTTAGATGAGGGATTAGAAGGAGGAATTAATCAAATTTGCAGATGACACTAAGCTGGGAGGAAGAGCCAACACCCGAAGGTGAGCTCAGGATCCAAAAAGATTGTCCCTTCTCCTGATTATTTTGAAATATTGAATAGAAATGTAAAACAGGATCAGAGGACTGTGGGAGTAAAAGTTTAAAAAGGGATGTGTAAATTCTGAGCTTTTGCGAATGATTTGATGTTGGTTTTGGAAGATGCTTTAAAGGGAATTGAAATTAAATGAAAAGAATGTGGTATATCAATGGTTTTCCTGTAAATAATTGTTAGAGAAGCTTAATGTAACTAAAATAATTTCTGGTTTTGAATACTGTAAGACTAATTTTGAACTAGAATTGTGCACAAATGATGAACATGTAATTCAGTACAGAACCCTACGTTTCTTGCACCTGAACTACATTTTGAGGAAAAGTTTCAGTGTTCACATTTATCCTGATCTTTTCAAATCTTGAGATTAAATTAGCAAATTTGTTAAGTATTTTTTCTATTCCCTTATCAAATTTGTTTTTGTTTTTTTTAAGTTTACTTGGCCCAGGACAAAAGTCTCTCATTGCATACTAATAAATTTAAAAATTATACCAATTTTTAAAAAGGGTGACTCTAGCTCAGTTGAAAATTATAGACATTGGTGTTGTGTTGTGTTACATACAAAGTTATGGAATCAATTATAAACCAATTCATTGTTAATCATTTAGAGACAAACAACTTGCTATCTGACAAACATTTTGGCTTTAAGCCTATGTCACACTGCACCAACGGATGCAAAGAGGATGTAAAACGGACAAAAAAGCTTGCCATCCATTGGAAAACTCGATGCATCCATTGTGTACTCACTGCATACATTTTTCATACTCTCTATCCGTCCAGCATCCGTCTACTGAGATTTCATCCACTCAAAAAGTTTTGAGCTGCACAAAACTTTTTGAGCGGATGAAGTATCCAACGCGTCCGTTCTACATCTGCTACGCATACGGGGAACATCTGTTATACGTCCGTTGTCATCCGTTATGTGACCGCTATATCTGCTAGGCATCCGCTGCGCATCCAAACAACTCAAACCCGCTCCAGCAGAAAATGGACACAGGGAGGAAGCGAAACGGACGCGGAATGGACACACAGCGTTAATAGCACGGACGTACAAAGGATGAAAGCGGATGCAGCTCGCATATAAAGCATTAAAACAGACAAAACGTTCATATAGGGGATGTATCTCGGATATTTAGGATGTCTGGAGGATGTCTGGAGGATGCAAAAGGACACCTAGCGGAAAACCAATATTTCCTATAAAAAGGGGGAGGAAATCACCTGGATCTCACTTTCAGTCCAGCAGACGTGGGGTCCACACCTCTTCAGCCTTGCTCTTGCTCTTCTACGGCATCCATTCTTCTCTACCATGGATCATCGCACGCTCCTTTTGGTAGCCGCCATCATTCAACACCAGAACCAAGCCCTCTTCAGGCTCTTTCACCTTTTCTACAGGAATAAAAGGAGGCGGCCAAGAAGTGTCTGGGTCCGATGATGGATCGGGAGAAGAGTGGAGTTTGGACTGTATGACAAGCTGATGGTGGAGCTGAGGAACGAAGACACTCGTGCATTCCAGAACATAATGAGGATGCCACCAGCCATGTTTGACGAAGTTGTGGAGCATCTGAGACCAAGGTTGACCAAGGCGAATATCAACTTCCATCCCAGCCTAGACCCTGGACTGAAGGTGGCATTGACTCTGCGCCACCTGGCCTCCAGAACCACATACAGAAACATGCAGTACGCCTGGAGGGTGCCACACAACACCATCAGCATTGTGGTCAGAGAAGTGGTGCAGGCCATCATCGAAGAATACAAGGAGGAGCTCCTCCAGTGCCCCACTGAAGAAGGCTGGAGGAAAGTTGCAGAACAGTGGTATCAGAGGTGGAACTTCCCCCACACCATTGGAGCCATAGATGGCAAGCACGTGGCCTGCAAAGCTCCAGTCAAGTCAGGGTCCACTTATTTCAACTACAAGGGCTTTTTCAGTATCATCCTCTTTGCCATGGTCGATGCTGACTACAAGTTCATGTACATCAATGCTTCAGGCAACGGGTCAGCTTCAGATGCCCAGGTATATAACCTGGGGAGGGGCTGGAACGCAACCTCATCATGGGCTTCCCAGATCCAAACCCCCTACACAACAACACACAAGATGTGCCCTACTTCATCGTGGGAGATGACGCCTTTTCCCTCAGAACCTACCTCATGAAGCTCTACACTTCCAGATACCTCACCTGTGAAGAGAGGATCTTCAACTACAGGCTGTCCAGGGCAAGACAGGTGGTGGAGAACGCCTTTGGCATCCTGGCCAACAGGTTCCAGGTACTTCTCACCACCATGAAGTATCGCCCAGAGACCGTGAGGAACATCGTGGAAGCTTGCTGCATCCTGCACAATCTCATGCATACCCAGTGTTGCAGAACAGGCTCGAGGACCTCCAACAAGGCAATGGGGACATGGAGCCTGGTGAATGGAGGCAAGGGCGAAACCTGATTGACACTGTGGATGTACCAGGCCCCAACAGAGCTTCATGTGAAGGGAAGAAGCAGCGCAACTTCCTGAAACACTGGTGCAACTCCCCAGCTGGAGCAGTGGAGTGGCAAGACAGGATGGTAGATGCTTAATGGATGCTTCCTTGAGCCTGTCTCATCACACTGATGACATTGTGCCATGTATGTTGAGTGGCCCTACAATAATAAAGAGTTTTGTTTATTTTAAAATGTGTGGATCAATGATTAAATTGTTATTGATAATAAAAGGCCATAGATGTGGCACCTGGGAGGGTGGACCATACAGTCCCACTATGCTTGCACTCGAGGCTTATCTATCACACAGCTATTACCCATCCCACAGCTATTACCCATCCCACAGCTATTACCCATCCCACAGCTATTACCCATCCCACAGGTATCCCTGCCCATCCCACAAGCATGCAAAGGCTTAACCATTTTCTAAAAGTTGCCATCAACACTTTATTAAGTAAAAGAAATGACCCAAGTGTGTGAAGCAAAGATAACCTTTATTAATAACAGTTAAGTAAAATGTAGGACTTTATTTAAAAAGCAAAAGGAACCAAGAAAAGTGTCCCAAGCAAAGATAAAGTCAACAGCTAACAACTCAGTCTCTGGCAATGTTCTCAGTCACTCTGAGGCATGTCCATGGTCTCAGGTGTAAAGGGTCCAGGGACTGTGGAGGTGGCAGTGGCTGAAGTGCTGGTCTGAGGTGCCATTGGGTGCCTGGCCCCAAGAGGACAACAGGAGGTGGTGTGTTCAGGAAGCTCTCAGAAAGCTGGCTCAGCCCAGTGAGGTTGAGAGGCCCTTCATCCAGGACTTGGGATGTCAGGCACAGGACGGATGAAAGATGTTCTGAGGCTGGGCTTGGCTGTGGGGTGGAGGAAGGAGGAGTGTAGTGGGGCTGTCTGGTGTGCAGCTGGGCGGGGTGAGGCATCTGTGGCATGCGAGGAAACATCTGTGGCATCTGTGGCATAGGTGGCATCAGTGGCATCTGTGACATCAGTGGCATCTGTGGCGTTGGTGGCATCTGTGGCGTCTGTGGCATTGGTGGTATCTGTGGCGTCTGTGGCATCGGTGGTACCGGTGGTATCGGTGGCATCGGTGGCACCTGTGGCATGCGAGTAACCTGTGCCTGGACTGGGAAGGGCTGCCTCTGTTGAGGGAAGTCCTGGTAGCCATAGCCTTGGTAGGAGAGGGGCTATTGAAAGCCTTGGAAGGGCTGTGGATCGCCTGGGGTGGAGGAGCAGACCTGGAGTGGGTGCGAGCAGCTTCAGCTGGGTCTGGAGGGTGGTGCAGAAGCGCAGTGATCCTCTTCTTCATCACCTGGTACTGGGGCTCGGGCATGTCCATGAGGGTCTGGGTCACGTACGTGATGAAGAGCTTGCGGTTTGAGGATGGAATCTCGAAGTGTACCAGCTGAGAGAGGAGATCTGTGCTGGTCTTGATCGTGTCCCTGATCTCCAGCAGGACAGTGTGGCTCTGTCCCTCCGGTCTGCCTCTCTGCCTGCTTTCTGTAGAGGTGGAGCTTGTGGTGGGTGTGGGTTGGTCCCTGGTGGTCGCTGCTTCTTCTTGTTCCACGTATGTGAGAGAATCCTCCATGTCCTCCGGCATAGGGTGTGCAGCTGTCGGGGGGTCTTGTTGTGGTGCGCTCTGTGGACACCTGCCCAGACACAGTCGCTATCTCCTAGCCAGAAGAGGACTGGCTGTCTGTGGGCTGCCTGAGAGTGAGGGTAGACAGAGGGGCTGCTCCTCAGTGGCGGACTTCACCCTCCAGGAAGCTGTACTTTGCCATGACGTAGCTCTCCCGGTCAGTGAGCTTGACCCTGGCCTGGCCAGACTTCTTCAGGTGCAACTTCCCGTACCAGGTGTGCATATGCTTCCACCACCCGAGGAGGACATCAGCAGTGTAGCCCAGGCTCTGTGCCTTCTGTCTCCAAGCCGCCTGCTTCCGCTTGGTGTCTCTATACAGCCTGTGGCCCTTCCTCCATATGTACTCATTCTCCCTCAGCCATTACAGCACCTCCTCCTCATGCTCCTCTGCGATGGAGTACTGCTTCCTCTCTCCCTTTTCCTTGCCTTGCCTTTTCCTCCCTCTGGCAGGGCCTTCAGCAGCAGGGCCTTCATCATCAGGGCTTTCTGGGCTTTGGGGCTGGTCCACCACAGCAGCAGCAGGAGAAGCACCAGCAGCACCAGCAGCAGGAGCAGCACCAGCAGCAGGAGCAGCACCAGCAGCAGAGTCAGCGCCAGGGGGTGGGATGGTGGATCTATCCCTCTTGCCAGGGCTGGCAGAAGATGGCACAGGCTTCCTCTTCTTCCCCATGGTCTCTGATGAAGATGTGTCTGGCAGCAGGTCTTTCCTCTGAATGCTGGCCTCATACGAGCTGCCTCCTTTTATATCCGTGGGGCTGACGTAATGCATCCTCCCCGCATGCGCAGTTAATGCTATGCATCCACTCTGCATCCGCTACGCATCCGCTATGTATCCACTATGCATCCGCTTCATCCGCTATGCATCCGCTCTTTCTGTTACGCATCCGCTTTGCTATGTTCCCCCGAAAGCCCTGCGGACGTGCCATCCGCTTCCATCTGCTTTCATCCGCTAGGCTTCCGTTGAGCATCCATTTTACATCCACGCTACGTCCACCCCCGTCCGTTCTTTTCCATTCTGTTTATGCAAATTTTTGCCCCTTTTGAGAATGGATAAGAACGGATGGAGCTAGATTTTTGGCCGTCTGCTGTGTCCTTTTACATACGTTTTGCATCCATCGGGCGATGTGACCTAGCCTTTAGGAAAAGCTCATCTTGTAATTTTAAACTGTAAAAACATCTGGATGATATGTCTTGGTCAAAGCAAAGCTGTAATTTATATAGATTTTTGTAAGGCTTTTGGTTCAGTAATACATGATAAACTGCTGTTGAAATTTAACTCTTTCTTTATCATTTCTGGTCCTTTGCAGAAGTGGATTGCTGTTTTCCCGTCTAATAGACTGCAGAAAGTTAAAATAAGGAATTTGCTGTCTAATCCTGCATCAGGTTAACAGTGGTGTTCCACAAGGCAGCGTCTTAGATCCCACACTTTTCTTGCTCTATATCAATGATTTATGTGATCAACTTAAAAGCAATTGTGTACTTTTTGCCAATGACATAAAATTATTCAATGCTACAGATAATTCTGTTGTTTTGCAAACTATGTGTCTGAATGCTCATCTATTTGGCAACTTCAAATTTCGATCAATAAATGCTCTGTCTTACATATTGATAAATGTAATCAGAATGTCAAGGAGAAGCTAGGTGGCATTGAACTAGCTGATAGCTCTCACTTTGTCAAGAACCTAGGTGTATTTATCTCTGATGATCTGTGCTCCAAAGTTCACTGTAACAGTGTTGCTAAAAAAGCATTAAGAATTGTAAATTTAATTTTGCGCATTTTTTTTTCTGGAAACATTGTATTGCTAATTAGAGCTTATAAAACTTATGCTAGACCAATCTTAGAGTATTGTTCAACTGTTTAGAATCCCAACCATACAGTATATCTCACCTTAGTACAATTGAGCAGATTCAGAAGTATTTCACGAGAAAAGTCTTGCACTCTTCTATACACAATAGATTTCCCTATGCTACTAGGCTCGAAATTCTCATTTGGATAATTTAGAACCGCGTCACTTGTGGTTAGACAAGTGTATTTTGTATTGCATACAAAATTATATGTAGTAATTTTTACCTGTAAACCATTTTTTAAATTGCAATAATATGTATGCTAACAACTGCTTTAAACTCAATGTAAATCGTTCTAAACTTGACTGTAAAAATATGTCTTTAATAGAGTTGTCTGGAATGCTCTACCTGATTCAGTTGTTTCAGCTACAAATTTTCATAGTGTCAATCACAAATTGACTTCCAGGAACCTTTCATCATACGTATGTGGTTAGTAGAGAGGGTGTGCATAAGTGCATTAATGTGCCTATTGTCCCTGTCATTGTATTTTATTCTTTAATTCTTGTTTTTGTTTGACAAATTCCAATAAATAAACAAAATAAAATGAATGAATACCTCTCCCCATATAAACATTAAAGACCATTTATTGGAGACTATCTTGTCTTCACTTATCATTTAATGAACTATCTATTGTTCATTATATATTGTTCATTATAGGTTACTTTTAAATACAACCCAGTATTGCCAAACTTTTGAAAAGGAAGTTATAGTATATTTTATAGTATATTATGCACAATTTTCAAACAGAATCCACCAAGTCCCCCTAGCTTTTGTGCTTCAAGATTATAATCACTCCTGCATATTAGCTCTTTTGAATTCCTTTTACAGAGGATAGATAAATGTTTGATAAAGTCTCAACCTTTTGTTCTTGTTGATATGTTCTTGTTAGAATTTTAAATGGATTCAGAATGTTTTTATCTACTCATATGAATCAAAAGTAAGGCAATATGTTCAATAAAGTGTTTTATAAAGATAGGGGATAGGAGTATAGGGAATATTTTTTTAAAAAAAATCAAATCTCCAGTTTTCATTTGTGAGAATATCACTCAATTGAAGGTCAGATAATTCACATCAGGACACTTCTGAATCCAACTCAATATTGCCAAACTTTTGAAAAGTAAAATATTACATATTATTTCTCTGATTTTAAATCAGAGACACAATTTTACAGTAGTCTAAATCCAACAGTTTTCAATGGTTTGCAAAAAAATTTCTCGAAGAAAATAATGGTGAATGCTTGTCCTCTGAATACTATTGGACTTTATGGAATAGCCACTATAACCAGAGTTGTGTTCAGTATCATATGGAGAGATAACTCTGCTATCTCTCTAAGTAATTATAGCATCAAGCATGCTTAGGACATAAAGCAGCTACATCTAAAAATGGACTAACTATAGTCTTGAATGATTTTCTTAGTTTAATTTCTCATGATATACTATTACTTATACTACGGTAAATGTTTTGATCTAATCAAATCCAAATGCTCCACCCTTTTAATGTGCACTGTATCAAAGAATTGGGCTTCAAAGGCATTTTGGTAAACAAGATTTATTCCAAACTTTTATCAAAAAGGAAAAGAAGTGTGGACAGGAACCACTTTCCAGAGCTATTTGTAATACAATATTATCGGTATATGCACTATGAGAGGGAAATGACCTTCCTGTCATTTATTTTCTGGGAATTAAATCCCAATGTTCTTAATATGACAGTCTTCCAGGAAGGTAAACTAGAATTGTTGATAGTCCTTTCCTCTTTGTTAGTTATCGGGGTTTGCATCTAATGTTTCACACTATCAGACTTTAATATTTCCTGATGAGCCAATAATTTAACCGTTTGCTAGTTTTGTGATATTCCATTAGAAGCAGAAATACAGCATTCTTATGAGGGTGCTTTAAGCAAAGGAAATTCTTTTTTGGCAGTTTGGCTGTGACAGAACACTATGAGAAAAATTGATTTCCTTTGCTCTCCTCCCCTTACCACCTATGTGTCATTTCTTTCTTATTTCCTTAATTGCTAGTTTCTTTGCAGTAAAGACAGGCAGATCAATGGGGTTAATATAGAAGATTGCTAGGAGGCCGAATACCATTGATTGATCAGCAGGAGAAGAGTCCTACCTTCCCCAAGTTTTTGGTTTCCTCTTCAACATTCACAGCAGCTCTGTTGACATGATCTTCAGTCCTGTCAATCTTCTCCTGCTGAGTCTGAATGCAAAGGAATTACAAGTGAGGTTTCCCACTGGGAAGCAGCAGTAAGCCAATACATACCATTTTAATGTCTGTAAATCAGGCTCCCACAGAAGCTTTCATCTACTACTCTCTGCAGCCAGGCATCCTTAATGGCAGTTCATTAATAGCTTCTGATTAGCTGTACTGAAAGCTGAAAATTACACAGAGTGATAAATTCAACTATTAGGCAATAAAATAGGGCAATATTATATGGGAGATGATTGAAAGTTAAAGAAAATGACTGTTAAACCATATTATTCAATCTAATGGTATAGGAATAAATGAGTTTAAAAACCAAAGGAAAAGTGAAAAGGTGGTGTTAGAATGTTAATAATGTCATTCTATGTCTAGATGATAGACTTCCCTGGGCTAGCCTGTTTTGAGGGAAAATAGAATATTACAGTCAGATGGACCCAATATAGAACATTTTGTATATCTTTACTCTTAAACTAATAATTTTCATTTCTAGTAACAATTATAGATCCTTATATAAATCATGTTCTACTAATTGTGTGGTTAAATCTTCATGCTATTTAGTTTTCAGGATTTTTTATCCTCATTCATTAATTGCATTATGAATCCTAAGACAGTACCCATAAAAACAACTTGAGCTATTATTTTTATTGGCTACAGACAATAGCCTTAATTTTTTCTTAAAATGTATGCAATAATTTTTCTCATATTAAAGTAAAAATTGTTATAAAGAGGATTTTAAAAAAATATGGATCTTTATTTTACAGATAACAGAATAACAGAGTTAGAAGAGAGAGACATGAGATATTTTCTAGTCCACCCCCCTGCTCAAGCAAGAGACACTATACCATGTCAGACAAATGGCTGTCCAATCTCTTTTTAAAAACTTTCGATAATGGAACATCTACAATTTCTGAAGGCAAGCTATTCCACTGATAGTTCTCATTATCAGGAAATCTCTCCTTATTTCTAGGTTGGTTCTTGTCCTGATTACAAGTGCTTTGAAAAACAAGTTGACCCTCTCTTCTTCTTTTTTAAGTTTTATTAGATTTTTATTTTTAGGTATACATCAATATCAGTACATAAACAATGTGGCCCCTGGATATAATTCATTTTGATACAAATATCAATAATTATAATCATAATTATTGTTATATTAATCAAACTTAATATAATCCTAGTATTTTAGAGAAGTTATTCAATATTTCAATGTTCCATTTTAATGCCAATTATATTATAAGTACACATAGTAATACCATCTTTCACCTCTGATCTTTTCCATCAAATTATTAGTTGTATTCTGTTACAGTACATAAAAATCATATTTGTTAATATTCCCCCCAATTCTTATTTCTATCTCTATTCTTGCTTCTAATCAGGTCACCATTGCTATTTCTAGTATTAATACACATGTTTATATTAAGACATAGTCCTTCATTCTTTGGCTGTTCAAAGTCACAACACGCCATTCAAATACCTGTCTTCCTATTATTTAAACATACCTAATAATACCATCTTTCAACCTTTCCATCTAACTATTGTTTCATATAAAGGTCTGCATTCTTATTTCTATCTCTATTCAAATTACTAATCAGGCCATCATTTTATTAGAATAAAAAGAATATATATATTCTTTATTGGATCTTTATCTCTATAGGCACCTTTACCACCTTCACCATTCAGACTGAATATATCTCCCATTTCTATCCTCCTAAGCTGCCAGGTCTCCAGTGTATCCATACAAACCTCTATCTCTCTTATCAGATATTTTTATATCTGATACCAGGTTATCTTTTATACCAGATTATCAGATTCTATTTTTAAATCTCTTAAAGTACTTGTCCCTTGATTTATTTCATTAGTCATTATTGTCTTCTATATCTCATTTTCTTGCTTTGTTTGCTGGCTTGTTCATTCTGTATTTTCTTCCATTCTTTCTGCTATCTCCTCTCTTTCCTTTTTCTTTTGATCTTCATTCATTATCAATTTTCTCATGTATACTTTGCATTAGGTTCTTTATCTCTCTGTGATTCTTTTCCATAGTACCCCTAATACTTTGGAATATCAATGCTATTTCTCTTGAAATCTCACTCATTTCCCCTGATGGAGCATCTTGTCTTAATTTAATAAGCCCACTCTTATTCAGCTCCAAAAGCAATGTATTCCAGTCCAATGTTACTCCTCAGAAAGTTCAATAATCATAGTACTTTATATCTCAGGATTATTAATTAATTTCATTTAAGTTGTCCAGGCAGCTGCTGCAAATCAAAAGCCACTTTACTTTACTTAAGAGTCTTCCTTATTCTCACAATAGAGTCTCCAGTAATCATAAAGTAGATAATTATAGAACAGTAAGTATAACCACAGTCCTCCAGATGGATGTTATTTATTTTTCTCATCAAAGATTTTCTAAACTTGTAGGGGCCTGTACATTCCATTCACCAGTAGATGGCACCCTCAACTTAGGTTTCAACATTGTTTCAAGTCTTATAGATTTGATTAATTCAAATTTAGTTCAATTTATGGAAGCAAATCTACTCTATTCAAGTAGATTCAAGTAGATAGTGCCAGCATTTTATAATGCCTTTCCAAAATAAAGCCTGCCAATTTAAGAATCCAATTTTCTATGTTTTAAAAAGTCTTTAGTTTTTCTCCCCTTAGCTCCTTTCTTTCAGGTCTAGGATTTTTCTCTCTATGATTGTTCGCTGCTTTGAAAAATAATTCTAAAAGTCTATTTTCCTGATTTTCCTCTTTTATTTTCTTCAAAGTTAGGGTCTAAATAAAAAAAAAATCTTCTCATCCAGCTCCAATCACTGTTCATCTACACTGCTCCTGCACAGTTCTTTGTTGCCCAAGTTTCATGATGGCTGCCTCTTCTCGTCAAGGGAGAGGGAAGAAGCTCTGAGTCCAGAAGGAGACTTGCTGCTCTCCACAAACTACAGGACGCCTCTCTTTTCTTCACCACCCCTACAGGGTGGTTTTAGCTCCTTTTGGAGCCCTCCAACAGGGAGAACTTGGCGTGAAAGTGCGGAGACCAGCTTCTCACATCCGATAGCCGTGACATCAGCTGGAAGTCGACATTCTCTTCTTTGTGGCAGTCCCTCAAATATTGGAACATTGGAACATTACTATCATGCTACCTACTCTTTCTTTTCATTAGAGTAAGCATACCCAATTCTTGTAATTGTTCTTCATATGTTTTAGTGTCCAGTCTCCTAATCATATTTGTGGCTCTTTTGGAGTCTCAACATCTTTTTATGTAGTGGTGACCAAAACTGGATGCAATATCCCAAATGTGGTCCTACCAAGACATTATAAAATGGCTATTATTTTTCCTTTTGTGTGAAGACAGATGCAAATAATGAATTAAACAGTTCTCCTTTCTCCCTGCTGCCTATCACTTCCTTGCTACTATTCTTCCAATTGTTTCCTTAATTTTTTCTTGTGTTTTACATTTTGAAATAATTTTTAGAAAGTTTTTTAAACATTTGTTACAAGTCTTAGTTCATTCTGATCTTTAGCTTCCTGATTTCATCTTTGCAGGTTTGGGCTATATGTTGGTAAACTGCCTTAGTTACATGTTTCTCTTCCCAATATACTTGTCCTTTTTTGTCTTTCAGTTTATCAGATAATTATTTATGCACTCATGGGACTTGAAATTCTTATATTCTTTTTTAAAGAAAAAAAATGGTATTGTGGTGGACTTAGTTTTAATTTCCCAAGCTTCTATAATTGTTTTCCCCTTTAAGAATTTCATCCATGGAATTATTCCCAAGCTCTCTCTACATTTGTTAAAATCAACTTTCTTAAGGTTTAAGATACTAGTTTTATTTTATTCTATTGCTTGTGTCTGCATTATATTGAATTCCATTATGACATGGTCCCACTTCCCAAAGTTCTGCAACTTCAACCCCCACTATCCTTTCATCATTTTCCAATAAAAATTAAGTTCAGAATAAGTGACCCTCTAGTTCCCTCATCTACTTTTTGGATGACAAATTGTCAGCTAGGCTCATCAGGAATCTGTTTGATCTGCCACTTTGTGTAGAATTTGTCTCCTATTTGATGTCAGGGTACTTAACGTAGTAGTACCCCATTACTACTGCGATGTATTTCCTGCACACACTATTTAACTGATTAGCACAAAGTTCATCCACTTGTTCTGCTTGGTTTGGTGGCCTATAGTATACACCCATGGCAATGTCATTCTTTTTTCCTTTTGTATTAACTATATGCATATAAGGAGGCTTTCATCCTTGATATTATGCATTTCTACATAGGTGTAGTGATTCTCTTCCCCCCCCCCCCAAGCTCAACAGTACCTCACCATGGTGTGTGTGTGTGTGGGGATGGAGGTGAACAGTATAAGCCTCCTATATTGGCCAACATGGCTGTGGTCTGGAGAAAGCTGATGACCTATTCCAGTTTTCTCTGCCATGAAACTTTTGGGATCAATTCATAAAAAATATGGAAGATATAGTACTAGGCAATGAGTCCCCACTTCCAGATAGTGAGTCCCCCTGGCTGGGAGTACCAATAAAGCTACAGGGAAGAGTAAAGAGGCTATTATAGTAGCAGGAGCATCTATGATATGGATAGAGTAAATCTTAATGCACCCCCACCCCCACCCCCAGCCAGCCATTGACACAGCTCTCAATGAAAAAAATTATCTCCACATTCAAAAATCTTCAAATTAGGAACATAGCATGTCAGTGGCTTAGTAAAGCTGAACATTGTTAAGAATGAAATGAATAAGCTCGACATTTATATACTAGGCAGCAGTGCAGTTCATTGGACTGGCTGCGGCTTCTTCAACTCTGATGTCATATCATATGCTACTCTGGCAATGATACCATCAGAAGAAGAGTGGATTTCATACTCCATAAAAAAGTGGGCAGAACTATAGAAAGTTTTTGAACAATCACTGACAGGATAATGCCAAAAAGTATCAATGGAAAACTTGGCAACATGATACTTCTGTAAGTATATGCTCCTACTGTGGACTCAACAGTAGAGAACATCAACAAATTCTACATTGAAATGCAAGAATATCTGAAACAAACACCAAAGAAAGACACTGTTTATATTGTTGGGGATTTCAATGCAAAAATGGGAGAAATGGAAGAAACAGGGATCACAGGCAAGTTTGGTGAACAAAATAAAACAGGAGAACTTCAGCTAGGCCAAACAGCTAAACATAATGAACATGTGGTTTGAACAACCCAAGCAGTGACACTATATTTGGACTGCACCAAATGGAGACTATTGAAACCAAATTGACTAAATATTATTCCAAAAGAAATAGAAAAGTTCCATCCTTGCCAGAGGAATTGAATGAGATATTCTGGAGGAGGTGGTAGTATGGGCATTCAATTACTTGCCTAATTGCAAAACCCCAGGAGCTGATGGAATTCCTGCAGAGTTGCTGAGATCATAGCCAACAAAAGCATTGACGGTGAAAGTGTATGGAATTCTAGTCAGGGGCCAAAAGAATATAAAAAGTTAACCTAATACCAAGGAAAGGGGATATGAAAAACTGTTCCAGTCACCAAACCATAGCCTTGTTACTGCACGTGAGTACATTTTTCTTGAAGATAATCCACCAACAGTTGAATCCAACAGAACTGCCTGCACAAGCAAGATTTCAGAAAGGAAGAGGAATGCATGATCATATTGCCAATCTACATTGGATGATTAACATTGGAAAGAACAAAGAAATACCAAAAACTGCTCTACATGTGCTTCATTGATTGTATAAAAGCCTTCCATGACTTTGGAAATTCCTCAAAGAAATATCAACACACCACTTCCAGCTTTTTCAATCATTATACTCTGATCAGACAGCCATTGTAAGAACTGAATATAGAGATACAAAATAGTTCAAAATTGAAAAAGGCATTTAGCGAGATGGCATCCTGTCACCTATACTTTTCAACATATACACAGAAATAGTTATGAGAAATTCACATTTGGGAGAACCTGCCTTTGGGTTAAAATTGGTGGTAGGAATATCAACAACCTTCAATATGCAGATAATCAATATTGTTCCCAGAAAGCAAGGAAGATCTGGAGTGGCTAATCCTGAATGAGAAAAATTTGGATTGTACTTTAACATCAGAAAAACAAAGATAATGATAATTGCAGAGAACACACAGGTCAGAGTGCAGATTGACAACGAGACCATGAAAACAATAAAGGAATTTATCTTCCTGGGCTATAAAATTGATCAAAGTGGTGACTGCAGCCTGAGATCAGAAGGCATATATATAGCACTCGCAAGAACTACAATGCCTTGCAGTTATAACAGCCACATGAATAACATCTGGAAGAGTAAAAACATCAACCTCACAATCAAATGCAAATTAGTTAATGCAATAATTTTTCCAATTGCTTCTAATGGCTGTGAAACTTGGACTCTGAAAAAGACAGACAAGACAAGGGTGGACACCTTTGAACTGTGGTGTTGGAGGCAAATATTACACATCCCATGGACTGCAAAAACAATAAACAAGGAAGTTCTAGGCTGAACCTCACAAAAAATATTACTTAAGATCGCTAAACAGAGATGGTCATACTTTGAACATGTCATGAGAGCTAACTCACTTGAAAAATCAGTTGTGCTGGGAGTGATCAGTGGAAAAAAGAAGGCCCATTCTAGTATCTGCTGGACGCTATATAAAGGATGACACCGGGATGACCTTGGCAGATTTGAAGGAGGCAGCACAAGACAGAGGGGCATGGAGAATGCTGTTCCATACAGTAGCTGAGGATCAGACATGGCTGAATGGATGATGATGATGTAATGACTTCTTACATATAAAGCAACTCCACTCACTCCTTTGTTAGATCTGATCCTTTTGAACGGTCAATATACTTCCAGCACTACACTACAGTCATGAGTTTCTTTTTTTTCTGAGTCAATATTTATTTATTTATTTATTTATAAACATTTTTAATAACAGTATATTGTCCAGGCATACCATTTTACAAAAGAAAAGAAAAAATGACAGCAATCGTAGTAGTACAACAAAATGATTCTAACCATATTTATAATTATGTTAGATTATTTATAATCCTATTGATTGTATTAGCATACTTATAGTTATAAACAACATTCATGTTTAACTTATATATAACAATGCTCTTTCTTCATCTACTTTCTACCTCTTATCTCTAACCATTAATAAAACCTACTCCATGTTAAATAATACTCTGTATCTTCTTTATGTTTTATTTTCAATGTCAATCTATCCACCGCTGCACAATCCAATATTTTCTGAATTATATTTTTATCTGATGGGGTGGTGGTCTCATTTTTCCAATATTGTGCCAATACAATTCTTGCTGCAGTCAATACATTTAATATTAAATATACAGTCCCTTTATCAGAGCTTTTTGGTATTATACATAACAAAAATATTTCTGGTTTCAAATCTGCTTAATCATCTTTTCCAACCATGTGTTTATTTTTGTCCAATATTTTCTTGCTCTCATACATATCCACCACATATGATAATAAGTACCTGGGATCTGATTACACTTCCAACATTTGGTGGACATGTTAAATTTTTTGTTAGTCTTCCTGATGGCAAATGGCATCTATAAAACATTTAATAAAGGTTTACCTTATATGCAGTAGCCATTTCTAGTCTGTAATTCCTATCCCACAGTTTTTGCCATTTATCTAGTTCTATAGTATAGCCAAAGTTTTCTGCCCATATGATCATTGTTTCTTTAACTTGTTCATCTTCCATTTTAAAGCTTAATAAATAATTATATATTTTTCCTATCAGTTTTTCAACTGTTCCTAATAACATCTTATCAAATGTTGGTTCTTTATAAAAAAAACCCATGTTTTCGAATCTTTTCCATATCTCGATTGTATTTGCAAGTATGGCCAGCAAGCTAAGTCCACCCCTTGATTTTGTAGTTCCTGTCCAGTTTAAGTTCACCATTCTCATTTAAAATGTCTTCATAAAATACATTTTTCCAAGTTAATAAGATTTGAATGTATCAATGCTTTCATTGTGGAAAGCTAGACTGATATTTTTCTACAGTTTTGTAATTTAATTTTTTCCCATACTAAAAGTAAAGCATTCGTCACATCATGTCTTTGAAAATATCTATGTGCAGTACTCCTTCCATACCATACAAAAGCATGCCTTCCTAATTGAAGATCATGTCCCTCCAATATTAATAATCTTGTATGACTCAAATTTATCCATTCTTTTACCCATGTAAATACAGATGCCTGATAGCATAGCTCTCAATCTGGTTGCCCAAAAACCCCATTGCCTTTAGACTCCCGTAACATTTTAAATTTTATTCTTGCTTTTTTCCCTTATCATATATATTTCAAAATTGTTTTATTTAATTCTTCAAAATACTTTTTCTTCTACTTTTATCAGTACTGTTTGAAATAAGAAAAGTAACTTTGGTAATACATTCTCCCTATCATTGATAGTTGCAAATTCTTCCATTTCTCCAAGTCCAACTTAATTTGTTGCATTAATTTTGTGTAGTTATCATCTTTAATTGTTGCACATCTTGCTGTTAAGTGGATGCCTAAATATTTCATTTTCTTTACCATTTGAAGGTCTGTTTTCTTTATCAGTTCATTTTTCTGTTTATCTGTAAGGTTTTTCTTACTATTATTTTAGTTTTTTCTTTGTTTATTTTTAATCCTGCAACTTCTCCATATTTCTTGATTTTCCCTATCAATCTGGGGCCAGTTTCTAATGGTTCTTCTAGTATAAAAAGTAGATCATTTGCAAATGCTTGTACATATATTACACTATCAAATGGAAAAGAAAAAATATATAATTCAGGAGTTCTATAAGAAGCTATATGACCATAAAAAATACCAGAGGAAAAAAAGTAACACAATACTTGGACAAAGCCAACCTACCAAAAGTATCTGAAATGGTGAAGACTATGTTGAATGAAAGAATAACAATGGCAGAATTAGTAGAGGCAATTAAAAGACAAAAGAATAACAAAATATCAGGTCCAGATGGTCTATCAGCAGAAATGTATAAAGATCTACAAGATACATTGAGTTTGCTAATGTTAGAGGAACTGTATATAATGAAGTTTTATTAGAAGCCAAGATACCACATACATGGACAGAAGCCAATATCACTTTAATTCCAAAAGAAGATTCAGACCTTACACAAATAAAAAAAAATATAGCCCAATATCCTTATTAAATGAAGATTATAAAATATTTGCTTCATAATACCTGAAATACTAAAAAATATTCTGAATGAGTTTATACATTCTGACTAAAATGGTCTTTTTTTTTTTTTACCTAAAAGGTAAATTAGAAACAACGTGAGAATAATTTTAGATACACTGAAGTACTATGAAGTACATTGTGAAAAACAACTAGCATTAATCTTTTGAGATGCTTAAAAAGCATTTGACAATGTAAATTGGCAATTTATGATACAACAATTAAAATGTATGGATTTTGGCAAAAAATGTATAAATATGATTAAGGTGATCTACACAAGCCAGAGAGCTAAAGTGATGATGAATGGATATGTGACAGAAAATTTTTATATAAAAAAGGCACAAAACAAAGATGTCTACTATCCCCACTACTATTTATATTAATATTGGAAGTGTTAACTAGAAATATTAGACAGGATCCAAAAATAAAAGGAAGGACTGGAAATAAAAAAAGAAACATACAAATTCCAGTCTTGAATTTCATCTTCCCATGTAATGGGAAGTGAGTGGTGCAGTGGCTTACAGGTGGATTCTTACAATCAGGAGACTGTGAGTTCAATCCTAGGTAGTGGCAGATATTTCTCTCTGGGCACTCCACCTCACAAGGGATTACAGGTTGTTAAAACACACACAAGTAATGCCAACAGCTTCATAGTTTAATGTTAATTTTCATGGTACTAAGAAAGTCAAACAAAAACAAGTTAAGGTTTTTTTCATTCTTAGAAATAATTTTGTTAATTTTTAAATTTAATTTTTGACTGCTAAAGAGTATTGTTTAGAAAAGTAGGGTGCAACACAGTTATTGGGGGTTTCTATTTAAATCATGAATGATAAAAAGTACTTTTATCTGAAGATATATCTATCATGTATGTTTTAAATTAGCACTCTAGATAACATAAAATGCCAATAAGAAGAAATAATAGTTAGCTCCTGGTACCCATTCCCTGAAAATACTTCAATAAATCTCATCTAGCTTATGCATTAGGTTTAATTTGAAGCCATGGTATTCAATAGCAATTAATAAACATGATTGGACTTGACTGAATCCAGCATAAACTTGATTAATAAGCACACATGCTATGGAAATAAATGTTGGTGGCTTTAATAAAATGTGGGATTGGGCAGGTGGAGCAATGATGATAAACCTAGTTGAATGATGAATGTCTGTAAGCAAACAAGCATGATCAGAGAGCAACCAAAGACTCCACAGATAAACAATGAACTACATATATTCTCTGCTATGTTTCAGGAAATCACAGTGCAAACGTGTAAAAAGTACAAAGAGCAACTAAGATGATTAAGGGGCTGGAGACAAAAACTTATGAAGAACGGTTGCAGGAATAGGGTTTGGCTAGTCTAGAGAAAAGAAGGATTCGGGGGGACATGAAAGCTGTATTTCAATATTTGAGAGGGGGTCAACTTGTTTTCCAAAGCATCAGAAGGCAGAATAAGAAACAACGGATGGAAACTAATCATGGAAAGAAGCCATATGGAATTCAGGAGAAATGTCCTAACAGTGAGGACAATTAACCAGTGGAACAACTTGCCTTCAGAGGTCATGGGTACTTCATCACTGGAAATTTCCAAGAAAAAACTGGACAACTACCTATCTGAAATGATATAGGGTCTCCAGCTGAGCAAAGGTTTGGACTAGAAGACCTCCAAGGTCCCTTCCAGCTCTATTCTGGTTGATTGACAGTTGTTCAGCAGCTGACATTTAATTCCTGAATGAATGAATGAAATCTCCATCATCTCTGTTAAAACAATCCTTCAAACAATCTGGCTCAACAGTTATAATAAAGTTTGATTATGATCATGCTTCATATCATGGATTTTATCATGTCCTTCCTTGAGGTTTTTCCATTACAGTATAGAATTTGAAGACAGTAAAAAACTATATGCATGTTTTTAGGAGTTGATTTCCCACTGGAAACTTAGACTTACTTTATCAGATGCACAGAGTGGTTAAACTGGTATATAACTTAAATTGTAATGTGGGGGAGGGGTGGAGACAGAAAAGGGGAAGAAGTTGGTTATGAAAATGGAGGTAATATGTGAGATAAATGATAAGCAGTTCAATAATTAATAAGTTGCAATATGTTAAAAAGCCTTTGTATTTGTTAAGACCTTCTGAGATTGCTTGAAATTTATTGAAGTATCAAAAAGTTCAGCAACAAAAATTTGGGATGTTTTCTAAAATACCAATAATCTGAACTGCTGAAAGGAATTCTCATACTAATTTTTTCTTAAGCTTTGCTCAATGTCTTTTAAATTAGAAAGAGCTAAAAAGAAGCTAAAATTTTCATATCCTGTTTTTCAGGATAATAATTTTCTCAAAAGAGTTTTAGTAGTATACAAATCATAAACAAAACTATAATAAATAATATTTAAAAACAAAGAAAGATACTTTTAGAATCCTTCTCACATGGTAGTTTGTAATAATGGTCAAGTTGTACCACTTGCTTCAATAATGGCAGAAAGACTTAAACAATACCTGAATAATTTTATACAAGTTGATCAAAATGGATTTCTGCCTAAGAGACATATTAAAGACAACATAAGAATAATTTTGGACACTCTGGAATATTATGAAACTCACTCAGAGAAGCAAATGGCCTTGGTATTCTTAGATGCGTAAAAAGCTTTTGATAATGTAAACTAGCAGTTTATGATACTACAAATGGGTCAGATGGGCTTTGGAGAAAGATTTATAAAAACAGTTGAGGCAATATATCAAAAACAATCTGCTAAAGTGATGATTAATGGAGATTTGATGAAAAATATTAATATTGAAAAAGGAACTAGACAAGGATGTCCTTTATTGCCATTATTGTTTGTATTAACTTAGGAAGTATTAGAAATATTAGAGACAATAGGGAAATAAAGGGAATGAAAATAAAAAAGAGGAATATAAGCTACAAACCTTTGCATATGACTTGGTTTTTATATTGGAGGAACCACTGAAATCAATGCCTAAATTGTTCAAAAAAATTGAAGAATATGGACAGGTGGCAGAACTGAAAATAAATAAGGATAAAATCAAATTAAGAATATGACAGGAAAACAAAAGGCTGTTTTGATAGAAGGACTGAATATTCAGATTATAAACAAAATAAAATACCTAGGAATATATTTAACTGCAAGATGTGGAACTTTGAAAGAAGACAATTATGTTAAACTTAAAAAACAGATTGCAATAGATCTAAAAAACTGGCAGAATCTACAATGATCTTTGATAGGGAGAATATCTACAATTAAGATGAATATATTACCAAGGATACTATATCTGTTCCAGACTATTCCAATTAAATTAGGGAAAGATTTTTTTTATGGATTTAAATAAAATAATATTAAAATACATATGGCAGGGGATGAAGGCAAGAATTAAACTTAAATTGTTACAAGATGCTAGAATAACAGGAGGATTTGGTTTACCTAATTAGGAATTATATTATCAGGCGGCTGCATTGATATGGGTCAAAGAATGGGTTTTGTTAAGGAATGTGAAATTATTAACATTAGAAGGTCATGATCTATTACTGGGATGGCATGTTTTTTTATGATATAAAGAAAATAAAACTCATGGTTATTTCAAGAGACATTATATATGAGATTCTTTATTGTTGATATGGGAAAAAATAAGAAAACAACATTATATGAAAATTCCAGTCTGGTTGTCAATGACAGAAGCATTTTTATACCCAGTTGTTTATAGAATGTAACACACGGATAGATATGGTGAAATTTTAAATGAAAAGGGTGGACTCAAATCTAAACAAGAACTAGAGGAGCAAGAAATTAAGATGAATTGGTATACATATATGCAAATGCATTCTAGGTATGACAAAGATTGTAAAATAGAGGGGTTTTATAATGAACTTACAGAACTGGATGAAATTTTAACAGGTACCAATGAGAAAAAGATTAAAAAAAAGTTATGGTTACTTACTTGGAATTAAACTGGAGAAAGAACAAGTTAAAGAAACAATGATTGCCTGGGGGGAATTTTGGAGATGGGATAGATTTAGATAAATGGCAAAAACTATATTCTTGAAATTATAAATTGACAATGTCAGTAGGGTATAAAGAGAATTTGTATAAGATGTTTTACAGGTGGCATTTACCCCCAGCACGAATAGCAAGGATGTTCAAGAACAAATTGGAAGTTTCATCAGATACCTGGATCACATTATCATATGTGGTGGATGTGTGTGGAAGTTAAGAAATACCAGACTAAGATTTATACATGGCTTGAAAAAATGATAAAGCTGCATATAGACTTGAAACCAGAAATATTTTATTGGGTATGTTGCCTGAAGGATACAGTAGAGAATTGATGTATTTGATTATAAATGTGTTAACGGTGGCTAGAATTGTATTTGCTAGAAATTGGAAGAGCAAAAAAATTCCAATAGAAGAAGAGGTGATTAAGAAAATGATGGAAATGTGCAGAAATCAGTAAATTGACATTAGCAATCAGAGAGCAAGAAGATAAAGAATATTATAAATTTTGGGATTTATTTTATCAATGGCTAGATAGGAAAACAGAGAAGTAAACTATGTTATGGAAAGGAAGAGTATAATATGTAAGATAATATGATGTAATTATGTTGTATAATTGAATATAAGGAACTGAATTGTATGATCCCAGATTTGTTAAAATAGAGATTTGCTCGATAAGAAATATACACATTTTTAATTGGGTCAAACAACGATACAATAATAATACAATATAACATAATATAACATGTACAGTTGACTTATGTAATATGAATGTTTGTTTGGAATGGAAAGACTGTTGATATTGTGACATTACATGAAATAAATGTACCACCTGACACACAGTATTTTGAAAGATGATTTATGTTGATGTTGATGTTTGTGTTTGTTAGTGTTTGTCTTAAAAACAAAAATAAAAAACTTTATAAAAAAAGTTGTCTCTCTTCATAGATCATAGCACCAGGGCCAGACAAAATCCTTCTTCCTTAAAAGTCTGTGCTGACCAATTGGCCCCTTCACTTGAATCTTCAATAAATCATTAGAGATGTGCTATCTTCCTTCTTGCTTCAAAAAGAAGCCCTCCATCAAGAAAGAGAAAGAAGAAAGAAGCCCTCCATCAAGGAACTGAATGACTACAGACCAGTTGCTCTAACATCTATAGTTATGAAAAACTTTGAAAGGCTCGTGCTGCTCCCCTTGAAAACCATCATGGATCCACTGTTGGATCCCATGCAGTTTGCATATCGAGCAAATAGATCAACAGATGATGCTGTTAAAATGGCTCTGCACTACATCCTATAACACCTTGAATCTCCAAATACCGACACAAGGGTTCTCTTTGTAGACTTCAGTTCAGCATTCAATACCATCATTCCAGATATTCTTCTAAGTAAATTAAACCAACTAGTGGTACCTAAACACACTTGTAAGTGGATCATAAGTTTTCTAACATACAGGGAGCAGTAGGTGAAGCTAGGCAGAATCACATCTGATACTTGTACAATTAGCACAGGACCTCCCCCAAGGCTGTGTGCTGTCAGCCTTCAAGATCTTCTACTATCGCTTTGCATCTTTCGGCTGTCATAAGAAATGGGGGGAGGGGAGAGTGGGATGAATCTGAGAAGTGAGCTGGAGGTGTTACATTTTTCTGTTGTGTAAATGAAGGGGGGGGGAAAGCAGAGTTAGGTTTCTATTTCTCGCTTAGCTTTCTTTTGTCTGAGATAACTGCAACCCATTATCAAAGTATGCCAAGGTCAACCAACAGAGGTCTCATCATCACCTGAAGATGCCCACATGATCATATTCACAATTTCTAATTGGAAGTTTCATCTGAACTATTGGGGGTGGGAACACTTCCATCACTTTGTATATGTGATTTATGCGCCTAATTCCTCAGATTCAGAATTCTCTGGTTGCTACCACTTCACTTTCAGTAAAAGATAACTTTTCTCTAACTTAAGGAGTCTAAGTATTTCTTTCTTGGATTTTGAATGGATCACCACCTGACATTATTCTGAATCTCACTCTACCAGCCCACCCAGAGAAAACACCCAATTTTCTTCTGAGGGGGCCTGAACATCATGTCATCTTCAACTAGTGACCAGGAAGATCTGGGAGCCATTGGATGGCAAGATTCTTTGCTGGTACAGGAAGCCCAATCTGGAAGAGGATCCAACTGTGAAGCCCAGATGGTCAGTGGGGGTTTGCTGGAAAGATCCGGAGAAGGACCCCCCCGGGGATCACCATCACCCGCCGGCATGGAAAAGAAGAGCCATGGCAAGAGAAGGAAAGGAGAGAATTCTCACTGAATCAAACCAGAAGACTCCTTGATTAAACCTTTGAACAACTCCAAGCTGCACAAAGGTATGAAGGGGAAGGGGGAGTAGCCCCAGCTAGAAGAAGCAGAGCAGCCCCCTCTCCCATAAATCAACCTGATCCAGCAGCAGCCCCGGGGCCCTCAGCGGGAGGTGTAATTCCTAGAAGGCGTAGAGCTCCTAGGCTGCCTCCGTTAGAAGTAACATACGAGGGAGATCCCAAAACCTTGGGATTTTTCCTAGCCCAAGTTTGGAGCTATATGGAAGAATACAGGGAGGATTTTCCCTCAGAAGCAGCCAAAGTGAGATGTGTTACCAGGGTTCTGGAGGGAACAGCTACAGAGTGGATGGTGACCCTGCATAATGATAATGCTCCCCAGTTGATCAATTATAACCTGTTCATGACTGCACTGCGAGCTAGATGTGAGGACCCATTGGCAGAGCACAAGGCCCAGATCAGGAAGAAGACCATAAATCAGGGGTGGAGGTCAGTGGCTGACTACACCCAAGAATTTGGATAGTTAGCAGGTCATATCCGAGGCTGGTCCCAGGAAGCCCTGACAGAAGCATTTAAAGATGGTTTAAATGAAGATGTGTACCAGAAATGCATTGCTAGAAGAGACCCAAATGACTTGCAGATGTGGTACTTGCTGGCAGAAGAAGTGGAAATTGATTTAACCCGAAGCAGACGGCAGGGAGGTTCTGGGTGGAGCAAACCTTCCCCCCCCATGTCCTCAAGAGATTCCCAAATCTCAGAGGGGAGGAGTGATAGCAAGACCCAATCCCTTTGCCTGTTTTCGATGTGGGAAGGAAGGTCACCAGGCTGTAAACTGCAAAGTCAAGCTGGAACCAAAGGGGGTGCCAAAGGAAGGGAAGAAACCTGAAAAATACCCAGCAAAGCCTCGCAAAGCAGCACTAAAGTCGAAAGAGACAGCAGAGGTCGCCCCTCCTGCGGAAGAAGAGTCAGACACCCCGGTTACCCCTGAGGAGGATGATTTTGACTTGGAAGACGATTTCCTGGTAAGTTCAAGCATGGGCCCTATGACCATTCCGGTGAAGTTGAGGGTACCCAATTCAGGGTTGAAGGGGAAATGCTAGCCCTATTAGATTCTGGGTGCACAAGGTGTATAATCAACACAGAAGTAGTGGAGAAAATGGACTTAAAACTAAAACCTTTAAAGGTGCCCATTTCCTTTGCCCAATTAGATGGATCAGTGGCTGGAGGTTGTCCTGCACGTTTTATCACGGAACCTATAGAAATGACCATGGGAGAACATGATGAGACTCTGCGCTTTATTGTGGTCCCTGAGATGGAGCAACCATTAATACTGGGATTGCCCTGGCTCTGGAAATGGAACCCCCAGGTTAATTGGAGAAAGGGGCTGTTACGCATACGCACCAAGCAACGACCGGAAAAAAAGGGGAGATCTCAGCCGAAGCTTCAGATTCCGATTGAAATAGTTTCCACAGGTACCGAACCCGTGAAAGGGGAGGAGAAAATTCCAAAAGAGTATTGGGATTTAAAGGAAATGTTCAGTGAGAAGGCCTCGGATGAGCTCCCGCTTCACTGGTCAATAGACTGTGCTACTGAAATTTTGCCTGGGGTGAAGCTCCCGAAACCGAAGTTGTACTCAATGAGACCATGGGAATTGGAGGAGTTAAGATTGTTTATAGATAAAAATCTGGAACGTCGTTTCATCCAACCTGCTAGGCCCTGGGTAGCGGCCCCCGTGTTGTTCCGTGAAAAGAAAGATGGCTCCAAATGCTTGGTGGTGGATTACAGAAATTTGAACGCCATTTCTGTGGAAAACGTGTACCCCCTGCCTTTGATAAAAGGTATGTTGGCCCACCTAGCCAAGGGGAAGATTTTCACGAAGTTGGATTTGAGAGAAGCATACTACTGAAGTCGAATTAAGGGGATGAGTGGAAGACCGCTTTTAACTGCCTGATGGGTTGCTTCCAATTCAATGTTCTTCCTTTTGGTTTACAAGGGGCCCCAGCTGTATTCATGCAGATGATCAATCAGGTGTTACATGAACATTTATACAGGGGAGTTCTGGTTTATCTTGGTAACATCCTTATCTACACGAAAACTCTGGATGAACATGTGAAACTGGTGCGGTCGGTTCTACAGAAACTGTGTGCCGCTAAGTTGTATGCTAAACTATCCAAGTGTGAATTCCATCAAGAGAAAATTGACTATTTGGGATATCACATTTCATCTGAGGGCATAAAAATGGATCCAGAGAAAGTGCGTGCCGTATTGGAATAGGCTCCACCACGTACCAGAAAACAACTTCAAAGCTTCTTGGGATTTGCAAATTTTTACCGGCAATTTATCCCGACTTTTGCTAAGATAGCAATGTCCATCACAAATATCTTAAAAACAAAAGGGGAGGTGAAGCCAAGACCGAGTAAACCGTTGGAGTGGTCCATGGAGTGCCAAGCAGATTTTGAAAAGCTAAAATGACTGTTTGCTGCAGAACCAGTACTAAAGCACCCGGATATGGAGGCTCCTTTCGTGATCCAAGCCGATGCAAGTGATGTGGCCGTTGGAGCGGTGTTACTTCAAATCAACGAGAAAGGGACCTTACAGCCTTGTGTGTATACCTCCCGTAAACTGTCTGAAATCAAGAGTAGGTGGGCCGTCTGGGAAAAAGAAGCTTTTGCAGTTCGTTGGGCCTTACTGACCTGGAGACATTTCCTGGAAGGAGCAAAACATCCCTTTGAGGTATGGACTGATCATAAAAATTTGGAAGCCTTAAAAACGCCTCGGAAGCTGTACCCTAAACAAGTTCGCTGGGCCCAGTATTTCAAGCGGTTCAATTTCTAACTGAAATACATTCCAGAGGGGAAGAACTTAATGGCAGATGCTCTCTCTAGACTACCCCAATATAATAGTATTTGCCAGGAGGTGATAAGTCCAATTGTTTCGACCAAACATCTAGCCACCCCAATGATCACCAGAACCCAAAAGAAGAAACAAGAAGTGGATTTATTGAATGACCTAACCGAACAACTAAAAGAACCTTTAAAACTTGATGATTGATTCTTGGCTCATTCAAAAGACTATACAGTTAGAGATGGTTTGGCTTGGGTGGGGACCAAGTTGTATGTGCCACAAGTGCTGAAGGGCCAAATACTACAATAAGCTCATGATTCTAAAGCAGCTGGTCACTTTGGATTTGTGAAAACCTTACACCTGGTTAAGCGGCAATTCTGGTGGCCTACTTTGAAGAAGGACATTGAAGTTTATGTAGCTAGTTGTCACATTTGTGCTTTGGCAAAGAGACCTCCCGGTAAGCCGACAGGGTTGTTACAAAATGTAGCTAGACCAACAGCCCCCTGGAAGGAAATCTCTATGGACTTTATAGTAGAATTACCCGAAAGCAGTGGAAACACGGTTATTTGGGTGGTAACCGATTTGTATTCCAAACAGGTACATTGCATACCTTGTTCCAAAATTTCATCTACTAAGATGTTGGCTAAACTGTTTATTTCACATATGTATAGGTTACATGGCGTTTCGGAATGCATAATCTCTTACAGAGGGGTCCAATTTACCTGAAATTTTTGGAAAGAATTCCTGAAGTTGATAGGCTCCGCCCAGGGCTTAAGCTCCGCCCACCACCTCCAAACCAATGGGGCCTGTGAGAGGACTAACACAGTGTTAGAACAGTATCTTAGATGTTATATAAATTATCAACAAGATAACTGGTCTGACTTACTACAAATTTGCTGAAGTGGCATATAACAACTCCGTACATAGTAGTACTGGATTCACTCCATTTAAAGTGGCTTCGGGACAATATTTTGTACCTATACCTGAACTTCATCATGAAAGGCCTAACATCCATTCGTTGGATGAATGGAAAACTCAACTCCAACTTAACTGGCCAGTAACACGTAAAGCATTAGATGAGGCCCATCAAGCTCATAAGAAATTTGCAGACAAGAAAAGATCTCCACAGAAGTAGGTGACAAAGTTTTCCTGTCCACCAGATACCTGCAAACTACTCAAAAGTCAAAGAAGCTTAGTCCTAAATATGTTGGTCCTTTCACGATTGAACAAATTATAAATCCTGTAACAGTCCAGCTGAACTTACCGAAAACTCTTCGACGAATTCACCCGGTTTTCCATGTTAGTTTGTAAAAACCTGAACATACTTCTGATTTAAGACCCATCCAGACTGACCCTCATATACCAATACTGATTGAAGGTGAACAATATTTTGAAGTTAAAGAAATTCTGGACTCTCGCAAATGGAGGGGTCGGCTCCAGTATCTTGTAGCCTGGAAACATTTCCCTTCTTCACAAGCCGAATGGGTTAACGACACCGATGTTAAAGCCCCTTAGTTGATCAAAGCATTTCGTTCCAAGTATCCTGATAAGCCCTAGGAATGTATTCCTTTGTAATTGTCTAATGATTAATTATTGTCTTTATATTTTCTCCTCTCTCTCTTCTAGGACTGATGGTTTTCCTTTATCTAGGAGGGCCGAATGTCAGCCTTCAAGATCTTCTACTATCGCTTTGCATCTTTTGGCTGTCATAAGAAATGGGGGGAGGGGAGAGTGGGATGAATCTGAGAAGTGAGCTGGAGGTGTTATATTTTTCTGTTGTGTAAATGAAGGGGAGGGGACCATACATCAGAGTTAGGTTTCTATTTCTCACTTAGCTTTCTTTTGTCTGCACAACTGCAACCCATTATCGAAGTATGCCAAGGTCAACCGACAGAGGCCTCATCATCACCTGAAGATGCCCACATGATCACATTCACAATTTCTAATTGGAAGTTGCATCTGAACTATTGGGGGTGGGAACACTTCCATCACTTTGTATATGTGATTTACGCGCCTAATTCCTCAGATTCAAAATTCTCTGGTTGCTTCCACCTCACTTTCAGTAAAAGATAACTTTTCTCTAACTTAAAGAGTCTAAGTATTTCTTTCTTGGATTTTGAATGGAGCACCGCCTGACATATGCTTTCTCCAATTCTCTTCTCCCTATATACCAATGACTGCATCTCAATTGATCCATCTATTAAAATACTGAAGTTTGCAGATGACAAAACAGTGATTGGTCTCATTTGAGACAATGATGAATTTGCATACAGACAGGAGGTTGTACAATGCCTCGTGGTGTAACTGGAATAATCTGGAACTGAACACACCCAAAACCATAGAAATGATGGTCGAATTTAGGAGAAACCCTCCCATACTACCACCACTTACAACAGTAGAGACCTTCAAATTTATAGGTTCTATTAGATCACATGACCTAAAATAGACACCTAACATCAAAAACTTCATCAAAACACAACAAAGAGTGTTCTTTCTGCAGCAACTCAGAAAGCTCAAACTTCCCAAGGAGTTGCTGATACAGTTCTACAGAGGAATTATTGAGTCTATCATCTGCACCTCTATGACTGTCTGGTTTGGTTCTGCAATCCAACAAGACAGACACAGACTTCAGAGGATAATTAAGACCGCAGAAAAAACAATTACTGCCAACTTCCCTTCCATTGAGGACCTAAATACTGCACAAGTCAAAAAGAGGGCTGTGAAAATATTTACAGACCCCTCACATCCCAGGCATAAATTGTTTCAACTCCTTCCCTCAAAATGACACTATAGAGCACTGTACATCAGAACAACTAGACACAAGAACAGTTTTTCCCAAATGCCATCACTCTGCTAAACAAATAATTCCCTCTTCACTGTCCAACTATTTACAAAGTCTGCACTACTATTATTATTACCCTTCTCATTACTCTTTGTCCCCTCCGACTTGTGACTGTATGACTGTAACTTTGTATCCTTACGATGTATATTAACTATTCCCTAGCATGATTTGATTGCTTATTGTACTCTATGACTATAATTAAGTGGCGTATCTTATGATTCTCGACTCTTGATGAATGTATCTTTTCTTTTATGTATACTGAGAGTATTTGCACCAAGACAAATTCCTTGTGTGTCCAATCACACTTGGCCAATAAAGAATTCTATTCTGTTCTGTTCTGTTCTGAAATTCTATTCTATTCTATTCTGTTCTGTTCTGTTCTGTTCTGTTCTATTCTATTCTACTCTATTCCATTCCATTCCATTTCATTCTATTCTGTCTTATAGCTAGGTGGAAGTGATGATTCTGAGGATGTGGGTGGGACAGTTGCACTCAGTGGACTTGAGGAGTGTGTTGAATATTACTATCTACCTTCTTTCAGCAATCATCCCTACAGAATAATTGCAGTGATTATATCATCAAGTAGATGGAACAAAAGTCCAACCCAGGTTTCTGGGATGATTGACGGGCTTATGTTTTCCTGTATTACAAAATAGTTTTCAGCCAATATATATTTTAATCTTTTAACCTCTGAGATTCCCCTCAGAGAATCAGTTTGGTCAGATGGTTAAGGCATTAGGCTGGAAACCAAGGAGCCTGTGAGTTTTATAAAAAAGATCAATTTCACTGAAGTCTGCTTCACAGCATGCAGAGGGTATCCAGCTGTATTTCATTTTATTCCATACTCTAGTTATAACTTGGTAACAACAAATTAAAAAGGGAAGAATAATAAAAAAACACCTAAAACAGTAATTTAGAAATAGAAGTAGAAATTAAAATGTAACTCACTTTTAAGAAGTTACTATGTGGAAAACATGAAACTGCACAGCTTCTTTTTGAAATGATTTATTCTGCTGCATAAATTACTTTTTAAATCATTGTCTGAACAGTTTTGGTTTTTTAAAAACAAGAATATACAATATGTAACTAAGAGTTAATTCAGGTTAACTTCTAAGTCTCATTGCTTTTAAATGGAGAGTAAAATTACAAAGCCAATCTGTGTAACTATGTCATACAAGAAGTTGTCATCTTCTGAATATTCTATATGAACTATATTTACAGAAATTGATGCTTTGTTTGTGTTTGTTCTGTTCATTTCTCCTCCCTCCTTTTTACGGCAGGATGCCATCAAAATGAAGCGAGGCTGAAACAGTATGATGGCAGATCTGACAGACGTGTTTGAACAATCTCCATGGTAATTGGAGTCTCCGGGTAGATTGTTAATGCAGATCCAGTTTAATATCAACCATTCCAATTTGGTCAGTTAGAAAAGAAAGACTCTCAAAACTCTTGTTAACAAAAGTACACTTTACTAAAGTCAAATGGTTAGAGAGTAGCAAAGCTGGATCTGAAGTTTTCACCCAGTTAACTTTTCCCTTCCCCTGATTATCTTAAATTGTCCAGTAACATTCAAACAAATTGTTTTGGTAACAGTGCCTGGCTTGGCAGGCTGGATGGTCTCAAATTCCATTCCACGACCTTGGAATGGCTCCGTCTCCCACAGGAAAGCATTAAGAGTAGTTTCAATTCCCCATATCTCAGCCTCCCCTCTACCTCTCCATATCTCCCTTCCCCCCCCTCCCCCCCGCCTATGGTAGACTTGCATAAAGCATGGCTGGTGTAACTGGATGGCAGTTCTGACACTTGGTGTTCTCTGCACATTTGATGAGTTCCTCTTCCATCCCCTCATCTAGATCATTGATGAAGATGTTGAAGAACATGGAGCCCAAGTCAGAATCTTGAGGTATCCTACTACATGCTTCCCTCCATGTACCATAGATATAATTCCATTGGGGACTACACACTCTAGTTTATCACCAACTGAATTCATCTGGTGATGATACTGTCTAACTTAACAAGAAGGCTGTGGTGTACTTTGTCAAATGCTTTACTGAAATCCAAATAAATGAAATCCATAGTAATTGCCTGATCCACTAGCTTAATCACTTTGTTAAAGCAGGCAATAAGATTTATCTGACATGATTTGTTTTTAACAAATGTTGGCTTCTTGTGAAGAATTAGGAATGATAGCTGTCTTCCAGTACTTGAAGGCTATCATTAGTTGATTGGGTCAACTCTGAAACTTCTGAGGTTAGGACAAGAAACCATGGGTGGAAATTCACTAATTTATCCAATTTATCTCGTCAAAGCATCTCATGCTACATTTTTAGGGTGATACAATTCACACCACAATCTAATCCTCTAATTTAATGAACAGCTTCTACCATCTACCACCCCCACCCCACCTGCTGTGATGCCCCCCCACACTCTATGAGACCATCATCCCACTAGCACTCTCATGCAAACTGCCCTGGACAGAGAATCCCATGCCTACCCTGCAAGCACCCCTGCACTGCATAGATCCTACAGGCACTTCTTCACAAGTACCTGCCTCACCTGCTATGCAAATATCCCTAGGCCTAGGATCCCACTGCCACCCCACCCCTCCTGCTACTGATGCCCTCTGAGCTTTCATGGAGGTCACAATCCTCCACAAGCACACACATCTATTCCACCTGCCAAAACACTCCCCACAACTCCACAAATGCCATGATTTTGTGGGTGTTTCTCTGCAAGTATTCACCCAAATCACCTGCAGCCACCACCCCATACAAGCACCACGTGCTGTTCTCTGTCTTACTATTGTCCCTTGTACTGCCTGCTGCTGTTTCCCTTTGCACCTCCATAGATGCCACAATAACATGGGCACTTTTTCTCCAGCACCTACCCCTGCTCTGCCTGCCACCATTGCCCCCTGAAAGCATCTGTGGGCTGAGGTTCCATCTACCATCCCAGCCTCTCCTGCCATGAGTGGGTGCACTACAAGGGGGACTAATAATCTCATAGGGGAATTGGTTGTACAGATCTGTGCCATGGGTGCATCACCTGCAATTAGACAGTGTGGGGGAACTGGTAAGATAGTAGTCATGGTGGTATAACATGGATGAAGGCCTACGGTGAGTCACCTGGGGTAGGGGGCTAGAGAAGGACAAATGCCCACTGACTAAGAGTTGGGTCAGAGAGGCCAGGATGAAGTGGTCAAGGCCCTGTTGCCATGATTAATTGTCTCATTCTGCTGGGAGTGCAACTAATGAGTAGGTGAGCTTGGTTGCTCAACAGTAAAACACTGGTGAAGCAGGCACACCAGTGACTACATTTTCTGCATGCTTGTGGAAGAGTACATCTTCCTTCCTTGTCCTTACTACTTTTTATACAGGGATGATTGAAAGCATCCTGTTGTATTGCATTAATGTTTGACTTGAAAGTATTACTGCTTTGGTTAGGAAAACTGTGCAGAGAGTGTTGAGATCAGTGGAAAAGATTATTAGAAGTTCACTTCTTTCTATCCAGGACATTGCATATTAGCACTGCTTGACCAGGGACTTTACACATATTTTCCAGAATCGATTTTATGACCCAGATCACTTAGGCAGATGCAGGCTTCAATAAAGTCCTTTATTGCTCAGCTATTCCATGACACATGGCTCTTCAATGTCTGGTAAAGTTCCCATACCCGAACTTTCCCAAAGGCAGACACTCACAGTCAGTGCAACATAGCCCCACAAATTGAAGCCAAAACCAAGTCACCAAAGCCAATTCACAAGGCAGGGAGGAAGTCTATCATCCAAAAACAAGGGGCAAATCCACAAGGCAAGGTGTGTACATCATAAACAAGGTTCAAGAGTCCATAAACAAGATTCAGTGTCCACAGGGTAAAAACACATTCCAAAGCAAGAATTTTTCCAAGACCAGGAAAGTGCACACTGAAGCAAAACAATTGTTCTCAATAAAGACATTCTCACCTGGCTTCTGATTAAATCAGCTCAAGGCAGGTACTCCTTGTGATGAGAGATGGGGTGGCCTCCTCACCAGCTGCCTCGCAGACCTCCTTTGAGCTTCACTCCACTCTACTTTCTGTGCCTTCAGATCAAGTGGGGGAGGTAGCTGCAGAAGGGAGAGGGATCTGTTACCTCTCATCACCACTGCTTGTTTGCAGTCAATTGTCCCATGTGTTTATGAGGACAGGCACTTCACCGAGCTGTCAATTACCCAATGATGGAGGGGCCTGGGACAGCATCATACTTAGCTCTTGGACTCTCCAGACATTCCAGGGGAGATGTACTATCCCTGTCAGATGGTCCTGGTTCCAACTCTAAATCCAGTGGGACCATGACATCAGCTTTTAGTGTTGCTTTCTGGGAGGAGGCTTCATGGTATCCAAAACAGAACAACTACATTCTGTAACAGATTTGTTTCATATAGAATCAACCTTGTTAACTCCTAAGACCCTTTTTCCACTATGTATTCCAAATGGACTCAGATTAACATAAATTTTGGTGTCATTTTTAAATAACTTGGCATATTTGGTGTTGCTGCTTTTATTACATTATTAGTGTTGTCCAAAGAATTGTAACATTGTTTAGCGGGTAGCATTCCTTCTTTCAGGAGCAAGTCATTGGAATTTCATTTCAATATGTGTCACTGTGTATACCTATCCTATCTTATCCTATCTTATCCTATCTTATCCTATCTTATCCTATCTTATCCTATCTTATCCTATCTTATCCTATCCTATCCTATCCTATCCTATCCTATCCTATCCTATCCTACCCTATCTTACCCTATCCTATCCTGATCTCTTCTCTTCTCCTCTCCTCTTATCTTCTTACCTTATTATCTTACCTTATAATATCTTATTTTATCCTACCTTACCTTACGCTATCCTACCCCACCCTATCCATTATCTTACCATACCCTGCCTTGCCTTGTCTTTTTATCTCATCTCACCTTACCTCACCTCATCTCACTATCTTATCTTGCTTGTCTTGTCCTGTTTATCTTAATCTTTTTTCCTCTCGTCTCATTTCATCTTAATCAAGTATTATACTCAAACTCATATCTAAGGGTACATACAGGAATGCATACTTCTTTAACAAGAAAAATGAGTTGTACCAAAGGAATCAAACTAGGATGCATATTGGGTCATTTATTTAAACCTATGTATTAATGACACACAAAATCTCTTTACTGATGGGCATAAAG
The DNA here is from genome assembly GCA_015471245.1 of Laticauda colubrina. Lineage (NCBI taxonomy): Eukaryota > Metazoa > Chordata > Lepidosauria > Squamata > Elapidae > Laticauda > Laticauda colubrina. Next base: position 18,661,892 of record BLBF01000044.1, on the reverse strand, counting down.
TTAAAAACAAACATGTAAATATTCTGCTTTATGCAGATGACATGGTATTGATTTCATATAACCAGCGAAAGATGAGAAGACTGTTGTGCAACTATTGTGTTACTATATATTGCACACACAATTACCTAATAAGTTAATAAATTCAAAATCAAAACAGTTGCTTTTGGAAGAGGCAGAATAGGTATAATTAGAATTAATAATTAGCTACTTCATTAATAATTAATAATTAAATAAATAATTAGAACCTGGGTAGAATGAATGTGTGTATATATATATATATATATATATGGATCTTTGGTTATTCGGGTTTTCTCCCGCGTAGAATTGGAAGTAT
>BLBF01000044.1:18591213-18618783 GCA_015471245.1 Laticauda colubrina | reverse complement strand
GGGGTATGCACGGGGTCACACATGCATGCACAGGGTGGCAAGGGTGTCTCACGGGGAGGGGCAGGGGGGGGGGGTGTGTGCATGGGTCACACATGCATAGGCAGGAGGGTGGGGGGGGTTATGCACACATTGCATTATGGGTGCAGGCACACATGAGTGCATGCACTTTTGGCATGCAATAACGAAAAGTCTAGCCATCACTGACCTATACGAGCCGGTACAAAATAATCCATGGACCGGTACTGGTCCGGGGCTCGGTGGTTGGGGACCCCTGCTTTAGAAGACTGATTGTTTCCTTGACTTTTTTCTTGTTTTTTTATATGCTGAAAAAAAACCTTTTTTTAAAAAAAAGTATTTTTGACATTTGTTGCAAGTTTTACTTCATTCTGAGCTTTAGTTGTTCAGACTTCACCTTTGCAAGTTCAGGCTAATTGTTGACATTCTGCCTCAGCTATGTGTCTCTCTTTCCATTTTTTGTATTTATTCTTTTTGTTTTTCATTTTATCAGAGATTTCTTGATGTAGCCACACTGGATTTTTCTTGAATCTCTTGTTTTTTTCCTGACAGTGACATTGAGTTGGATTGTGCTTACATAATCAGTTTCCCAAGCTTCTTGAGTTTTTCCTCTTTAAAATTTTCATCCATGGAATCCTTCTCAAGATCTGAGTTTGTTAAAATCAGTTCTTTTAAAGTCTAAGACACTGGTTTGATTATATTCTGTTGTTTGTATTTGCATTATATTAAATTCCAGTATGACATGGTCACTCTCTCCCAAAGTTCCGGCCATTTCAACCCCCTCTGTCACTTTTCTATTAGGTCCAGTACAGCTGTTCTTGAAATACCCTTCTTTACCTTTTGTATGACTAAGATGTTAGGTTGGTTAGGAACCTATTTGATCTCCTGTTAGAGGCAGAGTTTATCTCTCAGTTGATGTCAGGATCATTGAAGATACCTGTTACTATTGTGATGTGTTTTCTACAAACAGTTGTTAATTGGTTAGGTAAAACTTCATCTATTTGTTCTGCTGGGTTAGTTGGACTGTAATATACATCTATGGCAATGTAATTTCTTTTTTCTTTTATATTGACCCATATGTCCCATATAACAAGGCTTTCATCCTTGGTTTTGTGCCTTTCTGTAGAAATATGGTGATCTCTTTCATATAATACAACTCCACCTCCAGGTCTGTTTCTTTTGAACAATTTGTATCCTTCCAGGAGTACATTCCAGTCATGAATTTCATTTACCAACTTTTGGTAATGGCATCTATAACACACTTGTCTTGTTCTCGTGTGCTAATACTTCAAATTTGCCTTGTTTGTTGCCAGAAGCCCTTTAAGTAGGTAATTGCATGGTTTGGGAATCCAAATTTCACTTGACAGCACTAATTCTTAAGCCGGGGTTCATTTCTAAAATTCTTTGTTACCTCATTGGTTGCTGATCGTTCCTTGGAAGTATAGATGAAAATACCACTTATGCTCCTCCCCCTTTCTTCCTAAGTTGCTCATAATTTCTCAATATTGTGGTTGTGAGTCAAGGGCTATCTATAGTAATAAGTGGGGTTGATTTTTTTAGCAATTTTTTTTATTATTTCAGCCATATATTTGATTTTTGCTCCAGGGAGACAACATACTCCCTAGACTGAATGTCTGGTCTACAGATGACTGATTCTGTTTCCTTGATAATTGAATCTCCTATCATCAACACTTGCCTTTTTTTCCCTAGGGAAATCTGAGCTACTTTTCTTCTTTTCAGAGGAGCACTTGATGATGCATTTTTTCTAGAGACACTTGATGATGGCTTTTTTCTAGGTGTCTGCATGCTTTCTCCAAACTCTACCCTTCCTCTGCTGCTGTTTCCAGATTTATTTATTTAGTTGATATGATCACTCTTCCTAACATATTTATGGGTTTCATCAATTGTTGTAGGCAAAGCAATCTGCTATGGCCCCTTTATAACTTGCAGAACATCAACTCCTAGAATTTCTGAGCCAGCATACTCTATATACACTGCACCAAGGACTTAATATGCTTTCCTTTCTGGTTTTATTGCCATCCCTCTTTAACTCGGTGGAAGTTCAAGCCAGGGAGACATAGTGGCACATAAGTGGAATACATCTGACTTTACGGTGCAACAGCAAGTCTCTGGATCCCTTTGGGTTGATTTGAAAGTACTTCCTGGCTCATACCATTTGGGCATTTTGCAAATTAAAAAGTAATGTGAAATGAAGTACAATGCCTTTTGAATCAGCCACTATGTCAGTTAACTGTATACAATAGAATAATGTTTTTGTTCCTTGCTTGGAGAAAAGAAGAGTTACTTATTCATTTATTTATTTATTGCTAGCAGTAACTTTGGGTATATTAGTTCCATTTGTTCAATGATACCCTTTTGATTCCCCCACCTCCATTCACTGCCCATAAGGCTGGAGTGTTGAAAAAATTTGGGATAACTTTATAATTCAACATGATCTGGGATTAGCATTAAAAGCGCATCGCAATGGCTTTGAATTCTGAAAATATAAGATCCTCCACTCTAAGTTGACCATATCATACAATTATTAAGTTCTGGCCTTTCTCAGAGACATTTACATGCTAAGGGCTGCCATTTTTGTTAAAGAAACTGATGCACACCTCATACAGCATTCCTTTTGAATAGTTAAATCCATCAATCTAGCCATTGTACCACAGCATGGCTTTTACACCATTCTATCTTACAGTATTGTTCAAAAGATAAAACATTTGTCTGAGGTTTTTGGAGAAAATATAAATGGAAAATGAATAGTAAAATAAATAAATTAAACCAAATTTGCAAATGACAATTGCCTGTATTGATTATTATTCTGGAACTATAATGTTTTTTATCAAGTGAGGAGGCGATTATTTGCCAGGCTGTAACACATTAGTATTGTTCTACAATGGAACCTCGGGTCATGAATGCTTCTGTTTGTGACCAAATTGGGACACAAAAATTTGGGGAAATTGTTGCTTCTGGTCGCAAACAGATCCTCAGATGCCGATCAGTACAGCCACAGCGATTTCCTCTTCCGTGCATATGCAGAATTGTAGGCACATGCGCAGTTAGTTTCACTTCTGTTTGCGACCAAATCAGGTTGTGACTGAAGTCCTGGAATGGATTACGGTTGCTACCCAAGGTTCCACTATATTTTAGAGCTTTTGATAGCATTCTATTCAACACTCCCTCTGCCCAATTGAAATAGCATTCAGTTATGAACATAATTTTTATTTGTTTTTTAGGTGTATTTTAGAAATATGCTTTTGTAATTCAAGCAGCTGATGCTATTTGGAAACATGGTTAAATGGTTATTTAAACATCACTTTACAGTTATATCACCCATACAGTTGAATATATTGTGGAACACTCTAAAATCCATCTGCTTTTTTTGAGGGGGGGGGGAGCAATATTATGAAAATTAAAAGAACCACATTTCAGACTCAATAAACTATGGTTTATTGAATCTGAAATGCGGTTCTTTTAATTTCCAATATTTCAGAAATCTTGCATGAAATATAATGATTTCACAAGGAAATGTAAATATTAAAAAAACCTCTGGTTATTTTGGTCCTGTGCTTTTTCATTTTTCATTTTATGTAATCACCTGAAAGTCACCTTTTTCATTTTTCATTTCATGTAGTCACCTGAAAGTCACCTGAAAATCACCTTCATTTCATGTAGTCACCTATTTTTCTCATGTAGAGAAAAATAGATATAAATGATAGGACTGAGAAGCCTGCCTTGACCATGATGACACATCAGAGATATTTTATTTTTGTTTTCACTGGGATCAGCAGGGCATCTGAAATTGGGAAAAAAGTTTTTTGCTCTTAAACTCAGTTATATTGGTTAAACTATGAAATGATGATACAACATAACAGCAACTCGGATTTACTTTTTCTTCTGTTGTTTTATACTATTTGCAAACTTATGTTTACAAATCATTTATTTTTATGAACTGAATGATCCTCTATTTTCAGAGTTATTTCACTTTACTTTCTTTTTAAACACTATCCCCAAAGTAAGGCTACACATTTTTGAACTATAAAACCAGGCTGCAAATATTTGAGGATATATTTTTCTACTTCCTTTTGTGGATCACAAATTGTATCTTGACTATGACTTGTTTTGCTTTTAAATTTTATTTCAACATAAACCACAAGAGGGAGCATAAGACTACCTTTTATATCATATTGGGGGGGGGGGGAACCAATGTTCAAATATTTTTAAATGTTCAGTTAAATTTAAAAAAAATTATAAAAGAAGAGGCCCAAAGGCTATAAAATTTTAAAGGAAAGAAGGGACTCTTAAGTATTACTACAACTACTTTTTAAATAACCTTTTACCTTAATTGTGATCTAATATTTCATAATTTTTGTTCAGTTGATATTTTATTTTTTGTTTAATTTTTTTATTTATCTGTGGATTACAAATCCATATGTAATCCTGATATAGTCCTGGTGATTTATATTCATCAAGATCTGACAGGGGTTCTCTTTTCATTTTCTTGTTTATTTTAATTTTAATTTCTAGTCTGTCTTTTATATTTGTTTTTGGGAGGTTGGGCTATATTTTCTTTTTGCATGAAGACTGATACAAAGAATGATTTAAATAGCTCTGCTTTCTCTGTATTGCCTGTTCTCTCTTTAGTGGATCAACTGGTTCCCTGACTTTTTTTTGTCATTTATATGTTGAAAGAAACATTTAAAATTATGTTGGACTTTTGTTACAAGTCTTTGTTCATTTTGAGCCTTTGCTTTCCTGACTTCATTTTTGCAGATTTGGGCTATCTGCTGATATTCTGATTTAGTTATGTGTCCCTCTTTCGATTTTTTGTACTTATCCTTTTTGACAGATAGATCTTTATGCAACCATGTTGGTTTTTTCTTGGATTTCTTGTTTTTCTTTTTCAGTGGTATTGTGATGGATTGGGGGGCTTTTATTATTATATTTTTCAGATGTCTATGGAGATTCTCTGTCATCCAGGTCATGGTTGTTCCATGAGTTGCTTTTTCATGAGGCAACTGGATTTTCTGATTTTTTCTTTGAAGAAGCTTCACTTTTCATCCAAGAAGCTTCTTCAGCTCTGACTGGATGATGGGAAATGGTGCTTCTTGGATGAGAAGTAAAATGTCTTCAAAGAAAAAATACAGAAAGTCCAGTTGCCTCTTGAAAAGCATCTTTGGTATATTTTTTCAGTTTCCCATGCTTCTTAAGTTGTTTTCCCCTTTAGGATTTTTGTCCATGGAATCTTTATTAGGCTCTGAGTTTGTTAAAATCAGCTCTTTCAAAGTTTAAGAAAAGGGTGGATTATATTCATTATATTTATATGTGTTTTCATTATATTGTGTTTTCATTTCATTATATGTGTTTTTATTATATTGAATTCCAAAATGACTTGGTCACTGTCACCCAAGGTTCCAGTGACTTCAACTCCTTCTCTTCTTCTATGTTAGTAAAAATTAGGTCCAGTGTAGCTTTTCCTCTAGTTCCCTCCTCTATCTTTTGGATGTCAAAGGTGTCAGCGAAGATGGTTAGGAATCTGTTCAATCTCCCACTGGTTGCAGAGTTTGTCTCCCAGTTGAAATCAGGGTAGTTAAAGTCCCCCTATGCTGTGGTATGTACATACATTTGTTAATTGAATAGCAAAGAGATTATATATTTCTTCCGCTTGGTTGAGTGGTCTGTACTTATAATAATGTCATTCCCCCCTTTTATAATGACCCATATGGATTCTAGGAGGTTTTCATCCTTGATTTTGTGTATTTCTGTTGTGATGTACTGTTTTTTTTTTTTATATATAATGAAACTCTTTTGTTAGGTCTGTTTCTTTTGAATAGTTTGTATTTTTCTATCAATACATTCCAGTCATGCATTTCATCCCACCAACTTTCAGCAATGGCAACTATATCATATCTGCCTTCATGTGCTAATACTTCCAGTTAACCAGGGGTGAAATTCAAAAATTTTCCCTACTGGCTCTGTGAGCATGGCTTGATGAGTGTGGCTTGGTGGTCATGTGATTGGATGGGTAGGCATGGCCAAATCGATGTCTCTTCTTTGCCCTTGTTGTGTTGCCCTCTCTCTCTCATCTCAGGCAAAGATGTTGCAAGGGGGAGGCTTGACCCCCCCCCCCCAGGAGCTGCAAAGCGTTTGCTGCCCCTCTGGCACCCACCAAACCTCCTCCTTCCCACTGGGCATGCGAGCGCTTCTGGCAAGGAGGAAGAGAAGCGCAGTGGGAGGAGGTTTGGCGGGTGCCAGAGGGGTGGTGAGCACTTTGTGCTCCTGAGACGGGGCACGGAAGATCGTACCCTCCCCTCACAGGCCAGGGAACACCTGAAAAGGGTTCCAATCCTATGCACTACTCTCTGTCTCCACACGCACAAGTCCATCCACCACTGATATCACTCCTGTTGCTGACACGGGTGCACCCGGGCAGATGTGGGGCCAAATAGGAGTGATTGTTTGGTTTGGTGAACTGAACCAAATTGTCCCTACCATCTTGGCTGAGGTGGGCTGTGGTGGTCAAATTTCACCACGCAGTTAACCTTGTTTGTTCCCTAATCTTTGAGTGTTAATGTATAGGCATTTAAGTCCTTTATGGGTCATAAGTACATGTCTTATATCTCCTACTTTGTAACTGGGATTTCCATCCTTTCCATTACTCTCTTCTTTGATATCTTTTTCTTTTTTATTTCTTCTTTCTCTTTATTCCCTACCTCCTCATGTGATTGGTTTTTGGTATCGTGATTTTTGCTTGGAATTAAATTCTAAAAGCCTTGAAGATTAGCCCATAATAATATTCATACAATAGAGCAAAAGACGAATGTTCAAGAATTGAATTTTTAAAGATTTTTTTTTACATTTCTGAAAAAAAATATTTTATTTTTTGAATTTTTAAATTTTTTAAAAAATTAATTTAAAAAAATTAAAAAAAATTAAAAATTTTTAAATTTTATTAATTGCAAGAAGAAAAATACAATCTTGAAAAAACATAATGTAAAAAATGACTTGATTTCCAAAATGTGTGACATGGATGTATTAAGTCCAGAGAAGACCCAAATTATACATTCAACAAAGGTAAAATAAGCTAATTAATCAATGAAAAAGTGTAGAGTCTAGAGGTAGTTTAGTTAGTCTGAGATTCAATTAACAAAATAAGAAGCTCCAACAAAACAAAGAAGACTATGTCTAAATTGAACACAATAAGGAAGCAAGAATACGGGGGGCGGGGGGGAAGCTATAGATAAACCTTTAGAGATAGATCAATGGCAACATGTCACTCATAGAAAAGCAAAAACAAAAACCAAGAATGATGCCCCTGTTATCCAGTGCAATCCAGTCCAGTTCAGTCTTGTTGAAGCTAAGCAATCATTTTCATATCCTTCTCCCAAAAATAAACATGTAGACATCTGGAAAAGGGACATCATCAAATGTTCCAGTGACAGGAAGAAAAATAGTACAAATTTCCAAGGAAAAAAAAGACATGTTTTGTGATTTTTCAGATAAATGGAATCAACAATTTATAGACTGGACAATCAATTTAGGGAAATTTATTGTCTCCCAGGAGATCAGAGATTTGACTAATAAGCTTACTAAAATAAATAAATCCACAAATTATTATCCCTTACTCTTCTTTTATGTGAGGAAAAATGATACAACAAAGAGCCTGAAAACAATATCAAGGAATTATAAACAGCTTGCCACGAAAGCCAAAATGTTAATGAGCACAAATGGTGCTTTCATCTGTATTTCAAACCAGAACTCTGGAGAAATTTCCTGACAATGAGAACAATTAATCAATGGAATGGCTTAATTTCAGAGCTCCATCATTGGAGGTTTTCAGAGAAAGATTGGACAATCATTTGTTTCCAATAGTGTAGGGTTTCTGTCTTGAGACGGATTGGATAAGATCTACAAGATATCTTCCAAACTTGTTGTTCTATGTTCTATGGTTAAGAAGTTTATAAATATGATTCTTTAACAACAAATCAGGACATTCTTATTGCATGTAGTTGAATTAAGTAATCAGGACAGGGTGATGTCTCATTATGAGAACAAGTTGTCAATCCGTTACACAACAATAGATAGATGGAAACAGCAGATATAGACCTGTAGCTCATTGTATTTGGAAACAGATGTATTTGAAATTTGAACCTTTGATTTTATATAATGGTCAATATCTTGTATATTTGATAAACAGCTGTATTTTGTAAAATTAGTTTGTAAAATCCCTAGCTTTTCCGCAATTATTATTACGTTTATCGCAGTCAGTCAGATATTCAGACTGAATTTGGCGTTCTATCCACTTATTGAGTCCTTCTGAAAGACCTGGGATATACAGATGTGAATATTTGATGTACTTAAAGGTATTGTTTTAGGATGTAAGCTGTTCCAGGTAAATCTGCCTTTTGCAATTAAATAATGATGAATTTGTCAATGTTGGTGATAACCTAACAAAAAGGAGATAGAGTTGTGTTATATGTTAAAAAAAATTATACCTCTGCAGAAAAATGCACAAAATGAAGGATAAAGGCCTTAAATTTATTTTGTTAATATAAAAAGAAAAAGGAATGAGATTACCATAGGTGTATACTACATACCACCCAACCAAGCAGAGAAAATAGTTAAACATTTTCCTAATCAGTTATCTAAAGTGTGCAGGAAACAAAGGACAGTAATTATGGGGACTTTAATTACCCTGACATCAACTGGGAGACAAATTCTTGACTAAGCTAGTAAACAACTTTGTCACTCAAAAAGAAAAGAACTAAAGAGTCAGTTTTACTGGACACATTTTTAACTTTCTTCCCCCTTTTATGACCCTGTAAGCCTTTAAATTGGGGGTAGAGTTGGAGCAACTGAATGGAGGTGAGTGTTTACTGGCATGATGCCCTTCCTGACGCCTATGTGGAGTTTGCAGCGGATATTTTCTCTTTCAGATTGACAGAAAAACCTCTGTCACTACCTAGGATTGAACTCTCAATTTTCCAAGTGAAAGTTCATGAGATATCACCTGATGGTTATAGATTAGCTAGAAAGCTGGAAACTATTTCCTTCCTTTGCTACTCTTGACCTACCTCCTCTTACAACAAGTAATTTTTTAGTTTCTCTTTTCTTGCCTATGTTGTTGATAGCTACCACAAACATGTATAAAGAATTTACATGAAAAATGTAGTTGAGGTATATATTTGATTCAGATCTTTACATGTTTGTAGAGACCCTGGTGGTTTCAGAAAAAAGTATTCAAGATTTCAGTCCCATCACTAATCTTCATAAAAATGGTACCTCTTATTTTCCTTGTGATGGTTGCAGTTCTCAACACTTTAAATAATTGGAAGTCTCACTAAATTAATACATTTCTTCTCAGTTACAATGAATTGTTACTGGTTTATAGAGGGATATTGATTTTAATTTCAAAATTTTGTAAAAACAAATAGCACAATCAGAACCCTTTCCCTCAGTTTTACAAAAATGTGATCAATACTTTAACAATAACAGTTTAGTTTTGTTGCTTGTATTCTGGTATTTTTATTGCTTTGAGCAATATTATATACTTTGATAGAAATGAGTGTTAAAATATATTTTTCAGTTAATGTTTGACATCTACATATTTATATAAAGAATGCTATTGTAATGTAGCAGAAAGATATCCTTCTATTTGGAAATCAGAATATTCCTTTACTGTATTTTTTACTGTATTTTACTGTATTATTTACTGTATTTTCATTTCTAGTTTCATATGTAATAATAGGTAGTATTTATATGTTTAAGTAAGGAGACATCTTCATTTTTAGAAGACTGTTAACTGAGAAAGAAACTATAGTGAAGAATAGTGTTGGGCAGTTTAGTTGTAAAATAGGACTATTATACGGGCAAAATTGGCAGCTGCATCTTCTTGTAGTCATCACCCAGATTTTTCCTGCCAAGTTTGTATACATTTAATGCAGCAAAACTGTCAGAGTACACACAGTATGACTAGGTGTGACCTCACAGGAGCAAATACAGCACACAGGTTTGTATTTACATATAGTAGTTTTATCCATACAAAAGCATATATATAGATACAAGTACTTTGATACAGGCCTTGCACAAACAGAAATCAGATACACCACAGAAACACACATGGAGAAAGAGATATGGTCTCACATGGTCTCTCTTATATTACAGCTTCTTAAAGTGGTAGCAGTCAAATAACCCTGCTGACTCATTGCTACCATTACATCATTATTATATTACAATTACAACCTTACAGCAGCTAGTTAGCTATTAAATAATCATTACCCTGACACTCCTCCCATTTAAAGCTGAACAGCTGAAGGTTTAAAATATTCATGATGTTCTCTATTATGTCCATGCCTCCTGCTTCAGTTTCTACTTTCACTGCTACGTACACTATTAATACTATTACTACCACTGCTTCTGGAACTGCTTCTAATTTCATTTTCTAATGGCTCTGTACAATCTATCTCATTAATTTCCATTACATCCTGCTTACCATCTCTTGGTTCAATAGCTTCACTTTCTCTATCCAGCTCAGTCTGGTTTCTCTCTCTGTCTGATATTCTCTGTAACTTCGGCTTCCTCCATTTTTCCTTAGGCAATGACCATGTCCATATCTCTTGGTACTTACGGGGCTACCTACTCTAACCCTACTTGCAGTGAACCACTCAAGAGATATTCATTTATTACACTTTTCATGTCTCCTAGGTATAACTCTGTTTGCCTTCAGTTTTTTCTACTCACAGGATACACCCTTGATTTAGCCTCCTTACAAACAGCGCAATCTAAGTATATCTTGCATTGCTTTAGTTTAAGTCCCCCAGCTTGGTCTGACATCTTCTGCAGTATTTTCAACTTGCATACCCCGACCTCCTGTGCAATAAATGTACACAGTTGGCATGTGTGAGAGTATTCATAAGCATTCATGCACAATTATGCTCCTACCTTCCTAGAATGTATAGACCATCCTTCTTAACCCTAGTGCATAAATTCTTCCACCTTTCCCGATGGAGTACTGTCCTCCTGCAAACAGTATTTCATACACTTGACTGTCTAACCTGGAAACACTCAACAGATTATGATGTAGGTCAGGTACATATAGGATATTATCTAATGATTCTTCTATCTCAGGCACATACACTTTACCTGCCCCTTTAACAGCAGGTCATTGTCCATTGCCACACTAAAGTCTGCTTATCTGGTCTCAAACCAGAAAACATTTGTCGATTATTAGCAATATGCTGACTTGCCTCATTGTCCAACACCCAAGTGTTCTTGATGTTTTCAAATGTTGCTGCTGCCAGGGAAAATGACAATGGTGAAGAACCATTCCTCATGTAGCCCTACATCCTTGTTTTGCTGCTTCTCTGTTTCTCCTCTCAGGGCAGCGTCTCTGGAGATGTTCTGTAGACCCATACATGTAGCACTGCTTCACTGTGTAAATAGTCTCAGCTGTTCTGCTGGCATCCCGGGATATTGCAGATGTTGGCTTGTCCTGAGCATTATCTCCTCCCTTTCCTGATAGTCTCTCTAGCCATTTCTGTTCTTCCTCCAACGGTCGGGCAGTCAAATATGTCATGGTTAAGTTCCTCTCTTGCATGGATTCTAAGCTAGTCACAAGAACATCCCATGAAGTGTCCAAAGAACTGAGCACGACATATACCTTGTGTGCCTCAGTAAACATCATTCCTCTTTCCTCTAATTCCAGGAATGTCTTTCTCATAGCCTGCAGGTATGTGGACATGCTCTACCCTGGCTTCAGTTGTGCTTTATACAGTCTCCTTGTCAGCAACACTTTACTGCCTACAGTCTCTCTAACATACACTGTACAAAGCCCCTCAGCACTCTTTCGCAGACTGAAGACCTGTCACATGTAACAGCTGACTATCTTCTACAGCCAGAATTATGCTGGCTAATGCCTTTTCATTTCTTCTCTGGTCCCCATCATCCAGGACTGCTGGTGGATTAGTAACTATTGTCTACAACTCCTCCTTTCTCAGGTACATCTCCATCTTTACACCCCAGGAGATGAGTTTGTCTCATTCAACTGAGACACCATGAAACCTCCTCCCATTACGCTGACAGAAGCCATGTTGCTTGTTTCTGTTACAAGCATTAACCACTTACAAACCATGATACATAACCCCTCTGGCTCTGGTGCATGCTGTCACTGGGTTTCTCTTCTCTCTGGTTTCTCTAGTCACTCTGGGCTTCTCTCTGGATTGGGCCCATGACCTGCCAAAGTGCACTCAGTGTGACTAGGTGAGACAACCCAGGAGCAAACTCAGCACACAGATTTGTATTTACATATAGTGGTTTTATCCATACAAAAGCATATATACATATAAGTACTTTTATACAGGCCTTGAACAAACAGCAATCAGCAAACCACAGAAATACCCTCACTTGGTCTGTCTTATATTATAGCTCTTAAAGTGGTAGCAGTCAAATAACCCTGCTGACTCACTGCTACCATTGCATCATCATTACATTACAATATTACAGCATTACAACCTTACAGCAGCTGGTCAGCTATTAAATCATCATTACCCTGACAAAAACTAAGAACTTAAAAAAACCCTCAAGTTGCTTCTTGATTATCTAAAATATTAGTTTAATCTTTAAATGGTCAGTTTTCCTGCTTACACTTTACTTGTATTAATTCACAGAATATTGTTTGTTTATTGAATAAAACTGCACAATCACAATGTGTTTCAGGCTTGTAAATCTCATAGCAGTCAGTAGATTGTCTGTATTCACAAATCAAATGTACTTGTGATTTATTTTGAAACAAATAAAATTTAAAATAAGTTAGACACATATCATACCCATCCTCAGACAACCAAAATAGCATAATTTGTTTGGTGCAATTTTTGTTTGTTTTTGTGTTGAAACTGCTCATGCTCTGCAGTTATGTAGCTTATCAGGACACCACCACCACCACCACACAAAAATAAGCCATAAATTATTCCTTCAGCCTATTTGGACTAAGGCCTAAAATAAAACAACCAACCACATTATAATTTAGCCTTTTAAAAGAAACCAGTGATGCTTACACACACACACACACACACACACACACACACACACAAGGCACACGTTGCTTCTATATTGGATACTTTCAATTACTGTGAAAGGTGAAGAGCTAGGATAATAATATCAATTTAAAATGGGTTTTTTTAAATTGTTGCATGACAATAATATGTTTTTTTTTCTCTGTAGGTTTAGTAATAATGATAGCCAGAGAAAGGCTATTGATTCCACTTTTCATTTTTCTAAACAAACATTGCACTTTACAACATTCATTTTTAAAGATCTTGCTACCAATTTTTCAGAATTCCAAATAAGTCCTTACTTTTAAAAGGGGAATATGTTATTTTTTGTGTTGTATGCTTTTAACAGTTTATATGAAGCGTTAATATGATTAAAATATTCAACACATATGATGCCTCTGGGGAAAATGCCACTGTTTTTTCTCATTTTAATTTACTGTACAAGTGCTCCTTTCAATTCTGCATATGAATACAAGCTCATACTCTCTTTTACATATGCATAAAATGCTGTTTGAAAAGTAGAGGAACTTCTGAATTGTGTTCTTAATCTGAAATCAAAACAAAGTACTCATTGTAAAGCTGTAAAAAGCTTAATTTTAGACCAAGAGACAAAGCACTTTCAAGCTGTGGACTTTAAAAAATAATTAATCGGTGCTTTTTCTTTCCACATTTTATCAGTAACAATAAAAGCACAAACATTTTTATTCCTTAAAAAATAGAAGATTCAATCATTAAAGGGATGATTCCCATTATGACATTTTAAAAATCTATGAAAGACTGAAACTGAATGATTACATGAACTCTAACAAGGTATTCTAAAATTATGCAACTACAAAACAGGATTTTAAAAAAACTTCTTTTGTATAAAGAACATCTGGAGAAAATACTTTGGAACAAAAAGATACTTTTGTTTGAAACCTAACTTTGTGATAAACTATGAATTGTCAACCTGCAGTAAATGATGGCATTCTATAAAAATAAGAATGAAACTTGAACGTATTGTATGTCAAAATGCCTATTAATTCTAGAAGGATAATGATTACACCTTCTGCAGAGTTGACAAAAAATGTGCATGCCTTTTGAAATTTAGTGAGGTCATATACATAATATGTACAAAAATTCAAATAATAAATAAAAGATAAATCATGCCTTGAGGGTTAGCAAGTATGATTAACCTGCAAAAATAATCAAGGTCCTCTGGTATTTAATTCTGCTACAATGTTTTCACATAAATCATATGTCAATACAAAAAAGAAATATTATTAACTGCAGGTAAATTAAAAATTATAGCTAAGTATAATGATTAGAAGCTGTTTTTGTTACTGACATTATTATCTGGATAAGAATAACATTTCCTCAAAGGAATACTTTGAAACAAATTTAATGAGAAAATATCAGGCATTTTTTTGAGAACCAGACAATAGCTTGATATCTAGTTTATCTTAGCTGCAGCTATTAGGCAGTTGTTTTGGTATTTGAGTGTATAATTTAATTTCCATATAAACAGCATAGTTAAAAAAGACAAAATTATTGTAGATCTTTTAAAGCTAACAAAAATACAGCGTTATCCGAGCAACATTCAAAAAGTGGTATTTTTCTGTAGCAAAACGACTAAAGACTTGATACAGTGCATATAAATCCTTTTTTGTTAAAAGAACAAAATGTTTAAATATTAAAGTTAGCGAAACGTGATCTAATATTTAAATATCAAAGTGCTAAATTTCACTGCCTTAAAAGTCACTGCAAATACATGGTAAGATCAGGTTTACTTGTGCAAGACATACTACATACTTAATTAGTTAACAGAAAGGTCACATACATGTGTATGTGTATGAGACTACCCAAACCCATTATATAACTGAGTTGTTGTGAGTAT
Source organism: Laticauda colubrina (assembly GCA_015471245.1). Taxonomy (NCBI): domain Eukaryota; kingdom Metazoa; phylum Chordata; class Lepidosauria; order Squamata; family Elapidae; genus Laticauda; species Laticauda colubrina. The sequence continues at coordinate 18,603,837 of BLBF01000044.1, read as the reverse complement.
ACTATTTCATTTTCCTTGTAACAGGTTCCCGTGAGCTGGCAGTCATTGCAATAAATAGAGGAAAATTTTTACAATGTGTCATGCATACAAATATTTATACAAATGAAGACACTGTGCAACAAATTATTTCATATTAATATGGCATTAACAGTAAACATACAAAAAAAAGGAAAGTACATACACGGAATGTTTAAAATGCCTTCATAGCATTTACATTCAGTCTATTTCTACAATTTTTTTTCATCCAAATTGCCTTGAATCTATTACTAATTCAATTAAGTTCAGTTCTAGCCTTACTATGTCCATGCTAATCCTGCCTACTTCACATGTTCTACACTGCTACTGACTTAATCAGCCAATGAATAAGCATATGATCTTTGCTTAATGCCTTGCTGTCAACATATACTAACTACACCGTTGAAGAATTTTGTCTTAGAAATTAGTGCATGTAATATAGCCAGTTTCTTCCATTTTATTTCTTTTACTTCTCTTTTGGATTAAATTAAATTACAGCTCATAAACAAGACTCAGCAAAGATAGCACCTTAAAATTGCACTTGAATATGAGAGCTAACAGCCACTGTCATTTTACTATATTTTATTTATGAAATCATGGATGAACATTATTCAGGGAAAAGGAGAGCAAAAAAATAATTTATGTGAAGAGAATGAGGCCTGGTATGAATATGCTAAAGCTATAAATTAAGAAAATGTATGATATTGAAACCAGTTGTTATTAGTCTTGTTTTCAAACACATTGCAATGACAATTTTCTATCCACTACATAAGAACAGATGCTATGGAAATAGCTTTTATACAGTTAATAGTAGCATTCTGGCTGAAGTAGCATCAATAAAAGTGCCATTAAAAAAACAAACCTGCATTTAATCTTTCTATTCTATAATTCCCATCTCCAAGACTGTAAATTATATCTTAGACCTCAGTTTGCAAAGACATATAAATATTGGGAAAAGTCCATATATATGATCAAGGGCTGGAATTACTTCTTTCCTCATTTAACAAAAGCAGCATTGTTTTAAGTCAATACAGATATTTTTGCCTGCTCTGGTAAGTAGTTGCTTTTCACAACTTGACCTTTAGAATGGTAAGGTGTCCAAAAATAGTTTGTCAATAATGGAAGGAGGTGGCACTAAATCTTCCAATTTCAGGTAAAAGATCCGCTGCAGTCCTAGCGTGCAGAGAGCACGCAGGTCAGCCAGGACACCAAGAATTTTAGATTCTGCAGATTCAATGAGTTGTCTTTTGCTCTGACAGTTGAAGGCCAAGTGATCTTTCAAGCTGCCCATGATTTTGTTGCATAGCTCATGCACTTTCTTTGGTTCTTTTAATCCATGACGGTCTGCAAAACAATAGCAGACAAAAAAATTCAATATCCACATTATGGGAATGAGTGTGTTAATGATTAATTATAAAAAAGAAATACTAATGTAACTATTCTGTAGCCCAGTATGTGAACATGAATAGAAGTGATGTCTCAATCCAGTGAAAAGTAAGTACAATGTCAGCTAATCCCAATCTTACAACTACACTCAAGCACTACACTCAAGCACTGTACTTTATTTTCCAGTCAGAGACTTAAACAATTATATGAGCACAGCATTCCAAATGGTGGATATCCTTATATTTCACAGAAATTATTTTTCTCCAGGATTTGAAGCCTGAGCTGCCACAGAAGATGTTTTAGAGATTTCCTAGCTTCCCTATACAGTAGTTGTAGATGCTCAATATCTATGGCAACCATTATTTATTCAGTGAATTCAAGGGGAGATCAATATCCATTGCTAGCTCCATCAGTGCAAGACCTGGAATTCCAGCAGGAATTTGCAGATACTCTTTTAAGAAAATACAGACAGCTCAGCCAATCTTTGCTATTTGGATTATTTTGTAGTTTTTCAGTATATTTACTTTTAAAGGGGTTATTAATTAAAATAATATCAAAGTTAGCTATTTTATATCTTAAAATAAAATATTAATACTGAAAAATATGATGCTGTCTAGGTCAGATAATCCTAAAGCATGTACACTATTTTCCAATATTGTGCTTCTATTAGATGACTTAGCAAGAGGAGAAAATTTGATATTTTGGGGTAACAAAAGGTAAGGACAGAGTAATTTAGAGCACTATCAGCCAAGTCTCAATCTAATCCAGCATTAATGCTATGACAAAGACCTCCTTGATGGAAAGCAAAAACAGCTGTGTACACAACTCTCCTTTGTAGTTACTCTCAATTTTCCAAGTAACTGGCATTTAGAAGTACATTGCATCTGAACATTTAGCCTTTTTACTGTTTAATTCCTAACCTCACAGAACTACATTTCCCAAATACATTTTAAATGAGATGTTTCTTTGTTTATTGTAGTCTTATTTTCATTGTCAATTGGAACTTCTGTTATCTACTCCAGTTTCATTGTTGGAGGCTTTCAAGAACTATTTGTCCAAAATGGTATAAGGTCTCCAGCATTAGGCAGGGGCTTGGATTAGAAGATCTCCAAGGTCTTTTCTAGCTCTAAGATTCTATGATATTAGAAAATGAATTCTCAGTCATTTTATTTAGAAAATCACTAGATTTATGTATTTAGCATATTGAATATCATACATGGACTAGCAATATATATTAATATTTCACCAGATTAGTAAAACACAATAAAATATAAATGTTAAAAAGATATATATTCAAATGCCAATGTCTAGGCCATCTAACCACTAAAACACAGCATCATTTATTTTTTTAAAAATTAGATACTGGACTGGTATATGCCTCAGCTTACAGGCAGTCACGATATGATCTATAGTTTGATGTGGGACCTCTCAACCATGCTGAGGGGAGGACACTGTGCCCCAATTATAAAGAGACCTGGCAATGCCATGTGGGGTGTGAATCTTGTACAGGGTTTTACCATTCCAGTGATAGTTCAAAGTCTAGCATCTTTTTGTGGGGTCATTTATATGTCTTCCTATATCTTCCCATTTGGCTTTCCATTGGGAATTGAAGTTAAAGTTATTGGGCAGATGTTTTGCAGCTCCTGCTGGATTTGCTGAAATTTAGTGATTCTGTATATTGTTCAACATACTTTTTATGTTGAGCTGCATCCAAGCTGTGTAAGAGATTGTCAGCGATCTCTGGATCACCACTCTGTAGGAAGATTTGGTAGAGTCCTTCAAGCTCTTCATTCCATTCTGGGATGTATTCTCTGCTAAATCCTCAACATATATGTTTTTTTCACTGAGGCGATTATTGCCTTCATGAATCTCTACCTCATGAACCCCTACTGATAGTACTGACTACTTGGTGGAACATAGTTTAATCATTATTTTCAGCCAGTTGGGTTTTTGAAAGTTCCATCAGGGTCTAGGGGTACAGCAAATTAGGGATTGTGGATTCCAACTTCTACCAGGATAGGATGGTGTTGGCTATGCAGGAATATACCCATTATTTTCCTGTTTATGGAGACTGGTTGTGAGTTTGAGCCTTCTGTGATGATTCATATGTTTTTATTGGTTTTGGCGTTCCATGCCACTGATTTAAACATGCCCTTGTCTTTAATAATGAAAATCAGTTAGACTTTGTTTGCTGCAGTTGGACAATTGTTTGCCATTGTCATCCACTGTCATCAATGGAGAAGTATTAATGTGATGGCTATTGAAGTCACCTGGGTGGATTGTTGGGTGCGGCTTGATGTTCAAGAGATGCTGTGGCCATGCTGTCAGAGGTGGTTTATAGATGTTCTCTATTGTTAGATTGCCTGGTTTAGAAACTACTTTGTGGATACTATTATTTGCAGAGGTAGACAATAAGGAGGCATTTTCTACATTCCTACTGACATATGTAGCAACGCTGTAACCATGGTGGCAGGTGGCTCCCAATAGATTGTAGTCATGAATCTTGCCTCTTTTGAGTTGCTAGTCTTCATTCTCTATGTGCATTTCTTGGAAGATGGCCATATCTATGTTACTGTCCAATAAAAGTTTGGAAACATATTGACTCTTGGATCTGCTGAACCTCTCAACATTGATCTGGCAAATTCAAACAATATTACCAATCTCTCTTATCATTTGAGCCTGAAAAGATTCAGGTTTTGATTTTGTTGCCATGTATTCTGAGAGTCAGGATAATCTACAGAGTAATCTGGTTGCCAGCAATTATTAGTTCATTTAGTTAACACTGTCATGCTACCCAAGGTGCACCACAAAGAAGCGAATTCACTTTACATCTTCACACATTAAAAGCAATCTCAGGATTCTTTTTTTGTGGTGAAGTTAAACAGTATCAGTGATCTCCTTTGAGAGGGCAAGGAGATGTGATCAGACTTCTATCAGGAGTATTGCAATTAAAGCTCCATCCCTTTTTTACATGTATTCCAATGTGTAACATCCTTGATAAGTTTAACAAGTTTATATTACAGTATAGATGTATTCTGGAGCAAAATGTTTACAGCTCTTATTTAAATGCAGAATCCCAGAAATATCTTCCTTTGAGGATATCCAGACTTAAGACTTAAGCTATTCCTGTCATATGTTCATAGCGGCTTGATTCTAAGCATTTGAAAAAAAAATATCCTGCCAAATATTGTCCAGTTTGGCAAGATCATGAAAAACATTCTGATCAGATTAGAGACTGCTATGTCTACCCATTGCACAATTCTGTTGCTATATATAAAATATATAGCAAAAAACCCCACTGTATTCAAAACATTAAATACATGGAAAATGAAAAAAATAAGAACACATAATAAGATAAAAGCACATTGCACCACACAAGTCATATTGTATAGTCATATTAGTCAAGCATATCTGACTTCCTGGCTAAATTCCTGAGCAAAGGACTATGTCTCCAGGACCGTCTTAAAGACTGTCAGAGATGGTTAAGGTTAACCACATGGTTCTAAAGATAACAAAAGCCTTGTACCAGCAGCAGCTCAAGCTGTGGATACACAATAGAATATTTCTCCAGTTCCATTATATTAATGGTGCTGTGATATCCTGGAAAACTTAGCAACATGAATTCAGTTGAATCTTTGGAATAATGTGTATAATTCGTATTGTAATTTTGATTTTTTTAGCCTGAGTATTGAAAAGATATAATGTGTTCTAATGTAATTTTATATTAAAATTTATTGAATTGCATTGCAGGCATACATTCTTTTTGGAATTTATTAAGATGAAAATTTGCTCACACATAGTGGAATATAAATTTCCAGAAAACAAATTTACTGATATTTTGAATAAAAAAAAATACTAACCTGTAATCATACTTAGAGCTGACAAACATGCTAAGGCTGGGATGTCAAGGTTGAGGCTTTGTAAATTTAAAGAAAAATCTTTAATTGAGTCAAGCCACTCCCCAAATCCACGAAGGCACTGAAGTCGATGAAGTACAAGTCCTTTGCAGAAAACAAGCTTGTCTTCACTAATGTCAGATCTTCAATGAAAAAGAAAAAAAATACTCTATGAATACAGCTAAATTTTCAGTATATATCCTGCTGCATAATGTATATTATCTAAATACTCCATACATGTTTCTCATTTTGAAATATGCTATATTTGGGGCATATAAAACAAGCTGATGTCACAGCCAATTTATTAGGATAGTCACTGAATATAATTGTTGCTATTTGAGTATTATTCTACCTATGCTGGTGGATAAAGACAGACAGAGGCAGGTAAAAGAAAATGGAGTCAATGGGAAGATGAATTTAGATGGATCTGAAATTTCAGCCACTCAAGTAGTTACAAATATATTCCTGGATTATATCTTTTCAGATAGATAAGTCACATGTTTTAATGTTCTTCCATGAAATCAAATCCTTACCACAAAATATTTAGTATGTTGTTATAATATAATATTAATCAAATAACAATAATCTCCCAGATGATTAGGCATTTTTACAGACCAGTCAATCAAGTCAGTCAGTCAGTGAATGAGCTAAATAATATTATTCCTGCTTTCTGCCCAAGGGTACTCAAAGTGACTAATAATAAAAATGGAAAAGAAGAGAACTTAATAAAAGTGATTAAAATTAAAATTCCAAAGACATGGTGAAGAGGAAGGCTTTGACTATTGTAAAAGTCTAAAGAGAAAGAAAGCTCATATGCCCAGTGAATGGACCTCCAGAAGCCAAATAGATCTCCTAAATGGCCAAATGTGTTCATATTGAGATAGATATTACAGCTTCTTATATTGCCAAGCTATTTTAAATATTAAAACCAGTATCTTAAATTGTACCCAGAAAATGATAAAGAACCAGTGCAGGTCTTTCAACATAGTTCTTTTTAGTGTACCGTATGATTTAGCAGCTTTAGTGCTGCATTTGATATTCATTTAACCACTGAAATATTTCTTTAGGATAGCATCATTTCATTGATCAAATTGGGGTGTAACTATGGCATCAGGAAGTATTGCATGTTCAACCACTTTAGGAACTGTTGCAACTGTTCTACTAAACATAATCATTCAAAGGCTCCAGGATAGTATTTAGAAATCCAGAAACACCAGATAGAGGATAGAGAAGCACTCCATTTTGTTGTTCTAAGGAATTGCAAGCTTATAAAACTTTATCCAGAGTTCCAATATGACTATTTAAATTTTATTACTATTTAAAGTTGTTTTTAAAACTTCCAAAAAGTTTAAGATAACTAACAGAATCATACTACCTATAGCCAGGTCTCAGCATTATTTATACAAGGCAATTAAAATTTCAACAAATGTTCTCATTTCAATGACAGATTAATGGAAATTTGATTATTAGTTTTACTATATAATCGACTTTGTGTGTAAGTTAGCCCAATAAGATGTTCCAGAATTCTGCTTCATTCACTCCTACTTGCTTAAATATCCTAACAAGAGGGAAAACAGCAGCTTATTTATATAAATAAGCTGGTTTACAAGTTATCAATCCATAAAACAAATATTTTGTTTTAATGTTCTATTCAAGCATTCAAACTATTCAGTTTTTCACTATTCAATCTCAGATGTACCTTATGGATAGTCGTAATATAAAAAGTTCCAAAAAAGCTGACTCTATGAGTAAAGTTTGATCTTCTTTAGGGAGATCAGTAAATCCTGGGATTTTTTCTGCCCAGTCTCTAGATATTTCAATGGAGGCAGTGAGAAGATCGTAGAATTGTTGTACATGCTCTGCATCTGTACCTGCAGAAGTTTGTTCTGTAGAACAGTACTAGAAGAAAAGCAATTAAAAATAGAAATGAAAAAAAAACTTTTTTTCCTCTAGATAAAGATAGATCAGCACTGAATGATAAGAAATTATTATAAGCAGTCAAATATATTTTAGTCTATACCTGGAGCTTATGAATTTACTTAACACAAAGATACAGAGGAAGACCTTAGTAATTCTTGTATCATTGTTAAAAACTGGCTAACTCTTCTTTTGGTAACTCAACCAGGCAACCACTATTTCTTCCTGGAATGAATCTATTCTTGTGGATAACATGTTTTTCTGGATAAAATGCTGATGAGGGGCTCTCCAGTTTAAATTTCTATTTAAAGTTCATTTGTAGATATCAATCTGTCTTGCAGAATAATTTAGAGGGGTTTTTATGCATCTGTGTAGTTATTTTTATATGGCTGTGTCAATAACCTTGTATCCAATTTCTTTCTTTCTTTTCTTTCTTATGACAAAATACATTTATTTCAGATGGCCTAAATATCTTCATGAATCTCAAATGCAGCAACTAATAACAAGAAGCTGAAATGGGAAAGTACAAAGCTTGCTATTATAATCACAAAGTGATACAAGACATTGAAACAGAAAGAAAATATGGACACCAAGATGCTTTTTTCAACAGCAATATTGTATTGCATAAAATATGTCATTTCAATTTTTCAGATAAAAGAAACTTTTACTGCTTACTTGGGTAATATTACCACCAGCCACCTCCATTTTTTACAAGACTATGCAATTTATGACAGACATAGCTTTCCACTGTACTATTGTATACTTGCAATCAGTCCTGTTTAAAAATTAATATTATATAGCCACATTAGACATTGTACACATAGGATAACCAACACCATCTTATTAGTAGTCATAATCTTGAACAAGCCCCAGCCCAGCAAAGTCAACCAATGGATACTATGTCTGATCATTTAAAAGTTGTTGAGAGTTTAATGAACTACTAGAAAAACCCAAATCCATTTCCCTAGTATATATCACTCACTAAGATGATTAAAATAGTCCCAGTCTTTTATGAAAGCCCAACAGAAATGAATATGGATGATTAGCAAATTCCAATTGTATCTGGAAATATGAGGCCTCTCCCTTTTTAAACATTTTGTGTGAATGACTAACACATTTTTCCAGGACTTCCAGATAAAAAGGAGGGATTTTTTTTTAAAATCTTGTGAATGCATAGTCTCCTTTAAGCAGAAAGAGACATAACCAGGGGTGGGTTTCTACCAGTTCGCACCTATTCGCTAGAACCATTGTTAATATTCTAAGCAGTTCGGAGAACTGGTTGTTAGAAGAAATTACTGGCCTAATCCTGTAATGAAGGCAGGAAGGAAACATTCTAGTGTTGCTTATAGAAACTGCCTTTCGGTTAACCCTTATTACATTCTTGGCAGGACTAGACTTCCTGTCTCAGGAATGTCTCTGGAGTTTTTTTCCCCTCCTTTGCTGGTACTCTGCTTGTGTGGAGTGACCATTCAAAGTTACAATGGCACTGAAAAAAGTGACTTATGACCATTTTTCACACTTACGACTATTGCAGCATCCCCACAGTCATGAGAGGCCAGACGAGGAGATGCGTGCTTCGATGTGAGTGATATTGAGTTGGCCACACCCAGCCAATAACATGACCACTAAGCCACACCCACCACTTAAGCCACACCCACAGAACCGATTGTTAAAAATTTGAATCCCACTCCTGGATATAACCCTTATTCAATAAAGAATTAATAAAAATATTAATAATTAAGGCCAGTCCTCACCTTGACAATTTAGCAATCCATGACATTCATCATGGGTTTTCCATGATCTCTCCTCAGGGAGGATTTTTTAAGCAGTGGTGTGATGATACACTCAGAACTTTTTACTGTTCTAGTCACTTGGTTGCATCAGAATGCACTAGTAGGTACATGATCCTATAAGTTGTCTCAGTTCAGGAACATTGCTCAATAGAACCCTTCTAAATAACTTTCAAGAGTTGAGAGTTTGGACACTATTTTATGGTGGTTACACTTCTATATCAGCAGATATTTCCAGTCAATGATCATGAGGGGTAGTGTTCAAGCCTCTGAAGCATTACATTCAGAGGAAACCTGTGGCAAAACTCATTCTCTGGTTTAAGAGGAGGTGTCATCTACCTGCCAGTGACATCCGCTTGTATGCAAACAAAGTAGATTCAGTTACAGCTCTTATGAGAAGACCAAATCTTCTCTCCAAATCTAGTAGCTTGATTTTGTTTAATTTTGATTTAAGCTTCTGTATCAAATAAGTAAGTATAATATCTTTTTAGTTTTTACTTCACTAATTACTGGAAGCTCAAACATAGAAAGTTATTGATTTTTTTTCTCTCCTTTTGTCTCCTGAAGTTAATGAATTTCTGTAAGTAGGAATATTTTGAAAATATTGAGATAGTTCTAGGAATTATGTCTTACTGACTGTTTTATTGTCCTGAATAAAAATATTGATCCATCTGACTTTCAAATATTTGATCATATTTGGAATGCTTTTTGTATCTGGAACCTGCGACAATTACCTCATTACTCTCAGCAGACTTTCAATGTAATGTAACTATTTAAATCACTGTTGTTTTTGCAAAAAAAATATTGTTATTATAATTCAGCACATAAATGTATAACTTAAAACCCAGAGTACTAATTAAATATTTTTATTCAGAAAAATATGAAACCTACTCTGGAGTAATCAAGTTCCTGGGGTGCAGAATCAGATAGGGCTTGTGCAAGAGCATTCACCATGCTGACTGGAGGAGATGGAGGGGAGGGTTGTAGAGGTTCTTGCTGCAAAGGACTCTTTGGTTTTGAAGGTAGCCGTCCTCTTCTTCCTTTTAAACTATCAGTACGGACAACTAGTCAAGGAACAAAAACAAAATCACAATCAAGCCTGAAAGGTACCATGGCAAAGTTCTACAAGGAACCTAATAATAGGTTATAATAGAATAACACCTTCACATAATAAAATCAAACAACAAAAGTATTTATCTTTTATAGATGTATATTATTAATAACAGGTTTCACTTCATTTATATAAATGGATGTTAATGGGGAAAGAATCCATACCATCAATTTAACAATGTCATTCATCTTAAGTGTAAGTATGAGTCTTTCATAGTACGCCCATAAATTAGAAAGACCCTAAGACATTTGCAATTAAAATATTATATTTGACCTTACGTAGAGTGAAATTTAATACATGCATCTTATGGCTACATAAATGTAGGAACAAGATAGTTATAGGTTTTCTTCAGGCATAGTTTGCATTAATGATTTTAATTAACTATAATGCGAAGTAATTAAAAATTAAGTTGATGCATTAAAACATCAACAGATATGCATTCTGAGTTATTGCAGGATATGTATGATAAAATATAATTTAAAAAACATACAATAAAATACACTTTAATAATACTTTCTTAATCATACATTGAAACTACAGAAAAATTCAAAAAGAGTATTTTAATAATTAATAATAATTAGTGTCTCATTTTATACATACATATCTGTCACCACTAATAAATCTACTGAAATTTTAATTAAATGCAGTTCGGAACACTACAAGTTTTTATTTTATAAATAATATGTAATTATTTCCTTCCTATGTTTAAAGATTTAAAACAATAATTGTGTGAAATCTTGGAAATGCTTCCTTTAAAAGTTATGCCTGACTGCTTAGATCTTTGAAGAATCTATTTATCATTTGGAATGAAGATGTTACAACATAATATGCTTTTCAACACATGTATAAATCACATAGAAATAGGGCATTCACCATTAAAATTCACCATTAAAATAAGAAAGCCATGCCTTTTAAAAGCAACCTATTTGGTACTAACAATATGTGAGCTAATATCGGTGAATGCTTTACCTTCTTTTACCATGCCAACACTGAGACACTTCTGAAATCGGCAGTACTGACATCTGTTCCGACGACGCTTATCTACTAGGCAGTTTTTATTGGCCAGGCAAACATATTTTGCATTTTTCTGAACTGTTCTCTAAAAATGCAATGGGAGGAAGATCATCTGAATGAATTTAGACCTTAACAAGTGTTTTTTATATACCAGAATTAAAATGCAACTGTACACTAGATAAAAATTTTCCTAAAACAGCTTCCTTGAGGAAAAAAACCCCAATACATTAGTGTTAGTTACTGGCAGTAAAATTTAGGAGCATGGCTCAAAAGCTAGATAGACAACCTGTAGATTATAAAATCATGTATGAGGTTATCAGGTGATTATGCTATACCTTTGGGAATTAAATTAATTGTAAATATTCTATTGAGAATAATTTTCTATTTGGCTCATATTGGCTCATATTGGTGAATTTTACCAAGGTAATAAAACATTTGAAAACTGATTTATTTATATCTATATTGGTATAAAAAATAAGTTAATTCAATAAGAAACAAGATATCAAACAAAGCTAAATATAGAAATTAAATTATAAATTATATAAAAATATCTTTATAGTATGTGTTATTATCATAGACTTATCCAAAAAGAAGGAATATGAACAGTTATTTTAATGATGTAGCTAAATTCAATTTTTTAAATGTTATTAATGGGGTTTTATATGTATTTATTTATTCATTTACTGTTTAAATTTATAAGCGTATTCAAATGCTTTATTTAATAATAATTATTAATAATTTAATAATAAGCGTATTAACCTTTCTCAGGTGTTTATTAATCAATGAATCTAAATGATAAATTAACTATAAATAGATAATGTCTAGGCAGCTCTATATTTTAAGATAAATGTAATATTTGACAAGCATTTATGGCTAAATCTACTGAAAAAATATATTTTTATATGATAGAAAAGCAACTACTGTAGCATCATCCTTAATTTGAAGCTGTATTATTTCTACAATGGTTTGTGATTAAAAACTGCAGAAAATGAATTTTTCATATCTGAAAACTTACATGTTTCTCAAACACTAAGCATATAATTTGCAAAACAAAGCTTATTAACATTTATTAAAATTAGATATTTGAAAACTATTTAATGATTTTTTCAATGTGAATGTGTGCTTGTGTATGTGTGTGTGTGTGTGTGTGTGTGTGTGTGTGTGTGTGTATGGTATTCAGCTTTGTTCGAGTATTTTCCCACGTCATTAATAGTTGTGCTTTTAAAGTTGTAGCAACATTTCGGCAGAATCTCATCTGCCATCATCAGGCTTCTGTATTGTGTTCGTCTGTGAGATTCACAGACAAACACAATACAGAAGCCTGATGATGGCAGATGAGATTCTGCCAAAACGTTGCTGCAACTTTAAAAGCACAACTATAATGACGTGGGAAAATACCCGAACAAAGCTGAATACCATACATGTAAGTACCCGTGAAAACTTAAGAAAACAAATATGTATGTATGTATGTGTGTGTGTGTGTGTGTGTGTGTGT
>BLBF01000044.1:18539840-18590813 GCA_015471245.1 Laticauda colubrina | reverse complement strand
GCTTCCTTCGGGTATTATCCCACGTCATTGTAATGCTTTTAAAGTTGGAGCAAACTCAATACAGAAGCCTGATGATGACAGATGAGATTCTGCTGAAACGTTGCTACAACTTTAAAAGCATTACAATGACGTGGGATAATACCCGAAGGAAGCTGAACTGCATTCATGTAAGTACCCGCGAAAACTTAAAAAAACATACATACATACATACATACATATATATACACACACACACACACACACACACACAGAGAGAAAACAGATCTTAAGAACCCCTAATAACAGTAGTTATTAGTTAACAGGGTTATCCTTTAACCCTGTTAAAGTTGATCTTTAGTTACCCTTATATTGTGCTTGAATGTACATGAGTGACAAGGCTATTTTGTTTTTAAAAGTAAAATTAAGAAATTCTGTGCATACATGCTATATTCTTTTAATGCATTTCTATCATAAAGCTAAAAACTTTTTCAAAACTATCCTTAAAAATATTCAGAAATACCACAATTCACAACAATATTGTTTTACAACTCTAAAACATACATTCATGGAACTTCAAAGCTTGAGCCCAACGTACATTTTTTTCAGAAATAACTCTCTTTATAAAATAGTGCATCAATCAGGATAAGTTAATATAGAATCTTTTTTTGGATCCTCAAAAATTGCAAAAAATTTTGCCACAAGGTAATTCTAATAGCATGATTATTGAGGAGATAACAGATGTCTATATTATTTGACATTTATTATAAAAGATTAGGAATCAACAAGTTCTTAATAACCTTCCTTGGAGAAATCGTACTTATTTTATTTAGTATCAAATATTATATGAGGATTTGACTTGATTTTCATGTATCTTGTAAGTAACACAGCAACAATAAATTTCATTTTATGGTTATAGATTAATCACAAAATTACTTCAGTATTTTTTAAAATTCAAGACTTATTGTAGATTATTTTTTTTTAGCTTTAGTCTCCTATTTCGAAGGTCAGAAAAAAGCAGCACCAAGTTATTTATTAAGAAGCAACATTTGCTTCTTGCTTTACATTTGTAAATTTCTTTGGATACAATTCTTCGTATGCTTTCTTGTGAATAAACTTCATTCATTCAATTATACTTATTTCTAACTGATATAATCAGGTTTGAGTTATCATATGATATGGCTGCTCTGGGATCCTAAGCAGCTTGCTAAATGTTTTAATCTTTTTTTAATCTTTTAATCTTTTCTCTTTTAATCATCTTGTAAAGATAGTTAAACTATTACATTTTAATACCAAAACAATCTATATCGCAACACATTTCTTGGAGAAAGTCAGTAAATACATGTTATAAAAAATTGAAAATGGATGACGATAATAATAGTATACATGTTGACTGATGTAAATTTTAAAAAAGGAAACAAAATGACTGAATTTTAAATAACATAATCTTCCCTGCTAATTTTCTTTCTTGTGTCCCTTTACTACCAGTAATTAGATAGGGCAGGGCTATTCCTGTTTAAAATATAATGAATACTGATAGTACTAAATGCATGAATATGAATAGCTACAAGCAATGAAAGAATACTGATAAATTACAAGGTCATATATGTCCAATAGTGGAGTCTGCAGAGCTGTAGACACAATATGGACTGATATATCTTAAACAAACTGTTATCTCTCAAGAACTGGTGGTATATTTGATAAATTGACTGAAAATTCAAAAATTAATCTTCTTTATTTCTGCATATAAGCTTATGTATTTATTAAATGTATATGCTATCCCTCTCTCTACTAAGCTATAAGATTGGATATTGGCATATGTAGAATAGAATAGAATAGAATAGAATGGAGTAGAGTGGAATGGAACAGAACAGAACAGAACAGAATAAACAGAATTGGAAAGGACCTTGTAAGTCATCTAGTCCAAATCCCTGCACAAGCAGGAAACACTATACCATTTCTAACAGATGGCTGTCCAGTCTTGAAAGACTCCAGCAATTCTTACCTTGAAGAAGCCTTTGCATCCCTCACAAGTCCGAACACCATAATGCTGGCAAGCAGCATTGTCCCCACACACAGCACAAGTTCCTTCTCCTGATGAAGAACTTCTGCTAGATGGAGAGGGAAGGCCACTGCTGCTACTGCTGCTCTCACCTAGAAGGTTGGAAGTGGCTGTATTGAGGCCCAATGGTGCAAAAGCTAAAGTGGCTGCTCTCTTGGACATAGGGTGCCCATAGGGATGATTTTCCATAGCTGCTTGACTAGCACTAGGCCTGTCTGATCCAATAGGTAGGCTCAAGGCAGGGGCATCATAACACATGTGGCTACCTGCAATAGGTGTAGGGGGTGGTGAATGCTTGAAGTGGAAAAGTGGAAAGTGGCCAGGCACGGTTTTCATAGGGGCAGTGTCTACCAGGTGGCATGGGGCCATGCAAGTCTGTGCTGGTGAAAGAGAATGTGAGGGTGATTCATCCCAGGTCTGTTGGGGTGTGAACCCAGGGGTAGAAGGTGTAGAGGGTGGGGACTGCTTGAAGTACATGGAGGTGCTGGCCATGCCTTCATCCACTGTTAGAGAAAGTGAAGGGTGATAACTGTGCATCCGATTGTCTTCCATCTTGATGAGGGGTCT
This sequence comes from Laticauda colubrina, assembly GCA_015471245.1. NCBI lineage: Eukaryota > Metazoa > Chordata > Lepidosauria > Squamata > Elapidae > Laticauda > Laticauda colubrina. Next base: position 18,588,208 of record BLBF01000044.1, on the reverse strand, counting down.
CTGGCTTGCAGAGGAAGCTGATGAAGAAGAGGAGACAGACTGCATTTGGTATAGGCAGGAGGGCTTCAGTTCATAGCCCCCAGAATAACCTTCCATAAAGGTACTGAAACTGGGCAGAGAGGTGGTAGCAGTGGCACTGATCTCAGCACTACTTAATTCCATGGTCAGCTTTCCGTAGTCAGGGTTCATGATCTCAGGACTGTACTCTGAACCATAGGAAGTTTGAGCGGCATAACTTGAGCAAGGGGCTGAAGGGCTGTATTGGGCTTGCATACAGGGCATATCTGCAGAAGTAAAAATAGTGTTCCATTAAAAATATTTACACTCCTCTCACAGGAATTATGACAAGTTTTGTACCTGGAAAAATATTTCTTGGTCAGGAAAGCACACAGTATCATTTTAATTCTCCAGGGAAGTTACCAACAATTAGCCAAGCAAACTTGACATACTATGCAATAGTAAAGATATTGAATCCATTCTCAGCCCATGGAAACTTTGGTTCAGTTAATCTCAATTCAGTTTATTTACACTGTTATTTTGGAGATAAAAATCAAGGGAGATTCCTATGTGTTCTCTATGTATTATTACTTTATGAAAAGGCAAAGCAGGGATATTAAGAAAATAAAGTTGTTGTAGCAATAGCACAATAATGCTGCATTATAATCTAACAGTGAAATGTGTGTCGTGAAAGAGATCCATAGTTAACATGTATGCATGCTTAAAAGTGTTCTATGTAGGAAGATTGTCACATTCATAGCAACCTTTGTGTTAACACTGAAGTACAAAGAAAAGGATATCAAATATATCTGGTTTCAGAAGGATATACCTAACAAATTTCAGTTCAACAATGGAACTATCTGGATTTGGGTTTTTTTTCAATATTAAAAGAAAACTCACTGAAACTGAAATAAATTGTGGCTTCTTGAATAGTTTCATTTACTTTATATATTATGAAGGGAGGGTGATATTAAAAAGAAAGGGGGAAAAATATACCTCAAATAAAGATCAGAAATTTCTGCATTTTCCGAAGTTGTTACTTAGATCTATATGCTATTTTTCAAATATTTTATTGACAGGGATTTTCTATTATAATAAATAAAACTTTAATCAGAACAACATCCCAGCAGGAATTATATCCCTCAAAATAAAATATGGTTTTTTATTTATTTTTTTCTTATTTCTTAAAGTAATTGAATTAAAATTTTGAGATAAAGGAGAATTAAACATCTACTCTAAAAATGCAAGGGTAGTTGTTCAATTTTAACTGTTATGGGGTTATATAGAACTGCAAAGAAAAGGGAAAATAGATATATTGCATATGTATGAAATATAATAGGACATTTTAGCCAAAGTATTTTAGACTGGTCCATTTATTTTGAAAAACAAATATGCTCACATACTAACTTCTATTTTTAATAAAATAATTAAAATATGAAATAAAAACATTCATATAGAAACTGCTTAATATTATCACATTTTAACTAATATTGCAAAAAAGCATTATTTCAAATTTGTCTATTCAAAAATAATGTTTGATATTTAAAATTGTATTTTTATAGCATTTCTAATGTTAATTATACAACAGTATGGTTGCACAAAAAATTAATATTATAATCTGACACTGGTTGAGAAATTGTTCCCAAGGAAAAAAATATTTTTGATCTAAAGGAAGATAATAGCTTCTCCAAAATTGCACTGAATATTATAGAAAATGTTTCAGAGAAAAATAACACTTTCAAAAATTGCATTTCCTAAGCAATTAGTTCATTTATGAATTCAGCTTTGTAAGACCTTCCCATTAGTAAGAAGGAAGAAAACAACTGCCCGACTAGGGGTAAATGCAAACAATGCTTTTTACCTGGAGAGTGGCTTGCTTGCTGAATGGTGGGTGTAACTGATAGGATAGTGGCTGAGGCTGTTCCTGCTGTTGGAGCAAGTGTAGGTGGTGGCTGCGGTGGTGGTGGTGATCCCTCCTCAACGGTGTTGTGTCTGGAGCCAGGGCTCACGAGAGAGGGTTTTTCCGACCTGGGTTCTGAGAGAGAGACAGAGAGAGACAGAGACAGAGAGAAAGAGAGAGCGAGAGGGAGAGGGAGGGAGATGGAGAGAGAAACAGAGGGAGAGAGAAACAGAGAGAAAGAGAGAAACAGAGTGAGAGAGAGGCAGGAGGGAGGGAGAGAGGGAGAGAGAGAAAGATACACTCAGAGAGAAAGACAGAGAGACAGAGAGGCACAGACAGACAGACAGACAGACAGACAGACAGACAGACAGAGAGTTGGTTCCTACTCCTTAGAAGTCATTTACACAATCTCCAAAGCTCCTGAACAGTTTGGATTCCCAAGTCCTAAACAAATAGACATCTCAAACAACTGCTGAAAAAAATTAACTTTCCCTTAATCTCTGAATCGGATGAAAGCCCAAATTCAAATATACATTTAGAAATAGGGTCTTCAAATGTGTTTCCCTAGAAATTTGACAACTTTCCCTACATGAAATCCTGGGATTAATCTGAAACAGCCAAAACAAGTACCCTTAGATCACAAGGGAAATATCCTCTAGTCACTGCTTGATGAATTCACACACATCTTTCCAATTTCCTCCCCCATAAATTAAAGTGTTTAACTGTATAATTAAGCTGACTTTCAGGATCAAAAACCTGGTAAAGGCATTCAGTTCCAAATACATTGTGAGCTGCTCAGACTAAGACTGATGCTTGTACCTCAATCTGTCTTGACATATAGTTTGGCCCTAAATCCTATTGAGTTGAGCAACTAATAAGATCAGCTCAAAGTCAACAGTAGACAGGACAGACTGGTTAACTTGCCCATAATTTTTCTCACAATAGTAACAAGAAAAGAATTGCTTCAGTAGGTTCATAGTGGGCAGCAGCTTTTTGCTTCTGAAAACTGGATCTTCACATTTTCATGCACAATTTTTGCGACACCAAAAGGAAACAAAGAGAAAAATGGATTCTTCTGAGAATTTCTCATTACTTCCCTGCATTAATTATTGATGATCTCATGCTTCAATAGTGAAGAGTAAGGACTGGTGATTATATTTGATATTCTTCTTCCATATATAAATCACAAATGCTGTTGACAAATCATTTCATTCCTGCAACCTCTGTTGCATAGGAATTGCACCTGAAATGTTGAATGACCCCCTTCTCAAGTTCTATCCTATTGAAGGTGCTTTGAGATATACCCTGAATCCCATCCACACATCCTTCCCATAATCGTGAATCAGATGGGGATTGTATCTCTTAATAATTTTAATTATATTCATCATCAAAGAAGAAAGACTCCTCATTCATGAGTTTGCATCTCAATAGGTGCTTTCCTTAAAATAGTTCCATTATACCATCTGTTCCATTAGCTTACAATTCCAGAATGTTTGTATTTGGCCCAGATAGCAAAACACTACTCATCACAATCTTTGTGATTTCTTTGTACTACCAAACTAGTTTTCTATTTTTGTTAATTCCCTTAAAAAAATGTATAATCCTTAGGAACTAATTAATCCAATGTGTTTTCTCTCAGTTTATCATGCTAACAGAAAAAGAGGATCTGGTTAAGATTTTTAAAAGTATGGAATGTAGGAGACATCATACAAAAGAAAAACCACCAAATTACTGTTCTCTTTTTTTAAAAAGTGGTATTAAGACCATGGATAATATAATTAGAAGCCCTGCAATTTACTATATCATGTCAACATACAGCTAAAATCAATAGTTACAATTCTCTTGCACTTTCATAGTTTAATTTTAAGGAGAGGTACAAAACTTTAAATCATGTCTGGGAAGAGACTCGTTTTTGGTAATGGTCATGGATCCTTATTTCAAAATAACTTTCAAAGTTCAGAAGCGATATCAAAACAGGTGTTCTGAGATTGTTTCCTCTTTTCTCTCAGATGATTTCCCTTTAGAACAGCACATCTCTCTAGCCATACACCTGAAGAAGCAATAGTAGTGTTCAAACAATCTTCCAAATAGTAACGGTTACTTCGTTTTTTAAACTTTATTTAAGAACGAAGCAGATATTTTCTGCATCTCCATATATTTCGCTCGGCTTCTTCTCAGCCAGCTAGAAAGAGGCATTGAGGATCAACATAGTTGGAAACCGCGCCACATGCTTCGTTTAGTCAAATGTCATTTCCAGCCCCGCTATCAAAAAAGGGGTTGGAATGCATCCACTTTCACAGCTTGATGTTATCAGAAAAGTTTGGAATAATGTCGGCGGCGCCCTCATGGCTCCTCAACCTTTTTTTTTTTTTTACACGCGCGAGCTCCTGGTGCGCTAGCAGCTGAGAAGGGACAAGGATGGAGTAGGAATAAATCCGTTGACTTCGTTCGTCCCCTTCCACGAACAAAACATACAAAATAAAACCTCCAGCAACTTCCACGGCCAACTCCTTCAAACAAGCATTGCTTTCTTCTCCAGACTGCCCTATTGTCTTTTGTCAGTCTCTCTCCCTAAACCTGTCTCACCCTTTGGCCGAAGCCATCCCATCGCCACAAAAACTCTCAGCAAAAGGCCAAAAGCACATATTTCTCTGAAAGGACGCTGATCTCCGGTAGCTCCCGACGAGGACAAATTGCTACCATTCATCACGGCGGCTGGGGCAACCCCTCTAGCATCATTCCCATGACAACTGCAAGCCCGCTGAGAAGAAAAGCGACGCCGGCCGAGAGCGAGCGAAAGAGCACTCCTCCCCCACTCTGTCTCTCCAACTTCTGGGCTCGGTTCTGACTCTCCTACTCTTTTACCAAGCACTGCTGCGCAAAGGCAGAGGCTCTGGTTCCACGCCCAGATTTGCCTTGATCGAAAGTATCCAAACTTTATTCAAGTATCGCCCCTCCCCTCCAGCATCCCATTCATAGTATACCTACTCGGTTTCTGTGGTGGTTCCGTCTTTACATGTAGTTTGCCAAACGCTTTATTCCCTCAAAACGACAGCAAGCGAGCGCTGTCTCGAGGCGTTGCTGAGAAAAAGAGCGCAGGGCTTCGAGGAAGCTGCAGCCCTGGAGATTGAGTTTTCCTGAGGCATTGAAGGGAAGGAAAGAGAAATTGGGGGGGGGGGGAAGAGGGAAGGGGGTTAGAAGTAGTAGAGAGTAGCCGCGTCCTTTGCTAGTTGCTGCGGTAAGAGCTTGGGATTTTAAAGAAAGCCCAAGCCGGCGCAATGTGTCTTTGTTTATATACACCAGCTAGCTCCGGAGGGCTCAAAGCCGTCCCCGTAGATTCTAAGAGAGCTGGAGGGAGGGAGCGAGGAAAGTAGCGAGGGAGGAAGGAAGCTTTGGAGCGCGCGCGCCTGCTCCCCCTTTCTCTCTTCGCCGCACGTCATTTATGCCAGAGGAACCCTAGCGGCCTCTCATACAGCGGCTGGAATGCGAGCGTCAGTAATGACGCCATGGGAGCCTGACACTGCTGACCTCCGCCTTCTGCCTACCTCACTTTGTGTGTGTGTGTGTGTGTGTGTGTGTGTGTGTGTGAGAGAGAGAGAGAGAGAGAGAGAGAACGAGAGCGAGCAAACGCGCGCCAAACCCTTGCATTTTGGATTGCGAACGAAATCTAGGAACACCACAACAAAACCTCATGCTTGGAAAACAATCACTCCGTGCCGTTGTAGGATGGAAAGCCAAAAGAAAAAGATGTCCTTTCAACTTTGGAGGAACGGTGTTGGTCTTAGAGTTTGCAATCCTCACTTCAATTTCATAATGTAACGCAGCTTCTAGCTGACCAAGATACAATTGCAAAGAAGGATTTATAGATGGGCGTCCGGGAAGGAATCCGCCATCAGGAATTCTACGGACCTAATTTACTGTTTGGACAACACCCTCACTCATTGTGACCTTTCTTGCACATGTATTAGATTCAGAATCATAAAAGTACCGTGTCTACCCAGCAGTATATTTTATTTGATCTTGCCTTACTTAGCTTTCTACAAAGGAAACGTGGAATTCTTGTCCTTCATTCAGATAGAAGTAAATTTATAGAGAACGCATCTTGGCTGGAGGATAGCCGACTTTACAACTGGGATTATGATGGTGTGATTGAAAGCGTGAACAGCATGAAGTTGTTCTTCTTGCATATTCTTATAGGCAAAAGAGCATTTTCGAATTTGCGTAGATGTATGGATTTCAAATTGCCAAATCATTGCTGTGGAGCAAAGAAACTTGTTATTCCAGAAATGGACTATAGGGTTGTCCCACGAAGAAAACCATACTGAATTTACGCATGGCTTTTCATAGGGCAGAAGGGCAATGTAGTTTGCCCTCCCTCCGTAAACTATTCTTTAAACATTATTAGATAATATCTGAACGAGGTATGTATGTATATGTGGGAAAACTTTCAGTCACCTACAATTACATCGGGGTAAGTCTCATTGAATTTATGAGTGAGGCTTATTACCAAAGTTATCTTAAGTAAGGCCAAAATGCACGTTCGCTCGGGTATTTATACTGTACTACTGTACAAATGATTGTTGAAAGCTTTTAAAATTAGCATGCAGAAGCCTTTTCAATTATTTGCAACATACACCATGCCGCCAGATCGGAGTCTCCCCGCCCCCATCCGTCGGTTTTATTTTCTTCTACATTAAGGAGCCCCCTTTCAGAACCAATTGGAACAAGGACGTCACTGTGGAACGTCGGCCCTCGTGACACTCTAACCAATCCAAACACGAGACGTCCTGGATATTATTACAAGTGGGGCGGAGATTAAAAAAAAGCTTGACGCAGGGAAAGCGCGTGATTGACGCACACGGCGTTACTAAATTTAGTCCCCGTGGACTTTTTTTTAAACAGATGATGGACGCGCGCAAGGCGCGGCCTCTGAAAGGAGTTGAATGGTTGGTTTAGATTAGGCTGGGCGGGAGCTGCGGGAGCGTGGTCCTCTAAAGCTTGGTATTTCGCGCCGGATGGAAGCTATTTCTGAAAAGCAACACGCCCGGACAAACCAAATATAGTGTGGGCGGAAGATATTTATAGTGGTATATGCCCATTGGTGCCAAACTTTTCTAGCTGCCTGAATGAAAGGAAAAGTCAAACCTTGATCCTTACAACTAGTACTTGTTGTGTAAAGAGACATCTGGGCGGGATTCCCCGTGTGACAGATGGAAGGGGGTAAAGTGGAGACAGCAGGGACTGCCCCTGCTGGAGCCTGACGTAGTGGAGAAAAGCCGAGGGCGGGTAGACGGGATATCCCCAGCGAGGCGGGGACTTCAGACCGATGTCTTGCCTAGTTATTGTTCCTTACCCGAAGGGGGCAACTCTCTATATTTGCAGCAGGTTAGTCCCGCGTCAGAAAGCAACTACAAACTGTAGGAAACGACTTCTACTGATTTTTCTTCCACGCTAGAATGATTGTACGTGAAATGTATGCCAGTGGTTGCACAAGTTCATTTATAAAAAAAAGTCACAACGAGACTTTGCTTAAATACTTAGTCAAACTTTTCCCTAAAGTTCTATAGTAATTTTATTTTTTCATTTATCTATTTTTTTATACAAAAATTCTTCCCATCTCACCAGAAGGTACTCTGGGTAGCATACAATAAAGCCTTAGTAATCCTTGGAATATATTCAAGTGAAACCTGGAATTGTTTGTAAACTGAAAACTCTGGTTTGAAATTGTCCTTACGTTGGGATACAGATATCCTATAAATTCAGAAGATACTGTTCAGGAACTGAGAACCATCTCAAACATCCACTCCATCTCAAACAACAATAAAGGTGGCAGGGGAGGGGGCCTGTATGATGAACTGTAAGAAATTGAATTGGCTCAGTGACACATTATTCAGTGGCTTTGGTATAAGCACTCAAATCTTGCTAAAGCCTGTGATTGAAAGAAACTATACTAACATGTTGTTCAACTACAATACTTTGAATACAGATTTAGTAATTTTTCAGAATACCTCTGAATCTATGAAAAAAGCCCTAATATCAGATGAACATTTGTCTGTTTTTGTTCAGCTGTACAAAATGCTTATATAAACTAGAGAGAATTTTGACAATAGACTATGTTGTCAAAATTTAACTGCTTTCTACTGAGTGATTCAGGAATATTTCCTTACACGATAGTTAATGTTTGGTCAATGAAAACAGAAATAGCTGAAAAAAGATATTCATACCTGTTGTAATGAGTTCTCTCTTCACCAGCAAGGACAATTAAAATTGGGTTGGATCTGGTTAGTCTTTTGATGGGAGACTGTCAGGGCAATGACAAATCTTTCCACATAGTTATCAAAAACTGCTCATTTATTCAGAGGTATTTAATAGGGCATTTATATCATTTGATGAAATTGCAAATTCACATCCAAGTGGTGAACATGTTGAGTTATTAATGGAAGAAAAGACTAGGCAAGATTCATGGTTAACAAATTCTGCTTAGCTAACTCACAGAGGTGTCACAGAATATTTTAAATTTTTGCAGTGTTCATTTGTGAAACTGGGTTTTTCATTATTGATTTACAACATATCTTTAAGACATCAAAGGCACTTGAACTGAAAAACTATGGGAACCTCTGAGCTAAAAAGCTGGAGCTTTTGTTTTTATATATTGTAAGATATTCAAGGGACGGTTATGTACTTTTCTCATATTATTCAAAGCTAATATAGAAAGGAACTTTTCTGAATCATTGAGATGACTGATAAAATTCCATAAGCTGTGGTAGATCATGGTTAAATTCTTTAACACTTATTCAATTTTTCTAGTTCTTATTTTAATTTAGAGAGACCAACAATTTGATGGCTATGGATTGTTCAAATTGAAAGAGAACTGTGATGTGTGGACAAGGATGGAGGTCCAGAGCTCTGGAGAGGCTTGTGGAGACCCTGTGGAATGGGATGGCAGAAAGATAAGTGGCAGGGGTGGGGAAGACTGCAGTGTCCTGCAGTTGGTCATAAAGGCAAATGACCATAGAGGTGCCTCAGTGACTACAAATTCAAAACCGAATCATATGTAGCTTTCAGGGGATCTGTTATAACTTCTTACCAATTATAAGTCAAAGACTACTTGTATTTTAGATCTTGTAGTACAGTTATATATTTTGTAAATCAAAACCATAGCACTATTGAAATTTAGTATTACAGTTGGGGGACTCCCGCAAATAAAAAAGAGATAAAATGTGTAAACCCAAGTTTGCCATGAATACTAGCTTGGCTAAAAAAGTGGAACCCCTCTGTCGATTGGGAATGAAGCCAATTAAAAGTGCTAAAGAAGCACTTTGGGTTGAGAGACTGTAGTGAAAGTGGGGGAAGCCACTACAAATACACAATTAAGAAAAAGTAAAAGGCACAGGGGAACCACAAGCGGGGGAGGAGTTAACTCCATTGATTCTCTGGGAATACAAAGACCTGGCCAATGTATTCAGTGAGAAGGATTCTGACATATTCCAATCCCATTGCCCCAATATTCAAGTACCATCAGTGGTTTAGCAAGGTGTCAAAAACCCAAAGCCAAGCCAGTCTTTAAGGTGGGCCATGGAGTGCCAAGTTGCTTTTGAGAAACTGAATCACCTTTTTGCAGCAGAACCCGTGTTAAAACATCCAGACCCCAGATAGACCATTTTTAATTCAAGCTGATCCCAGGGATGTGGCAGTGGGGGGCAGTCCTTCCTCAGAAAAATAAAAAAGGTGACTTACAATCATGTGCCTACACCTCTCAAAAACACTCTGAGGCTGACAGATGCTGGGCTATCTGAGAAAAATAATCATTTGGCTGTTTGCTGGGTACTCCTCACTTGGAAGCAATTCCTCAAAGCAAAGTCCCCTTTGGATTGATAACAAGTACCTGAAAGCCCTGAAAAAACCCCAGAGACTCTCTCCCAAATAAATCTAATGGCCACAACACTTAAACCGATTCAATTTCATGCTCCGCTACCTGCCTGGGGGAAGGAACTTCCTAGCAGATGCCTTATTAAGGATTCCCCAGTACAACTACAAAACAGGAAGTGATCGCTTCTATCATCCTTTTTAAACAAATTGTCCCACCCTGACCAGGCCACAAAAATCCCCTTGAGAACAAATTGGCCCAAGCACTAGAAACAGCCCTAGAGCAAGATGAGTGGTTCCTGCAACACCAAGCTGAGTTATCATCAAAAGATGGACTAGCTTCAATGGGCCACTGTCTATACATGCCTGAAACTGATGAACTTAAGCACTTTAATGTAGTCACGATTTGAAAACTGCGGGTCATTTTGGCTTTGTAATAACTACTTTGTGAAAAGGCAATTTGGGTGGTCGTGTATGAAAAAGGACATTGAACATTATGTGCAGGTCAGCCAAAAGGTGCCCAGGGAAAATCCTGAGGGTACTGCAACCTGTAGCCAGCCTGAAAGCCCCTTGGAAGGAAATATTAATGGACTTTGCAGTAGAACTACCAGATAGTACAGGAAATACCATGATCTGAGTTGTTACAGACCTTTTCTCCCAAGGCAAGCACACTTCATGATCTGCCTCCAAATCCTGTCTGCTTCTTCCTTGACCAAGATGTTTGTTCAACACATCTATCTCCTATATAGAGTACCAGAGTGCATCATCTCAGATTGGGGTGTCCAATTTCCTGCTTTTGGGAAGAGTTCCTCAAGTTATTAGGCACCTCCCAGGGATTAAGCTTCTCACATAATCCTCATACTAATAGTGCCTTTGAATGGACTAATGGTGTATTAGTAGTATATTTACTGCTATTTTAATTACCAACAAGACAATTGGACAATTGAACTGATACCCTTTGTTGAAGTGGCTTACAATAACTCAGTGCACAGCAGCACTGGCTTCTCTTGGCTTCCAAGTGGACACAGGCAGAGAATTTGTCTCTATCTCAGAACTCCTCCAGCATAAGCCTGTATGCTTATCTTTAGCAGAATGGGTGAATACTTTGCAGAACAGTAGTCTGGCCAGTAGTTCGGACAAGGCCAGGGAGACTTATAAGAGACAGGTTGACAACAGATGGGCACCTCAAAAAGAATTAAGTGTGGAAGATAAAATTTATCATTCTGCCAGATTTCTGCATGCCAGCCCTTCAAAAAATTGGGTCCCAAATACATGGGGTCCTTTCTCATCATTAGGATCATAAATCTAGTGATGATAGAATTGAAACTGCCAAAAAGCCTTAAAAGAATTAATCCTGTTTTATACTGTGGCCTGTTAAAACCCACCTCTATCTCATCCCTGCATCCTGACATGAAAACCCCACCGCCTCCACTTACAAACGAGGGAACAGCATTTTGAGGTTAAGGAAATTTTGGATTCTAGATTACAGTACCTTGTAGGGAAGGTACAATACCTCATCCTGTTGAAAGATTTCCTTCCCTCTGAGACTGAGTGTGCAAATGCTCGTCATGTTTATTCTCCAATTCCACCTTAAGTTACTACATAAACCCAAGTGAGCCTGGGTAGTATATTCTGGAAAGGTGGCATGTCACGGCTGACATTTATTTATTTGTTTATTTATTTTTATTTGTCAAGCAAGTATTAGATAACAGGTATAAGTATAAACATGGTTATGAATACATGAAATGGATACAAATAAAAAAAAGAAACAATAGGACACTAACGGTAGGCATGTTGCTGCACTTATGCAGGCCCCCTACAGACCTCTTCGGAAAGGGATGAGGTCAATAGCCTAAGGTTAAAGTTTTTGGGGTTTGGGGAAGAAACCACAGAGTCAGGTAGAGTATTCCAGATATTGACCACTCTGTTGTTGAAGACGTATTTTCTGCAATCAAGTTTGGTGTGGTTTACCTTGAGTTTGTATCTATTGTGTGCTCTTGTATTGTTGTGGTTGAAGCTGAAGTATTCATTGACAGGTAGGATATTGCAGTAGATAATTTTATGTGCTACACTTAGATCAGACCGAAGATGGCATAGTTCTAGGTTGTTTACATATAGAATTTCAAGTTATTCGCTAGTATCACTTCACATCCTGCCAACCCAACATTTTTCACAGCTGGGGAGGGGGAGAAGAGGGAGGAAAATGGAATGCAGGAGAACATAAGGGGGTTGGGAGCCAAGCAGCACTGGCCCAGAGAATAAGACATGCCAATCCAACCCAAGAATGCGGAGACGAAGCAGACGTGCACAGAGAATCCTTACCCTAACAACCTGAAACTTTCAGTTGGTCAAGGACTGATAAAGGAGGTGGGGAGTAGGGAAGTCCTTGGGAAAAAGAAAGTTATGTGTATTGTTTGCGTACAAATTCAGCAGATTCATTTTGCTATTTTATAATCACTTTGTTTAGTAAAATATATTCTTGGTCAAAACAGTGCCTCAGGGATCAGTATTTACTAATTAACTTAAGTGGGATGGATAATAAAATATTTTCAAAATTCCCAAAAATTTTAGAAGGTTTAAAAAAAAATTAAACTGAATATTTTTTTCTAAAATGTTAATCTTTTAGAATAACAGAATAACGGAGTTGGAAAGGACCTATACCATTCTAGACAAACAGCTGTCCAATCTCTTTTTAAAAACTTCCAGCGCTGGATCACCCACAACTTATGAAAGTAAGCCGTAAAACTGGTTAAATGTTTATATTGATAGGAAATTTCATCTTATTTCTAGGAGTTCTTAGTTCTCCTTTTGTTCCATCCTATTGCTAATATTGAAGTTAACCTCTTGATATAGCTTGTGATCTATAGATGCATTAAAAATGGACAGATGAATAAAAGGTGAAAAAAACAACCCACAATCTCAGTTGAAAAGAAAAATAGTATTTTATTAGACAGTAAAAAAATGGAAATATCAACTTGTAATTAGTGTAAAATATTGCAATGTCCTACTGTAATTCCAGGTAATTTTACAATCTTCATAAATTTGCAGTCCAGTGTTAACCTTGTGTAAACAAAATCTTGAATAAATGATCACAGTTTTCTCAGAAACATTCAATATATATAAAAATTCACTTTTATGTTCATTCAAGATCACTTAATTCATAGAGATCATAATCCTTACATATTCTTATAAATATACAGAGAGAAAAAAACACCTTATTAAACATCTGCACCTAATTTATTAGAGAAACAAAGAAATACTCTTGCAAGCAGATGTGCACCTAATTCATTTTGCAATTATATGCTACTGTGCCCCCTTCTCCAGCATAACAAAGGGAACTGCCGACAGACAGCTATGCCATTCAGCAGAACTCACCAGAGTAAATTTTTATCTAAGTAAACCTTTTGTTTTCTAAAGTCTTCTCTTTTCTCCAGCCTTTTTCTCTATTCACTCATTTTCCTGTGGATGCAATAAAGATCTAGATTAATAATCTTTTAATCTGAATGTTAATTTAGATAATTTAGATTTCATTTCAGAATTTAATTTAGGAATTTAGAGACTATATTTCAGATTTTAGAGACTAGAATTTAGATTTAATTTAATTTAGAAATTTAGAGATGTTGTAGTCATGCCAGGACAAAGACGCTAATCAATATTTATTTTTTCTATGAAACTTTCCACTTTCTTAACAGTGTATTTTAGAGGACTGCTTTAGTACCAGCCTACAAGAGCTGTAACATCCTGTTCCTATTTCCTTTTTATATCTGCTATGATTGCCTGCCTGCATCCAAAATATAATTAAGGATCATGGGTATTATTCTTATTGCCAAGACATCTTTCTCATAGTACTAAAAAAAACCCACAACTATCATTTCACACCATCTGACATTTCTGAAAAACTCAAGGATATATAATAAAACAATGAGATAAATCAGAAGGGCAAGGTGCAGGGAGCAGGTTGAATCTATACTTTTACTTGATGATAGTGGAGCTCTGTGAGAGCTTTACTGAAAGGTAAATCAGCTAATTCAGTGCTCTGGTTGCAGACTCAGCCTTGTCATCTGAATGAATGAGATGGCTTACCTTAGGTTTCTGATTTGGGATATGCTGAATAGATAGTAGTTTCTATTACTATTGCTTACTATTGATTAAAAAGTCTTTCTGTCCCAGATGCCTAAATATTTGGCTAGCTTTAAGCCGATATCCCACTGGACCAACGGATGCAAAGAGGATGTAAAACGGACAAAAAATCCGTTTGGAAATAATCCGTTGGAAAACACGATGCATCCGTTGTGTACTGACTGCATACGTGTTTCATACGCTCTATCCGTCGAGCATCCATCCACTGAGATTTCATCCACGCAAGAAGTTTTGAGCTGCACAAAACTTTTTGAGCGGATGAACTTTCCGCTGTGTACGATGTACATCCGTGACACATACGGGCAACAAACGTTCTACGTCCGTTGTCATCTGTTAAACCTCCGCTGTATCCTCTCGGCATCCTCTGGACATCCTCGCAACTCACATCCGCTGCAGCTGAAAACGGAAAGAGGGAGGAAGCAAAAGGTACACGGAACGTCCACACAGCGTTAGTAGCACGGAAATAGAAAGGATGTAAGCGGATGCATCTCGTATATAAAGCATTAAAATGGACAAAACGTTTGTATATGGGATGTATCTCAGATATTTAGGATGTCTGGAGTATGCCTAGAGTATGTGGAAGGACACCTAGCAGAAAACCGATATTTCCTATAAAAAGGGGGAGGAAATCACCTGGATCTCAGTATGAGTCCAGCAGCTGTGGTGTGCAGACCTCTTCATCTTTGGTCTTGCTCTTCCACATTATCCATTGATCTCCACCATGGATCATCACACAGTCCTTATGGTAGCTGCGATCATTCAACACCAGAACCAAGCCCTGTTCAGACTGTTTCACCTTTTCTACGCAAGGAGAAGAAGGAGATGTTCAAGAGCTGTGTGGGTCCGACGATGGATTGGGAGAAGAGTGGAGTTTGGACTATATGACAAGCTGATGGTGGAGCTGAGGAATGAAGACCCTCGTGCATTCCAGCACTTCATAAGGATGCCACCAGCCATGTTTGACGAAATTGTAGAGCGTCTGAGACCCAGGTTGACCAAGCCGAGCACCAACTTCTGTCCCAACCTGGACCCTGGACTGAAAGTGGCACTGACTCTGCGCCACCTGGCCTCTGGAACCACATACAGAAACATGCAGTATGCCTGGAGGGTGCCACACAACAGCAAAGTAGTCAGAGAAGTGGTGCAGGCCATCATCGAAGAATACGTGGAGGAGCTCCTCCAGTGTCCCTCCACTGAAGAAGGCTGGAAGAAAGTTGCAGAACAGTGGTATCAGAGGTGGAACTTTCCCCACACTGTTGAAGCCATAGATGGGAAGCACGTGGCCTGCAAAGCTCCAGTCAACTCAGGGTCCTCTTATTACAACTACAAGGGCTTCTTCAGTATCATCCCCTTTGCCATGGTCAATGCTGACTACAAGTTCATGTACATCGATGCTTCAGGCAATGGGTCAGCTTCAGATAGCCAGGTATACAACACCAGTGACCTTAAGGATAGGCTGGAACGCAACCTCATCATGGGTTTTCCAGATCCAGACCCCCTACCCAATGACACACAAGATGTGCTCTACTTCATCGTGGGTGATGACGCCTTCTCCCTCAGAACCTACCTCATGAAGCTGTACACTTCAAGATACCTCACCTGTGAAGAGAGGATCTTCAACTACAGGCTATCCAGGGCAAGACGGGTGGTGGAGAACACCTTTGGCAACCTGGCCAACAGGTTCCAGGTACTTCTCACCACCATGCAGCATTGCCCACAGACTGTGAGGAGCATCATGGAAGCTTGCTGCATCCTGCACAATCTCATGCGCACCCGCTACCCAGTGTTGCAGAACAGGCTTGTGGACCGTCAACAAGGGAATGGGGACATGGAGCCTGGTGAATGGAGGCAAGGACTAAACCTGATAGACACTGTGGATGTACAAGGCCCCAACAGAGCTTCACATGAAGGGAAGAAGCAGCGCAACATTGCGCTGAAACACTGGTGCAACTCCCCAGCTGGAGCAGTGGAGTGGCAAGACAGGATGGTAGATGATGCTTCCTTGGATGGATGCTTAATGGATGCTTCCTTGAGCCTGTCTCATAACACTGATGAGATTGTGCCATGTATGTTGAGTGGTCCTTCAATGAATAGGGCATTAATAAAGAGCTTTGTTTATTTTGAAATGTGTTGATCAATGAATAAATTGTTATTGATAAAAAAAGGGCCATATGTGTAGCAGCTGGGAGGGTGGACCATACAGTCCCACTATGCTTGCACTGGAGGTTTATCTATCCCACAGCTATCCTTACCTATCCCACAGCTTTCCTTACCCATCCCACAACTATCCTTACCTATCCCACAGCTATCCTTACCTATCCCACAGCTATCCTTACCCATCCCACAACTATCCTTACCCATCCCACAACTATCCTTACCCATCCCACAAGCATGCAAAGGCTTAACCATTTTTTCAAAGTTTTCACCAACACTTCATTAAGTAAATAAAATGAACCAAGTGTGTGAAGCAAAGATAACCTTTATTAATAACTGTCTTAAGTAAACTGTATGACTATTAAAAAAGCAAAATGAACCAAGTAAAGTCTTTAAGCAAAGATAAAGTGAGAAGGTAACAACTCAGTCTCTGGCACTATTCTCAGTCACTCTGAGGCATGTCCATGGTCTCAGCTGTCAAGCGTCCAGGGACTGTGGAGGTGGCTGTGGCTGGAGTGCTAGTCTGAG
Source organism: Laticauda colubrina (assembly GCA_015471245.1). Lineage (NCBI taxonomy): Eukaryota > Metazoa > Chordata > Lepidosauria > Squamata > Elapidae > Laticauda > Laticauda colubrina. Next base: position 18,571,623 of record BLBF01000044.1, on the reverse strand, counting down.
GCGCCATTGGGGTGCTTGGCCCCGAGAGTACAACGGGATGGTGTGTTCAGGAAGCTCTCAGAGAGCTGACTCAGTCCCTTTAGGTTGAGAGGCCCTTCATCAAAGACCTGGGATGTTAGGCCCAAGACTGACGACAGATTGTCTGTTGACGGGCTTGGCTGTGGGGTGGAGGAAGGAGGAGTGTAGTGAGGCTGTCTGGTCTGCAGCTGGGTGAGGTGAGGTGTCTGGCGCGCGATGAACCTGGGCCTGGACTGGGAAGGGCTGCCTCTGCTGTGGGAAGTCCTGGTACTCGTAGCCTTGGTAGGTGAGGGGCTGTTGAAAGCTGTGGAAGGGCTGTGACATCGCCTGGGGTGGAGGAGCAGACCTGGACTGGGTTGGAGCAGGTTCAGCTGGACCTGGAGGGATGTGCAGAAGTGCTATGATCTTCTACTTCATCACCTGGTACTGGGCCTCGGGCAGGTCCATGAGGGTCTAGCTCACATATGTGATGAAGGGCTTGCGGTTCGAGGATGGTATGTCACTGTGGACCAGCTGAGAGAAAAGATCTGTGCTGGTTTTGATTGTGTCCCTGATCTCCAACAGGACAGTGTGGCTCTGGGCCTCCAGTCTGCCTCTCTGCCTGCTTTCTGTGGAGGTAGAGCTGGGGTAGGTGTGGGTTGGTCTCTGGTGGCTGCCACTTCTTCCTCCATTTGTGACAGGGCATCCTCCACGTCCTCTGGCATGGGGAGTGCAGCTGTCGGTGTGGTCTCTGCCATGGGGCCCTCCAAAGACACCTGCCTGGACACAGTAGCTGTCTCCTGGCTGGAAGAGGACTGTCTGTCTGTGGGCTGTCTGAGGGAGAGGGGTGTCAGAGGGGCTGCTCCTCGGTGGTGGACCTCACCCTCCAGGAAGCTGCATTTGGCCATGACGTCCATCTCCCGGTCAGTGATCTTGACAGCAGCCTGGCCAGATTTCTTGAGGTGTAGCTTGCCATTCCAGGTGTGTATGTGCTTCCACCATCCAGGAGTAGATCTGAAGTGTAGCCCAGGCTCTCTGCCTTGTCTCTCCAAGCTGCCTGCTTCCTCTTGGTGTCACAATAGAGTCTGTGGCCTTTTCTCCACAGGTACTCATTCTCCCTCAACCATTCCAGCACCTCCTCCTCATGGTCCTCGGAAAGGGTGTACTGTTTCCTCTCTCCCTTCTCCTTCCCTTGCCTCTTCCTCCCTCTGGCAGGGGCTTGAGCAGCAGGGCCTTCAGGGGCTTGAGCAGCAAGGCTTTGAGGGCCTTGGGGCTGGTCCACCACAGCAGCAGCAGCACCAGCAGCAGCAACAGGAGAAGCACCAGCAGCACCACCAGCACCACCAGCAGCAGGAGAAGCACCAGCAGCACCAGCAGCAACACCACCCGCAGCAGCAGAAGCACCAGAAGCCTCAGAGTTAGTGCCAGGGGGTAGGATGGTGGTTCTGTCCTTCTTGCCAGGGCTGGCAGGAGTAGGCACAGGCTTTCTCTTCTTCCCTGACTGATGAACCATGGTGTTATTCGAAGATGTCTGTGGCAGCACGTCTTTCCTCTGACTGCTGACTGCTTGCGAGCTGCATCCTTTTATATCCGTGGAGCTGACGCAATTCATCCTCCCCGCATGTGCAGTGAACGCTTTGTATCCGCTTTGCATCCGCTATGCATCCTCTAGGCATCCGTGTTGCATCCGCATCCGCTACGCATCCGCTCCTTCTGCTGTGCATCCGCTTCGCAATTCTCCCCTGGAAGCCCTTCGGATGTGTCATCTGCTTCCATCCGCTTCCATCCGCTAGGCTTCCTACGAAGATCCGCTTACCATCCTCGCTAAGTACTACCTCCGTCCGTTCTTTTCCGTTCTGTTTCTGCAAATTTGGGGCACTTTTTGGAGTGGATAACAACGGATGGAGCCACCCCCCGAAATATTGCTCGTCCGCTGTGTCCTTTTTGCATATGTTTTGCATCCGTCGGCCAGTGGGACCTAACCTTTAAGTTTTATAGTTGATTGTTTTCAATTGCTGTTTGTAAGGTTTGAAGGATTACCTTCTCTGCCTCAATTTTGCCAACTCAGCTCCTTCTTCAATCACAGCGTATTAAAGACTTACTGTAAATTTAAGTCTTACAGAAGAAAGAGTCTAACAGTGATATTTAGAAATATTCCATAACAGACCATGAAATGATCAATTTCTAAACATCTCATTAGAAGTTAGCATGGGATTGTCAAGAATTATTTGTCAAAGTAATTTTACTCCACTTTTTATTTGGATAATTTTCTTAGTAGACCCTGGAAATATTATGCACATAATGTATTTTAATTTCAGCAAGGCATTTGACAAGGTACCCCAATATTGGCATTAGTATACTATTTAGTGTGGTTTTCCAGTTAGCTTTAGATCTGATAAACTTCAAATTAGCTCAAAAACTATACTAAGTAAATGCATGTCAACACAAAATGAGAATACTTTATAGAATGGGATAGCCTAGATTAAGAAGTCCTAGTCTCAATAGTTAATTTTATTAATGATGTGAGTAAAGAGATGAAGAAATTATTTTCCAAGTTAGCAGATATAAGTTAGGAGCAATAACTAATTTTTTAAAGACAGAAATATAATTCAGCATGATCTGGACAGAAGAATAAAACAACAGAAAACATAAAATATAGTTAAAAATCCAGCAGATATGGTTTGGTAAGAGGTGAATAATGCTCATAAATGAGTTAAACAACAGCAATGTATGACTTTCTCTGAAGAAATATAGTTTCCATATTATGAATTTAATAAGATAAAATCTAGTTCAAGTTGTTCAGTTCCTGATAAATTCAAGGACATGTCCCTGTATTTCTCCTAGTGACAATAAGAAAGTAGTAATTGTTTTAGAGATCATATTTGTTTGTTTGTTTCATATCCCATCTTTTGTATAAAAGTCAAGATGGCGTAGAGGTGGTTGTCCCTTTTCCTTTTTTCCCTGCCACAGCAAGAAACCTATGAAGTAGTTTAGGCTGAGAGAGAACAACTAGCTCAAAATCATTTGGTAGTCTTCCATGACCAAGTGACACTGCATATGGAGCTGAGCCGAGCGTCCTGGAGTGAGGAGGAGTGCCGGAGAAGTAATAACTCCTTAAAAAGTCTTGGTCCATCTGGCCCGCTGGTAGCACATCATAAGGGCCTCTTTCCAGGGTTACAGGAGAAGCTGATCAACAGTTTGAAGGCAGAAGAGGGCTTTATGCCCCAATGGCAGATAAAATGGTAGAACCATCTTCTAGGAGAAGGGAAACTCTGATTTTAAACCTCCACTGCCTTGTGGCTATATCTATTATTAGGAAAGACTTCAGGAGTCAACCTTGAGGCAAAATCTAGAGCCGGAGTCCCGGAAGCAGTTTGTCACTGTGTACAATCATGTTCTGGTAACTCCTGCGATGCAGCTGAAACTAATCTATTGGCTCTGCCATTCCATTAGACTATTTCAGTGACATGGAGAGGGGAGATGTGATGCTTGGGTAACAGTTTATCCTCCATATTAAATTAACCAGGCCTCGTGCCCTGGAGAGGACACTCCAGCTTTGCATACAGCATTGAAACAATACAGGAAGTGGCAGTTACCGGTTTCATAGCACGATACCATAGTCTCTTGAGACTGAAGGAGGCCAATTCATTCAATTCATGACCAAATGTGGATTAGAACCTGTGTTTCTCCACACACCTAACCTAACACTTTAATCATTATACTCCTTCCCAGTTTAGCCTATAACCCTGGAAATAGCTGTTCCACTCAATTTTGCATCGGTTAAATTTTGTCTTGAATAATGTGCCACATTCTGATGACATGTTAGATTTAAGCAAAGTGAATTGATGCAAATAGGGTAAGAAGGAAAGTGGAACCTAACTTCTAGGAGACAGAAAGTGAGAATGTTTAGATTCTGGATGGTAAAAACTATACATCTTAAAATTCCTGCAGTTAAGAAACACTGATTTAAAGGAAGGTAAATTCCCATAGAATGTAGAAGAAAGCTTTCTAATAGAGCAGTGGATTGTTGGGCAGTGTGGCTTCCTTTCATTGACTACATTTGTTGGGGATGGTTTAATTTGGCTTCATGTGGAGAGCACAAGATTGTACTTAGTGAACTAAATTGCCCATTCTAATTCAGTGAGTATTTGCCTTACAAAATAGGCATAATTCCTAAAAGAGATATCAAATTGCTTCTTGAACAGCTGACACCTGCTACCTTTCAAAACACCCCCAATTATAAGAGCTCTTCAGCATACTATAAACTGAACATCAATGTGCGATAATTTATTACAAAGTGTTTAATACCTGAAATTTCCAGTTAAAAATAATGAAAAATAAAATATTATCTCCTTAGGTCAGCCTTCTTAGAAACTGAAAATGTTTTAAAACTTATCAGAGAAGACTTTTATTAATAGTTTAATTTAAATTCATTCATCAGAAAGACTTGTTAATTTGAAAGGAAACACAGTTTTAAGCCCATGTCACACTGCCCAATGGATGCAAAAAGGACACAGCGGACGAGCAAAATGTTCCATCCGTTGTTATCCGCTCTCAAAAGGGGCAAAAATTTGCATAACCGGAGCAGATAACACGGACGCGGGGAGGACGCAGGGCGGATGCAAAGCGGATGCGGAACGGAAGCCCAGCGGATGGAAGCGGATGAGAGCGGATGGCGTGTCCGCTAGGCTTCCGGGGGGCCGCAGCAAAGTGGACGCGGAACGAATATAGCGAATGCACAGCGGACGCTGAACGGATGAAGCGGATGCACAGCGGATGCACAGCGGATGCACAGCGGAAGCCTAATGGATGCCTGGCGTTAATTGCGCATGCGGGGAGGATGCATTGCATCAGCCCCGCGGATATAACGGAAGCAGCTCGGAAGCAGGTCGCCATACAGAGGAAAGACCTGCTTCCAGACACATCGACTGCCTTGCCTGACCTGCCTGCATGTCTGCCTGCCAGCCTTGCTACCAGCCTTGCTGCCAGCCTTGCTGCCAGCCTGCCTGCAAGCCTTGCTGCCAGCCAGTCTGCCTGCCAGCCTTGCTGCCTGCCTTCCTGCCAGCCTTGGTTCATGTCTGCCTGCCAGCCTTGGTGCCTGCCTGCCTGCCTGCCAGCCTTCCTGCCAGCCTTGGTGCCTGCCTCCCTGCCAGCCTTGGTGCCTGCCTTGGTGCCAGCCTTCCTACCAGCCTTGGTGCATGCCTGCCTGCCTTCCTGCCAGCCTTGGTTCCTGCCAGCCTCCCTGCCAGCCAGCAACCCCACAACCATGTGGAAGCACAGCAAGCCTCAGCCATCTGCTGCCAGCCCTGGCAAGAGGGACAGGGCTGCCATCCCGACCCCTGGCCCTCACTCTGGTTCTGCTGGGGCTTCTGCAGCACGGGCTCGCTCTTCTGGGGCTGGCGCTTCTGCTGCTTCTGCTTCTGGAGGAGCTGATGACAAGCACTCCAGCACTAGCCACCTCCACAGCACCTGCACCCTTCACCCCTGGGACTGAGCGACCAAGAGGAGTACCAGAGACTCATTTTTGTCTTATAGCTTGTTGTTAATAAAGTCTATTTATGATTCACACACTTGCTTCATTTCTTTTTTTTTAATAAAGTCTTGGTGGAAACTTTTAGAAATGGTTTAAGCCTTTGCATGCTTGTGGGATGGGTAAGGATAGCTGTGGGATGGGTTAGGATACCAGTGGGATGGGTAATAGCTGTGGGATGGGTTAGGATAGCAGTGGGATAGATAAACCTCCAGTGCAAGCATAGTAGGACTGTATGGTCCACCCTCCCAAGTGCCACACCTACGGCCCTTTATTATCAATAATAATGTAATAATTATCCACACATGTCAACACAAACACAACTCTTTATTAAACGCCCTGTTCATTGTAGGCCAACCAAACATACATGGCCCAATCTCATCCGTGTGATGAGACAGGCTGAAGGAAGCATCCATTAAGCATCTACCATCCTGTCTTGCCACTCCACTGCTCCAGCTGGGGAGTTGCACCATTGTCTCAGGAGGTTGCGCTGCTTCTTCCCTTCATGTGAGACTCTGTTGGGGCCTTTCACATCCTCAGTGTTGATCAGGTTTCGCCCTTGCCTCCATTCACCAGGCTCCATGTCCCCATTGCCTTGCTGGAGGTCCACGAGCCTGTTCTGCAAGACCAGGTAGTGGGTGCGCATGAGATTGTGCAGGATGCAGCAAGCTTCCATGATCCTCCTCACGGTCTCCGGGCAATGCTGCATGGTGGTGAGAAGTACCTGGAACCTGTTGGCCAGGATGCCAAAGGCGTTCTCCACCACCCGCCTTGCCCTGGACAGCCTGTAGTTGAAGATCCTCTCTTCACGGGTGAGGAGTCTGGAAGTGTAGGGCTTCATGAGGTAGGTTCTGAGGGAGAAGGCGTCATCCCCCACGATGAAGTAGGGCACATCTTGTGTGTCGTTGGGCAGGGGTTCTGGATCTGGGAAGCCCACGATGAGGTTGCATTCCAGCTCCTCCTTGAGGTGACTGGCGTTGTATACCTGGGCATCTGAAGATGACCCGTTGCCTGAAGCATCGATGTACATGAACTTGTAGTCAGCATCGACCATGGCGAAGAGGATGATGCTGAAGAAGCCCTTGGAGTTGAAATAAGTGGACCCCGAATTGGCTGGAGATTTGCAGGCCACGTGCTTGCCATGTATGGCTCCAACGGTATGTGGTAAGTTCCACTTCTGATACCACTGCTCTGCAACTTTCTTCCATCCTTCTTCAGTGGAGGGGTACTGGAGGAGCTCCTCCTTATATTCTTCGATGATGGCCTGCACCACTTCTCTGACCACAATGCTGATGGTGTTGGATGGCACCCTCCAGCCATACGGCATGCTCCTGTAGTAGGTCCCTGAGGCCAGGTGGTGCAGAGTGAGTGCCACCTTGAGCCCAGGTTCCAGGCTGGGCTGGAAGCTTGTGTTTGCCTTGGTCAACCTGGGTATCAGCCGCTGCACAACTTCGTCAAACATGGCTGGACGCATCCTCATGAAGTTCTGGAACGCCCGAGTGTCTTCGCTCCTGAGCTCCACCATCAGCTTGTTGTACAGTCCATCCTCTGCTCTTCTGGCAACCATCTTCGGATCCAGACTCTTTTTGAGTGGCTCCTTTTCTTCTCGCAGTAGAGTTCACAGAGCCTGCAGATGGCTTCGCACTGTTGCAGAACAATGGTGGCTGCCCTAAGGACTTTGTTACAATCCACAGTGGACATGACTGGATGCTGTGGAAGAGGAAGAGGCAGATGAAGGCTGCAGAGATCTGCACTGCTGGGCTGCTGTTCTGAAAATGAGATGCAGGCGAGTTGCTCCCCCTTTTTATAGGCAGTATAGGTTTTCCGCTAGGCATCCTCTAGGCATCGTCTAGGCATCCTCTAGACATCCTTAATATCCGAGATAGGTCCCCTCTGCGAACGTTTTTTCCATTTTAAACGCTTTGTTTCCGTGCTGCATCTGTTCTGCATGCGTTCTGCATGCGTTCTGCATCTGTTCCGCTTCCTCCCTGCGTCCGGATGGATGCCAGTTGCGCGGATGTGCAGCGGATGCCTCGCGGATATAGTGGATGCGTAACAGATGCGTAGCGGATGCGTAGCGGATGCAGAACAGACGAACTGGGTACATTTTCCGCGCAAAAGTTTTGGGCAGCCCAAAACTTTTGGAGCGGATGAAACGTCCATAAACGGATGCTGGACGGATAGAGAGGAAGCCAAACGGAGGCAGTGAGTACATCGTGTTTTCGAACGGATGGCAAGGTTTTTTGTTAATTTTATATCCTCTTTGCATCCATTGGTTCAGTGTGACATGGGCTTTAGATGTAGCCAAAAAGTTTAAAGTTTCAATTCAATTAATTGTTTGATTAGTTTTATATCCTGACCTTTCACCAACAGCTCAAGACAGCATACATACTATCGCTCTTCCCATTTTAGCCACAAAAACAACAATGTGAAATATTTTGGGTAAAAAAGAGTGATTAGAAAAAACGACTAAGTGCATTTCCATGGCTATAGTGGATATAAACTTGCAGCTCAAATTTTTAAATTTTCAACAGATTTAATTAGTAATAGACTAGCTAGTAGTTTTAATCTTAACACATCTGAAGATTATTGAAAGTGTAATTTAAAAAAATTAATTCCTGTAATTAAAATCTTAGATAGAATGTAGACATAGGTTATGCAACTCAAAATGAGTCTTAATAGATTATGTATTGTCAGACTGAATCCACAATTCTTGCAAATGTTGCTTGGAATGAAGAAGCAACAAACACCAGCTGATTCTACATTTCTGAAACTACACAATCCAGTTTTTCTGGATTTTCATTGCTTTCTTTCTCCTTTCTCAAAAAAGATTCCTTTTGATAAGTTAGAGATTATTTATTGCCAGAAAGTTAAATGTATGGGAGAACTTTACAAAACATAATAATTCATTTTGTTCAGCATAGAATTGCTGCCAAATGATTAAATTCAGGATTTTTCCACTGAACTAAATTCAAATTTTATTCAAATGACTAAATTCACTTGGAAAATATTATTCTAAGATGTAATCAAATGTAAAAAGCAATGAGCACTGTTTTTTTTTAAATTGTCATCTAGAAGGTACTCATGATGACTGAGATTTTTTTCATTTAGGGGTAAAATAATATTATATTATTGCTTTACTAATAATTTCATTTATTACAATTCTGTCCCATCTTTTTTCTCCTATGCTTTTACCTCTATTAAAGACAATATATTCTGTCTCGATTCTGAGATAGCAACTAAATGTAGTGGTTTCTTAACTCGTGGTTTCTCACTAATGGCATCTTCATAATGAAGTTCCAATACAGGCAGAGTCATGTGCTCAGACTATCTTTCAAAATGTCTATAACTTAAGGTGAATTTCTGACATAAATAAGAATCTGAGCATTTGTTAAAAGATTATTAATTTTGGCAATAGTCCTTGATATACCATTGCAGTTGGGATCATATTTGTGGTTGTTAAGTGATGCATTTATTAAGCATAATTGCATTGTTTAGCCACAGTAATCCCTGCAGTCCCAGTTGCCATTATTAACTAGATTCCAAAGTCTTTAGCAAAGCAACTTCCTGCCAGCTTTCCACAACACAGCAGGAAGTTTCAGATCTCAGACACATAGGAAAGTAGTTAATTCCGAGGGGGGGAGCAGGGGAGGAGAATGATGGAATGATGTGATGGGGAATGATGTGATGGGGGTATGCAAGAGATGTAGCATTGGTTATGGAGGGCATAAGAGACAATGTGAAAGGTGCCACTTGGGTTGGGGATGGGGTGTACAAGAGTGCATGGTGACAATTAGGAGAAGGACTCTAGCCTGATGCCTTAACACCAGACTGGCTTTCTCAACAGCCATAAACATAACTCTAAAAAATAAGTAAAATTTTAAAATAGTTCAACAACTTCAACTCCTATTATTTCTTCTCTAATAGTAAGAATTGGGTCCAGTACAGCTTTTCCTCTAGTTTCCTCCTCTGCTTTTTGGATATGGTGGTTAAAGTCTCCCATTACTATTATGGTATGTTTCTTACATACATTTGTTAATTGAATAGCAAAGAGATCATCTATTTCTTCTGCTTGGTTGAGTGGCCTGTTATATACACCTATAATAATGTCATTTCCCTGTAATGATATATATGAAATTGAATATGAAAGAATATGTAACTAAGCTACCCACTCCCAAATGTGGGCCGTGCATCTCCGGTGCCCTGAATCCTCCAACCCTTTTCCCAGTGGACTGAGAAAGTTGACCGATGAATGGTTTCGGAGGGCAACCCTCTCAAACCCAACACTAACCTTCTCTCAGCCAGTCCTTGAGTATTGAATATTTGTCCTGAAATGAATACAAACTCCAGCTCCTTTGTAGCGCAATGATGGTTTATTCATTAGATCAGCAAACAACAAATACTCTTATCTGACAAGAAAGGCTAAAAGCTAGGCAAGATTAGTGTTGGATTTGAGTTTGCTCACTTTCCTTTTATAACCATTATCATGAGATACACCCCACCACACCCAGGCCTATACGCAGTTCTAGTTCTGGCCACGCCTAATCCATTATCCCTAAATACTATGAACCCTATAATATGTCTACATCCCTAACCTATTCCGACCCTCACTAACCTGGTGCCACCTTCACCATGTTTTAACCTAAGGCTTAATTACCACTTTTATGTGCCCCAAACCCCTCTAACAATGTGCACCACATCAATACATGAAAAGAGCCATTTCTAGCCCAGCAGTTACTTCAGACTCCATCCTGCAGTCCCGCAGTTGCTTCAGAATCCATCCTGCAGCCCTGCAGTTGCTTCAGAATCCATCCTGCAGCCAACAGCTCTGCTGAGTCATTCCAAATGACCCTCAACACCATCGGCCAACATGCAAGCAGAAATACAGATCTGGCAGCAGCAGAGATAAGGTGACATTCTCCACAGCCAGCTGACTTTCTGTGAGGCGTGTTTGGAGCTGACGGGCTCCGTAGCAAACTCGAAGCCTGACACCCACGCTACAAATTTTAAACAAGGGGTGGGTGCAATGAAGGGGGTGCCCTGTCACTCCCTTCATTGCACCCCCCCCCCCCATAAAAGAGATTTTATGAGAGTGAGGAGAGAAACAGAATAAAACTCTACATGGATTTCTCTAGCAGGAAGAAAGTCGGAAAAATTATAGATAAGGGAAGGCAGGGTGAAGCTTACTTTTTAACAGAACTATAGATACGTTGAGGCTGGGCGTGACAAGGAGTAGCTGAGAGGGGAGGGGCCAGGCGAGGAACACCTTGATGTGAGTGATGTCGAGTTGGCCTCACCCAGTCACATGACCACCCTGCCATGCCCATCCAACCAAACATTAGGCAGAGAACTGGTTAAAAAAACTTGAAGCCCACCACTGAATAGAATAGAAGAACAGAGTTTGAAGCAACCTTGGAGGTCTTCAAGCCAACCCCCTGCTTAGGCAGGAAAACCTTGGTTTTACATTTTTTTGTACAGATATAGTGATCTTTTACATATAAAACGTAACTCCACCTCCTCTTTTGACAGGGCTATTTCTTTTGAATAGTTTGTATCGTACTATTGGTACAGCCCCTGTCACACAGCACCAACGGATGGAAAGAGGATGTAAAACGGAGAGAAACACTTGCCATCCGTTGGGTAATGCGATGCTTCCGTTCTGTACTCACTGCATCCGTTTTTCATCCTCTCTATCTGTTCAACATCCATCGACTGACATTTCATCCGCTCAAAAGGTTTTGAGCTGCACAAAACGTTTTGAGCGGAAAAGGTATCCAACGCGTCCATTCTGCACCCGCAACGCAAATGGGGAACATCCGTTCTACATCCGTCGTCATCCGTTACGCATCCGCTATATCCGCTAGGCAGCCACTGCGCATCTGCGCAACTCGCATCCACTCCAGCGGAAAATGGACACAGGGAGGAAGCGAAACGGATGCGGAACGGACATGCAGTGTCAGTAGCACGGACGTAGAAAGGATGCAGCTCGCATACAAAGCATTAAAACGGAAAAAACATTCACAGAGGGGACGTATCTTGGATATTTAGGATATCTACAGGATGTCTAGAGGATGCAAAAGGACACCTAGTGGAAAACCTATATCTCCTATAAAAAGGGGGAGGAAATCACCTGGATCTCACTTTCACTCCAGCAGCCCTGCTGTGCAGACCTCTTCAGCCTTCATCTGGCTCTTGCTCTTCCACAGCATCCAGTCATCTCCACCATGGATCATCACACACTCCTTTTGGTAGCCACCATCATTCCACAACAGTGCGAAGCCATCTACAGGCTCTTTCACCTGTTCTACGCAAAGAAAAGGAGGCGGCCAAGAAGTGTCTGGGTCCGAAGATGGATCACCAGAAGAGCAGAGTATGGACTGTATAACAAGCTGATGGTGGAGCTGAGGAATGAAGACCCTCATGCATTCCAGAACTTCATGAGGATGCCGCCAGCCATGTTTGACGAAGTTGTGGAGCGGCTGAGTCCCAGGTTGACCAAGCAGAGCACCAACTTCCGACCCAGCCTGGAACCTGGGCTCAAGGTGGCACTGACTCTGTGTCACCTGGCCTCAGGGACCTCCTACAGGAGCATGCAGTACGGCTGGAGGGTGCCACACAACACCATTAGCATTGTGGTCAGAGAAGTGGTGCAGGCCATCATCAAAGAATACCTGGAGGAGCTCCTCCAGTGCCCCTCCACTGAAGAAGGCTGGAAGAAAGTTGCAGAACAGTGATATCAGAAGTGGAACTTCCCCCACACCATTGGAGCCATAGATGGGAAGCACGTGGCCTGCAAAGCTCCAGCCAATTCAGGGTCCACTTATTTCAACCAAAGGGCTTCTTCAGCATCATCCTCTTCGCCATGGTCGATGCTGACGACAAGTTCATGTACATCGATGCTTCAGGCAACAGGTCAGCTTCAGATGCCCAGGTATACAACGCAAGTGACCTCAAGGAGGGGCTGGAACACAACCTCATCATGGGCTTCCCAGATCCAGACCCCGTGCCCAACGACACACAAGATGTGCCCTACTTCATCATGGGGGATGATGCCTTCTCCCTCAGAACCTACCTCATGAAGTCCTACACCTCCAGATGCCTCACCCGTGAAGAGAGGATCTTCAACTACAGGCTGTCCAGGGCAAGGTGGGTGGTGGAGAACGCCTTTGTCAACCTGGCCAACAGGTTCCAGGTACTTCTCACCACCATGCAGCATCGCCCACAGACCGTGAGGAGGATCGTGGAAGCTTGCTGCATCCTGCACAATCTCATGCGCACCCACTACCCAGTGTTGCAGAACAGGTTGTGGACCTCCAACAAGGCAATGGGGACATGGAGCCTGGTGAATGGAGGCAAGGGCGAAACCTGATAGATACTGTGGATGTGCAAGGCCCCAACAGAGCTTCACGTGAAGGGAAGAAGCAGCGCAACCTCCTGAAACACTGATGCAACTCCCCAGCTGGAGCAGTGGAGTGGCAAGACAGGATGGTAGATGCTTTATGGATGCTTCCTTCAGCCTGTCTCATCACACTGATGAGATTGGGCCATGTGTGTTGAGTGGCCCTACAATGAACAGGGCATTTAATAAAGAGTTGTGTTTATGTTGAAATGTGTGGATGAATGATTACATTGTTATTGATAATAAAGGGCCAAAGGTGTGGCACCTGGGAGGGTGGACCATACAGTCCCACTATGCTTGCACTGGAGGCTTATCTATCCCACAGCTATTACCCATCCCACTGCTATCCTAACCCATCCCACAACTATTACCCATCCCACAGGTATCCCTGCCCATCCCACTGCTATCCTTACCCATCCCACAAGCATGCAAAGGCTTAAACCATTTATAAAAGTTTCCACCAATATTTTATTTTATAAAATAAATGAAGCAAGTGTGTGAAGCAAAGATAATCTTTATTAATAACAAGCTGTAAAAGAAAAATGACCCAAGTGTCCCAAGCAAAGATAAAGTCAACAGATAGCCACCCAGTCTCTGGCACTCTTCTCAGTCACTCTGAGGCGTGCCCATAGTCTCAGAGGTGAAGGGTCCATGTGCTGTGGAGGTGGCTGCTGCTGGAGTGCTGGTCTGAAGTGCCATTGGGGTGCCTGGCCCCGAGATGACAACAGGGGACAGTGTGTGGAGGAAACTCTCAGAGAGATGGCTCAGTCCTGTGATGTTGAGAGCCCCTTTCTCCAGGACATGGGGTGTCAGCCCCAATACCGATGACAGATGTTCTGAGGCCGGGCTTGGCTGTGGGGTGGAGGAAGGAGGAGTGTAGTGGGGATGTCTGGTCTGCAGCTGAGCGAGGTGAGGCATGGGTGGCATCTGTGGCGTGGGTGGCATCTGTGGCATGGATGGCATCTGTGGCGTGGCTGGCATCGGTGGCGTAGGTGGCATTGATGGCATCAGTGGCACTGGTGGTGTTCGATGTACCTGTGCCTGGACTGGGAAGGGGTGCCTGTGCTGCTGGAGCTCCTGGTAGCCGTAGCCTTGGAAGGTGAGGGCCTGTGGAAAGCCTTGGCAGGGCAGTGACATCACCTGGGGTGGAGGAGCAGACCTGGACTGCGTGGGAGCAGGTTCAGCTGGGTCTGGAGGGTTGTGAAGAAGACCGGTGATCCTCTCCTTTATCAGCTGGTACTGTGATTCGTACATGTTCATGAGGGTCTGGTTGACGTAGGTGAGGAAGGGCTTGCAGTTGGAGGATGGGACGTCGGTGTGTACCAGCTGAGAGAGGAGATCTATGCTGCTTTTAATGGTGTCCCTGATCTCCAGCAGGACAGTGTGGCTCTGCCCCTCCGGTCTGGCTCTCTGCCTGCTTTCTGTGGAGGTGGAGCTGGGGGTGGATGTGGGTTGGACTCTGGTGGAAGTGCCCTCTCCTTGCTCCCACTGCATCAGGGGGTCCTCCACGCGCTCCACCATGGGGAGTGCAGCTGTCGGGGGGGGGGTCTCCGTCGTGGCACGCTCCACAGATACCTGCCTGGACACGGGAGCTGACTCTTGGCCAGAAGAGGACTGGCTCTCTGCAGGCTGCCTGAGAGAGAGGGTTGTCAGAGGGGCTGCTCCACAGTGGCGGATCTCACCCTCCAAGAAGCTGCACTTGGCCATCACTAGGTCTCTCGGTCCGTCAGCTTGACCGCGGCCTGGCCAGATTTCTTGAGGTGCAGCTTCCCGTTCCAGGTGTGCATGTGCTTCCACCAGCCGAGGAGCACCTCCGAAGTGTAGCCCAGGCTCTCCGCCTTCTCTCTCCAAGCAGCCTACTTCCTTTTGGTGTCTCGATAGAGCCTGTGTCCCTTCTGCCATAGATACTCGTTCTCCCTCAGCCATTCCAGCACCTCATCCTCATGTTCCTCTTCGATGGAATATTGCCTCCTCTCCCATTCTCGTTCACGTGTATGCCTCTTCCTCCCTCTGGCAGGGCCATCTGGGCCCTCATCAGAGGGGCTTCGAGGTTGTAGGGGCTGCTCCACCACACCACCACCAGCAATAGCAGCAACAACAACAGTAGCAGCAAAAGCAGGACCAGCAGCACCAGGATCATCAGCAGCAAGTAAGCACCAGCAGCGCCAGCAGCATCAGCAGGACCAGGAACACCAGCAGCAGGGTAAGCACCAGCAGGACCAGCAGGACCAGGAACACCAGCAGCACCAGGAGCACCAGCAGGACCAGGAGCAGCACCAGCAGAGTAAGCACCAGCAGAAGCCCCAGCACCAGTAGCAGCGCCAGCAGAGTAAGCACCAGCAGAAGTACCAGCACCAGGAGCAGCGCCAGCAGACTAAGCCCCAGCAGAAGCCCCAGCACCAGGAGCAGCGCCAGCAGAAGCTCCAGCACCAGAAGAGTGAGCCCGAGTAGCATAAGCCCCAGCACAAGCAGAGTCAGGGCCAGGGGGTGGGATGGTGGCCCTGTCCCTCTTGCCAGGGCTGGCAGCAGATGCCACAGGCTTTCTCTTCTTCCCCATGGTTGTTAGCTGGCTGTCTGACTGGAGTTGTGTCTGGCAGCAGGTCTTTCCTCTGAATGGTGACCTGCTTGTGTGCTGCTTCCCTTTATATCCGTGGGGCTGACGCAATGCATCCTCCCCGCATGCGCAATGAACGCTTTGCATCCACTAGGCTTCCGCTCTGCATCCGCTTCATCTGCTCGGCATCCGCTCGGCATCCGCTCTTTCTGCTGCATATCCACTTCGCTGTGCTCCCCCGGAAGCCCTGAGGATGTGGCATCTGCTTCCATCCGCTAGGCTTCTGTGGAGCATCCGCTTTCCATCCTGGCTATGTCCTCCCTCCGTCCATTCCTTTCCGTTGTTGTCTGCTCTGCTTATGCAAATTCGGGGCACTTTTGAGAGCGGATAACAATGGATGGAACTTTTTCTCGTCCGCTGTGTCCTTTTTATATACGTTTTGCATCCGTCAGCCAATGTGACAGGCCCTTATATTCCAGTCATGAGTTTCATTCCACCATGTTTCAGTAATGGCAACTATATCATATCTGCTTTCATGTATTTAGTATTTTTTATTTGCCAATCACATGCAAGATACAGGTATAAGAATAAATATAGTTTTGAATACATGAGATAGATACTTAAAAATTAAAAAAAAATATTAAAAAAAACAATAGGACAGGGACAGTAGGCTAAATTGGTGCGCTTGTACACGCCCCCTACAAGCCTCTTAGGAAGGGGGTGAGGTCAATAGTAGACAGTCTAACATTAAAGTTTTTGGGGTTTGGAGAAGAAACCACAGAGTCAGGTAGAGATTTCCAAACATTGACCACTCTGTTGCTGAAGTAGTCAAGTCTGCAGTCAAGTTTGGTGTGGTTAACCTTGAGTTTGTATCTATTGAAGCTGAAGTATTCATTTGCAGGTAGGACATTGCAATGTATGATTTTATATACTATATTTAGATCAGACGGAGGAGGCGTAGTTCTAGGTTTTCTAAGTCTAGAGTTTCAAGTCTGGTGGCATAAGGTATTCTGCAAAGAGTAGAGGAGTGGAAAACTCTTCTTTTGAATATTTCTGGACTTTTTAAATTTTGTTTATATCAGATAAATGATATGGGTTCCAGACTGATGAGTTCAAGTTTAGGTCTAGCAAATGTTTTGTATGCTCTAGTTAACAGAGTGATATTACCAGAGAAAAAGCTATGCAGGATTAGGTTAACAACTCTTAATGCCTTTTTGGCTATGTAGTTACAGTGGGCTCTAGCACTTAGATCATTTGAGATGAGTACTCCTAAGGTCTTTGACAAAGTTTGGATCTTCAACAAGGTCTTGACTATTTAGCTTGTATTTTATTTTCTGATTTTTTTTATGTAAGACAGAGCATTTATTTGTTGAGATTTGAAGTTGCCATTTGATTGACCATTCTGATACATACATTTGATTGACCATTCTGATACAAGCTCTTTTTGGAGGGTAATAGTATTGTCTGTGGTGTTGAATAGCTTTACATCATCAGCGAAGAGAATGCAATTGCTCTTAATATGATCACAGAGGTCATTTATGTAGAGTATGAAGAGAGTTGGTCCTAAAACACTGCCTTGGAGTACTAACACTTAAGTTCATCCTGATTGTTCCATAAACTTTGAACATTAGTGTATAGGCATTTGAGTTCTTTATGGTTCTTAAGTATGTTTCTTATATTTTCTACTTTGTAACTGGGATTTCCATCCTTCCCATCACTCTCTACTTCGTTATGTTTTTCTTTTTTATTTCTTCTTTCTCTTTATTCCCTGCCTCCTTATGTGATTGGTTATCTAGTAATTCTTGCTTGGAATTAGGTTCTAAAGCTCTTAAAGTCCGCCCCCCCATTTAATTTAAAACCCTTTTGATAAGATGAGTCACTCATTTTTTGAATGTATTCTTTCCAGTCCTTGTGAGGTGCAGTCCATCTCCTATCACCAATATTCACCTTTTTTTCCCTTGGGGAAGTCTGGGAGATAAACGCTTTTTTGTGGGTGTCTGCGTATTTTCTCCCATGGGGAGGCTATGAAAGCAATTGTTCAGTTCCAGAGGAGCTTCATTGGAGTGGGCTCGGGTAGATATTAAGGTCTTTGCTCTTAGTTGTTGTTTTCTTCTAAAAATACCATGTTTCCATTGGTCTCGCTCTTTAGTACATATGTAGGGTCATCTTTTATGGAAGCTGTTGTTTCCTACTATGTTTTATTTTGGTGTTGTCTTCATGTTTAGGTTGGGATTTCTTACTTTCTTCACTGAGTTACAGAGTGGCTAGAGTTGCCTCTAGGCCCTTTACCTTTTCTTCTAGTAATTCAAGAAGTTTATATTTGATACATACATAATTTGAATTTTCTGAGGGCATATGTTGAAACACCTGACACATTTTTCAAGTCACTGTAGTGTCAGTCTCTTTCCATGACTTTTTTTTTCATTAAAAAAATGTAAAAAGTTCATTTTAACTTTTAAAAAGTTTAAAAGTTTCTAAAAATTAAATATTTTCCCTGTTGCAAATAGTTTACAATAGTTAATAAGAGTTATTGGCCTTTGTCCTTGGTCTTGAAAAATTCATCATAAGAAAAAAAAAAAGCAGGAAAAAGAGAAACTCCTCTTCCACATTCACAGCAATCAATCACAATGCTCAAGCAGGAGCTAGCACTCTCCAACTAGTCAATCATAACTGTGTGTTTGACTCACTGTGCAACCCAGCTCCAGCTACTAAATTTAAAATCTTAACACCTCTCCAGTTTATAGGACAGCATTTATCCTAAGTTGTTTCATAAGATTCTTGTATTTCTGTATACCTAATGGCTTTGTCATGAGGTCAGCTAAATTATCTTCAGATGGATAATAAATTTTCTTTCACTGCTCCTCTGATATTACAATATTTTTTGTCAACTTGTTTGTTTCTGATTTTTATTCTCTTTATCTGTTGTCCTTTGCAATGTTAGATTACCTATAGCTCCTTTTACTTCAATATTCAAATCTTTTAATGATTGTATATACCATATTATCCCTGAACACAATTCTGACAATGCTATGAATTCTGCTTCACCTATGGAATTGGTAACTGAAGTCTATTTTCTAGATTTCCAATCAATTATGTGTTTGCAAATATTACAACAAATCCTGACATTGACTTTCTATCCTATACATTATTAAGCCAATCACTGTCTAGAAAACATTTTGATTCTCATTCATTTGATGTTTGTAAATGCAATCCTAAATCCATGGTTCTCTTTAAATAATCTAGTATTCTTTTTAATTCTTAACTAGTGTTATTTTATAGGCTTTGAGCAACTAACCTTGTTTTATATTCTTCTTCATCATTCATCAGAAGTTACTTTTTGTACACTGATCTGTACCAACAGCTTTTTGTCCCTCTGTAACCTCATTGGAGTGAAAACTTTATGTTTTTGCATAGACAAAAACTATAGCCCCTTTCCATCTGTTTGTTCTGCCAGAGGTAAATTTAATATTTCCTGGTAATTTTGGGACTCATAAAAGATGTTACATAATTTTATTTCATCAACAGTGAATCTTTCTTGAGGAACAACTTTGAGGAATAAATTCTTGCGTTTTACTGAAATCTCACTCTACAAACATTCTTCTGAGCTATACTCAGATCCTGAACTGCTCTCAAATTTCTGTTTAATGTGCCTGTGTGAATGTTTATTTATTGGAGATCTGTGACTAATAGGCACGAACATTTCAGTGTTGGCATGTACCTTTTCCCAATTCTCGCTTTCAGAAAATTTTACAGAACATCAAATAATAACATTTTTGTGCCCATCTATAAATCTATATGCCTTTGATCCTGATTAATAACTGTTAAATCGCGGGAATGAGACTCGCGGAGCCAGTGTAGTAACCAGTCATTTTTATTTCTGTCTAGAACTGACTGCGGAAGAAACGCGGCAGCCCTTTTACAGTCAGGCTGCTCGCGGCTGTGGCTAGTGACAGCTCGTGGAATTTTCTGCCACCGTGGACCAACCAAACACAGGTAAGTATGCTAATACATAACAATAACCTATAAACTTTAATTTCCTTGGCTTTAACTGACCTTTCCTCCTAACTGTTTTGGCCAAAGATTCGTAAATGTGACAGAGATCATTGTCTCTTATATAACATGTATTGCAGAGTTTCAATCATTGCTAAACTCCATAGTCTATTGGCCAAATAATTGGCACTTAAAATTGC
The DNA here is from genome assembly GCA_015471245.1 of Laticauda colubrina. Classification (NCBI taxonomy): domain Eukaryota; kingdom Metazoa; phylum Chordata; class Lepidosauria; order Squamata; family Elapidae; genus Laticauda; species Laticauda colubrina. The sequence goes on along the minus strand of BLBF01000044.1, from coordinate 18,551,953 downwards.
CTCACCCCAATGCAGTTTACTCATTCCTGTATCTGTTAGTAATGCATCTTTCATCGTTTGTAACACAACATTCCTGCATTCACCAACTCCATTCTCTGCTTGAGCGTAGGCATTTGTTTTTCTATGGGTTATGCCTTTCTTTCTCAGCCACTATTGAAACATGTTAGACATGAACTCTCTACCTATGTTTGTTTGTAGTTGACATACACTTTTATTATAACTACTCTCTATAAACAATACCCGCTTCTTAAATTATTGAAATGGTTCTGTTTTGCTTTTTAGTAAATAATAAAGCCCGTATCTTGAGAAATCGTGAACAATTACCAAAGCAAATTTGGCCTCTCCTATTGATGGAGATGGAGGGCAAATTAAATCAGCATGAACTAACTGAAAAATCCTGTCAGATTTCCTATCACTTCTTTTGTGACAGGGTATATCTTTGATTTTCTCTTTTTTCAAAAAGCATAATCCAAATAATTGTCACAATCTTTTACATTCAAACCTACAGCCATTTTACTAACTTACCAAGAAGTAGGTTTTGGTCTACTTTGTTGAATGCCTTGCTGAAATCTAAATATACTATGTCCACAGCATTTCACTGGTCCACTAATTTAGACACTTTGTCAGAGAATGAAATAAAATTGGCTTGGCATGATCTGTTTTTAACAAACACATATTGGCTTCTAGTTATAACTTTGCTTGCTTCTTGGTGTCCACAGATATATTTTTGGATTATCTTTTCCAGTAGCTTCCCAGATATTAATGTCAGGTTGATTGATCTGTTGTTTCCTGGATCTGTTTCCCCTCCCACACTTTTTTTTAAAGATGGGAACCACATCCGTTCTTTTCCAATCCTCAGGATTGGAATTGGAAATTGGATTGGAAATCCTCGCATGGAAATCCTCCAGTACTCTAGGATCTTTGATGGATTCTTGGATCATTTATGCCAGCTCCTCCAGAACTCTTGGAATGTAATACATCAGGTTTTGATTATTGAACTCATCCAAATCAGACAGGTGTTCTCTTACCATTTTCTTGTTTAATTTGTATTTCTATACTCTGTCTTCTAGAGTTATGTTTTTGGACTATAATTGTTATATATTTGCATACTCACCTAAGATAGGTTGGTCCAGATGGCGGGAAATTTGAAGAACTGTCATTGGCCACGAGCCATGAGCAGCCCGCTATAAAAAGGCTGCCGCACCTGAAAAAGAAGAAGGCGCAGTAGGTGGATCGGTGGAGACTAAAGAACAATGTGAACCAAGATCTACGAGAGCTGCCAAACCTAATTATAAAGCATAATTATGGAAGAGAAAAAACTGATTACAATGAATATAAATGGACTTAATTCAGCTGTTAAAAGAAGGAAATTTTTTCACAGATTAGAAAAACTAAAATTTGATATAATTTGTCTACAAGAAGTACATATTAAAAAACAATATGAACAATTGTTGATACAGCCAAAATTAGGGAAAATATTTACTTCTTTGACTCAATGTAAGAAAAGAGGAGTGGTTTTATATATCAAAGAGACCATTTCAGCAAAATTGATTTATACTGATGAAGACGGAAGAGTAATACAATAATGGACAATAATACAAAAACATTCTGGATTGCAATTTACGCTCTGAATGATAAACAAGAAGAATTCTACAAAAAATTACACATGAAAATAATTGAACTGGACTATGTCAATATAGTTATGATGGGAGATTTCAATGGAATTATAGACAATAAACTGGACTATATAACAACAACAACAAAGCAAAATAGGAAGACTCTCCCCAAATCCTTTTTTAAAATGATAGATGAAATAAATTTAAAAGATATCTGGAGAGAAAGAAATAGAGAAAGATACCTAAAACATGGTCAGAAGCCTATATTACACTTATTCCAAAAGAAGAGACTGATCCATTACAAATTAAGAATCATAGACCCATTTCTTTATTAAATGCAGATTATAAAATCTTCGCTTCAATATTGGCAGAGAGACTCAAAAAATATTTAAATAATTTTATTCACTCTGACCAAAATGGATTTCTGCCAAAGAGACAAATTAAAGATAATATGAGAGTAATATTGGACACTTTGGAATATTATGAGGCTCACCCTGAAAAACAAATGGCTTTGATATTTTTAGATGCACTAAAAGCATTTGATAATGTGAACGGGAGATTTATATTATTATTGGAACAGATGGGCTTTGCCACAAAATTTATTCAAGCAATACAAGCCATATATTATAAGCAAACGGCAAAGGTAATGACAGAGGGAGAATTAACAGACTCTATCAGTATAAGAAAAGGTACAAGACAAGGTTGCCCACTATCACCTTTACTATTCATATTAACTCTGGAAGTGTTAAATAGAAACATTAGAGACAAAAAGAGTATAAAAGGAATGAAAATTAAAAAGGTAGAATTTAAATTGCAAGCTTTTGCGGATGACTTGGCTTTTATTTTAGAACACCCTCTAGAAACAGCACCAAAACTATTGGAAAAGCATATGGCGAGGTGGCGGGCTTGAAAATAAACAAAGACAAGACAAAGATTTTGACAAAGAATATGTTATTTAGACAAAAAGAAGAATTGGCAATTGAAAATTCAAGTCACAAATAAGGTTCAGTACTTGGGGATACATTTGATAGCAAGATGTAGTATATTAAAAGAGAACAATTACATTAAACTTAAACAACAGATAGCAGTAGACTTGACGAAATGGGAAAACCTACAATTGTCATTAATGGGGAGAATTTCAACAATCAAAATGAATATTTTACCCAGAATTCTATACTTGTTTCAAACAATACCAATTAGGCTTGGAAAGGACTATTTTGAAGATTTAAACAAAATTGTGTTGAAATATATATGGCAAGGTAAGAAAGCAAGAATAAAGTTAAAAATCTTACAAGATGCTAGAATTAGAGGAGGATTTGGTCTGCCTAATTGGGAGTTGTACAACCAAGCTACAAATTTGACATGGGTTAAGGAATGGACAACATTAAGAAATACTAGATTGTTGACATTAGAAGGACATGATTTGTTGTTGGGGAGGCATGCCTTTTTATGGTATAAGGGAACGAAAATACAGGGTTATTTTAGAAGACATCATATACGGGAGTCTCTGTGATTATCGACTGTTGAAGCATTTTCTTATCCTATAACATATAAGAAGGAACAAACAGATATGGGGAAATTTTGAATGAAAAGGGTGAACTTAAATCGATGCAAAAACTAGAGGAACAAGGTATAAAAATGAATTGGTTTTCTTATGCACAAATACATTCAAGGTATAAAAAAGACTTTAAAACAGAAGGTTTCTATAATAAATTGACTGATTTAAATAAGATTTTGACAGGTACTGATGAAAAGGTGATTAAAAAATTGTATGGATATTTATTAGAAATTAAACTAGAAGAACAACAAGTTAAAGAAACTATGATTGCTTGGGGGAAGAATTTTGGACATGGGATTGATCTAGAGAAATGGCAAAAATTGTGGTCTCAAAATTATAAAATGACAATGTCAACAGCATTTAAAGAAAATTTGTATAAGATGTTTTACAGGTGGCATTTCCTCCCGACAAGAATAGCAAGAATGTTCAAGAATAAATCCGAAAGATGTTGGAAATGTCATCAGATACCTGGCTCATATTACCATATGTGGTGGACTTGTGCGGATGCAAAAAAATATTGGACTAAAATCCACACGTGGTTGGAAAAAATGACTAAAATACATATAGATTTAAAACCAGAGATATTTTTATTGGGAATTCTACCTGATACATACAGCAAAGATTTAAAATATTTGATTGTAAATTAACAGCAGCTAGGATTATATTTGCTAAAAATTGGAAAAATGAGAAAATACCATTGCAGGAGGAAATTATCAAGAAAATACGGGAATGCTGAAATGAGTAGATTGACATTTGAAATTAGAGAACAAGAGGATAAACAATTTTACAAAATTTTGGACCTTTTCTATCAATGGCTAGATAACAAAATATAGTAATAGAAGATGTAGAATTATAGAAAATAATGAATATATAAAGATGTGTTTATTATTATTATTATTATTATTATTACATATATAAAATGTTTTTAAGATAGATTTGGAAGGACTATATGAATTGTTATAAAGTAAACTAAGCATAGCTATCTCGCAAAGTATGAATGAACAAAATTATAGTCAAATGATTGACTATAATAATAATACTAGGATATTCAATTTCTGATAACATGAGTTATTATGTAATGTAGCTGTAATTGAGACTATGTAATTAATGTACAAAAAAATTGTGAACCAACCGACACACTGTTTGTATACTTATGGAAGAAAGCTGGATGTTTTTGTTTTGTTTGTTTTTGTTTGTCCTTAAAAATCATTAAAACTTAACCCCCCCAAAAAAAAGGCTGCCGCAGTTTCACCGGCAAACAGTTTCTAGAGAGAAAATAAAAAGAATAGAAGATCATCTGGGTCTCGAGTCTTTTTCCCCACAATGCAACACTGGCGACGAAGGTGGGATACTGAGACAAAGGAGCCCAGTTGTGCACGTGGCAACAAGGACCGAGCGAGATGAAATGGCCGGGAACAACTCGCCACCCACACCATTCAACCCAGCAACTGAAGAGTGGTAATCCAACATCGACTGATTCCTCATGTTTCTAGAAGGGAGTGATCTCCAAGGAATCTCCAAACATAGGAAGAGAGTTGTCTTCCTCACCCACTGCGGTCCCACAGTATTCAGAATGGCAAAGGCATTGGCATCACCCCACGATGTAAAGAAAATGGCGTGGACAAACTTAGAGAAACTACTGTGAGTCCATTATGTGTCAACCGTTTCATGCCTCATCAAAAGATACGAATTTTATCGGCACGACCAAAAGGAAGACAACAGCATCGGAGATTTTGTTGTAGCACTAAGAGACATTGGCGGGGCATGCAAATTCCTAAACATGGATGAGATTATGAGGGACCGTGTGGTCCTCAGATTAGAAACCAGAGAAAACTCAAAAATTCACCACCACAACACATCACGAGAACATTGAATCTTTATCAGAAGACGAAGAGGAAGAAGAAGAGGTAAATCAACTCCGGTTGGAAAAAGGTAGACAGGAGTGAAAGGAAAGGAAGTCAGAATTCCATTATGCCGAGTGCGGAGGAGACCATCCACGTTCCGAATGCCATTTTTTGATGCTATTTGCAGGTATTGTGAACAGCGGGGACACATAGCTAGGGCATGCCAAAACAGAAATAACTATAGTCCTAGACAAAGATGGAATATACCTCCCAGGGAGAAGGAAAAGCAAATAGGGAGCCATTGGAGTCAAGAAAACAGAAACAAGCGATGGAAAGAAGCCAATAGAAAAGAGGAAACACATCAATCAATAACTATTGGACACTCAAACTCAATCAATGCAAAAAAGGTCCATGTGCAAGTCACCATAGAAGGTCAGCTATGCGAGATGGAGGTGGATTCAGGCTCGTATTTATCAATGGTTTCATGGAATACCCTATAAGACTAATACCTGATATAAAAAAGAGAGAGCTAGAAATACAAAAACTCACACTAAAAGACTACCAGGGAAACAGAATTCCTGTAGTAGGAACTGGACATTTCAAAGTTGAATTCAAAAAACACAGTAAAGTCCTTCCATTAACCAGAGTTGACTGGGATCACCCCAGCCTCCTGGGACTCAAATGCTTTGCACCATTAGGAATCGGAGTAACCGGAATAAACAACATCACTGAGACAGATTGGGAAGAGAACCTAATGAAATAATTCCAGGATGTCTTCAACGGAGAACTGGGCAAGTAGCAAGGGTCCCCTTTCTCATTTAATTTAAATATAAATATAGCCCCAATAAGGCTAAAGGCAAGGCGAGTTCCTTTTCGTTAAAACCAAAAATTGATGAACAATTAGATAAACTTATCGCAGAGGGTATTAGAACCAATCGACCACACAAGCTGGGAAACCCCAATTGTTACTCCTATTAAACCAGATGGGTCTGTATGTATCTGTGGAGACTACAAGGCAACTCTTAACTATGCGCTACAACAAAGCGCATACCCAGTTCCAGTGGTACAGCACCTATTACATTCTTTGGGAAAGGTAGAATCTTCACGAAATTGGACCTTGCGCAAGCCTACCAACAATTACCGATTGACCCAGATACAACGGAAACACAAACAATTGTGACTCACGGGGGCATTCAAATGCAGAAGATTGCAAGTTGGAGTTAGCGTGGCCCCAGGGGTATTCCAGAGCTTAATGGAACGCCTATTGCAAGGAACAAAGGGGGTGGTACCATACTTTGATGATGTATTAGTATCAGCCAAGGACAAAGAACAACAGAAAGACCGCCTAAGGGAGGTCTTAAAAAAATTAAAAGAGGCGGGACTTAAAGTTAAAAAGAGAAGTGCCAATTAGCCACCAACAAAGTTGAATTCCTGGGATACAGACCGTGAGGAGCATTGTGGAAGCTTGCTGCATCCTGCACAATCTCATGCGCACCCGCTACCCAGTGTTGCAGAACAGGCTTGTGGACCGTCAACAAGGGAATGGGGACATGGAGCCTAGTGAATGGAGGCAAGGACTAAACCTGATAGACACTGTGAATGTTCCAGGCCCCAACAGAGCTTCATGTGGAAGGAAGAAGCAGCACAACCTCCTGAAACATTGGTGCAACTCCCTAGTTGGAGCAGTGGAGTGGCAAGACAGGATGGTAGATGCTTAATGGATGCTTCCTTGAGCCTGTCTCATCACACTGATGAGATTGTGCCATGTATGTTGAGTGGCCATACAATGAATAGGGCATTAATAGAGTTTTGTTTATGTTGAAATGTGTTGATCAATGATTAAATTGTTGTTGATAATAAAGGGCCATATGTGTGGCAGCTGGGAGGATGGACCATACAGTCCCACTATACTTGCACTGGAGGTTTATCTATCCCACAACTATCCTTATCCCACAGCTATCCTTACTCATCCCACAGCTATCATTACCCATCCCACAGCTATCCATCCCACAGCTATCCTTACCCATCCCACAAGCATGCAAAGGCTTAATCCTTTTTTCAAATACTAGTAGCAATTTGGAAGATGTTCATTTAATAATTCCTGCTTTTAGCCTCATAATGTAATTAAATTGCATAACCACTGCTTTTGTGTGGGCACTGTTTAACCATAAGGGCTGCAATACTCAGCCACCAAATATACCAAAGCAAGAGTTGATGTCCTAAGAACTGTAGCACTTGCTTTCCAGCTGTTGCTAGAAAGTTTATATGGAATATTGCTCCTAGTTTTTATTTAACCATGTTTTTTCCTAAATGTTCAGTGATTTCTGATGTAGAGAATTCTTCTGACGTGTTGCTTTCAGGTACTTTTTCCCCTCCCTTTTGATTTCACTAGTTTTCTCTATTTGTACCTGTTTTTTCTCGAGAATTTAAACACTGGAGTTGATCAGCAATTTTAGGCTCATGACTACCCATTGATGATATAACTCTTGTGCATTCTTGGCTCCATCTGGGGTGTATATTTGTAGCCCCTTGGGATCAACTTTTTAGCTATGAAAAGTAGTAGTCTCACAAATTGATTGTAGTTTTCTAGCTTTAGGGGAAATCCATTGAATGTTGTGGTCCAGTAGTAAATGCTTTCCTTCTGACTTTTTGAAAATTCATCAGGGCTTAGGGATTGAGCTTACAATTGGGATCTGTACTCAAACATTTAACAACACATATCCTATGCTGATTTCAAGGGAAATCCAGGAGTACTCTTCTATTACATACACTGTAATGGTCTATTGTGCGTATCCCTGAAGACAAAATCCATTTGGCCAAGTAGAAGGTACTTTTAACCTTAGTGTCATGGGCCAAGAAGACATTTTTAATGTTTGCCCACTGACCTATCATTTTATGTTTTGGTGATTAAAATTGCCTATGATTAATGAGAGATTATATATATTAGATTAAACACAATGTAATGTCAGCCCATATTATGAGGTAGTTTGTACAAATTGGAAATTTTAATGTTAGAAATTTTTATTCGTATGACAAATACATTGACTTCAGTATGCCTTTTCACTTCTTGTACTTGGTCCATGTTTTTGTTTTATATATGTAGAGGTGAACATATGACAGAAAATGGCTGCAACCAGAGAATATCCTGTAAGTTTACACCTATTTTTAATCTGACTTCATCAACGCAGTAATAAAAGTAAGCCAATATAATCATTCGTAAGCCTAAGTAAATAACCAGCTTTAATCCTGCTCATATCTTATACCTCATAAGATACCTCTGGGGATCTTATTGCAACTTTCTATGGAAGTACCAGTGGCTTTGGCAGTATGAAAGCTGTTTTTGAGTACCAGGTTGATACACAAAGAAACATTGGAGACAGTGTCACACTATACAAGATACACATCTGTTCATGTCAGGCACCAGCTCATTGCCATCTGTGAACAGGTGCTCAGGGAGAAAATAATTTTGCTTGCAAATAACGCTATTGATTTTCTATTCTGGCAAATACCATAATAAAAAAAAACAGGAGAGAGCATCTGTCCTTATGTAGTGTGTGGTCCCTGATGGCATGCGTTTTAGTATCTAGAAGAGTTCCCTGAATCTATTCCTTTTCCAAGTAATGATGCTGAGAACATTGCAATGTCTATTCTCACAGAGGTCTAGGACAATTCTTCATTGGCCAACTCATCACAGGACAACTCACTGTGGGACAATTCAACATTGTATTAATCATTTCATTCAATTACTATTATTATTGGTGATCATGTTTTCATCAAAATTATTGTAACTCTTGTATTTCTGGATTGACTTTATTTTATTATTTGTCACAATTCCATTGAAATTTATTTAACCTTGTATTTGTTGAATTGTCCTGCAGTGAAGTGTCCTATGGTGAATAAGCCATGGCAAGCTATCCCATAGCGAATTGGCTATGGTGAGTTGGCTGTGGTGAATTATCCCATTCCTCCACAAAGAATGCCGGAAGTTTGGCTTAAATATAGACAAACTGATGAAGTAAAAATGAAATGGCTGCCTGCCTAAGGCAGGCAGGGAAGGTAGCATACAGGTAATAATTAATACTCCTGAGGTTAATTTGTTCATTCTGCTGCAAACATATTAGATCTGATGATGCATTACTTGAATACCCTGAATGAGGTACACAACACCATATGTTCCACTAAGAAAATAAAACTTTTTCCAAGAGAATCCCAGCTAAAGGGAACTTTTGTAAAAGAGTTTTTAATTTTGTTTCCTTTTTATTTTTTTCTCTTTTTACTATTCATGAATAATAAATACATGCTATTGTACAATTTTAGCATTGATAGAATTATTTTCTCTTTACAGGTTTAAGCTATCTAAATTATTACACTGATAATTATTTCTAGTTTATATTGCACATCAGAGGTAGTATTCAGCAGGTTCTGGCCAGTTCTGGAGAACCGGAAGTGGAAATTTTGAGCAGTTCAGAGAACTGGCAAATCCCACCTCTGACTAGAGATGACATTTTACAGTGTCCTTCCCCTGCCACGCCCACCAAACCACACCCAAAGAACCAGTAAAAAGTTAAAAAAAATTGAATCCCACCATTGTTGCATATATATTTCTACCAAATGTAATATGTATAAGACTGTTTAAATACTCATAGTTTTAGGTGCAACCATATGAAATTAAGAGGCATTTGATACAATTTTACTGAACAAAATACATGTGAAAATTATTTTTCTCCCTCTTACCATCTTTAATTTTATTGATCTCCTTAAATCTTCTAAATAGTTTTTGCATTCATGCTTAATTTTAGAAATATTTCTGTTTCTGTACACAATTCCAATTGTTCGTATTTATCACTTCATTTTATTTTGAAAAGTGAATTTAATTTTTTAAAAATAACATTTTCCAGAGCAGACATTTTACAAATTTAGATTAGCTCCAAAGGCATAACAGATAGTAAAAAAAAATTTCTATAGTGCAGGAAGACAACTTGAAATGTGATATACTATTGCATATCTGTATTTATATGAGACTATATTATGTAAGTTTTTTATTGAGATATACATATGCCTTCAAAGAACTTTCCAAAACCTGAGGTTAGAAGAGCTTTGATGTTTTTCTATATGATGTATATATTCTTTTGATTATATAAGCATTTTCACCTTTGTTTATTTATGATGGTTTAATCATATTTATTAACCAGTTTAACCATCTTTAAGGAAATAAAAGAGAGCAGGGATTTAGCAGAGGGGGGTGAATTTTTTAAAGATCATGGCTATAGTGGAGAGTTTGGCTGAGAAAAAGAGAATTGATCTGCCAGCCACCACAATATTAATCCACCTGCTACATATGAGGAGTACTGAAGACCTTACTACATTTGGTATCTGAATTCCATAATTATGGCTCTGGACATGTGATTTATGGCAGAGAACAAAGAAGTAGTCAATACCATTTCACTGTTGCACAAGGCTGTTACTGAATAGCAGTTCTCTAATGATATTGGGGATATAGATATGTTGGATCATATTCCCAACTTTATTGATACAGAGCATGGCTTGAAGATGTGGACAGTTCTATTGTGGACTGCTACTGGGATATGGCTCCAAATGTTGGCCTTGTGGAACAAAGTAATGATATTTTCCAGTCATTCATGTGCCCCCTTTTATTGGTTGAACTGGTAATCACTACATGCAATGCAAAAAGATCGTTTAGCACTTTGTGCAAAATGAACACCTGACTGTGGGCAACTGGAAAATAGGCTTTTGGAACACTTAGCATATGGTGTCCATAGTTGAAGATAAAGAGACCTTCCTACAAACTACGATCAGCAAGTTCAAGGAAGAGTCACAATTGCTGGTTTCTTTGCTAGTAATAGTAAATATGTGATTACATGCTTCCAGATAGCATAACATACCTCCCTCACCTATCCACTCCAGGATGTCTGAGGAAGTGCACAAGTGCATGTGGAGGGGATGGCAGAGCATACCAATCTCCCTGAATCACTCATTCCCAGTTTCTGGACAGCATTTATTTTGAGGCCCTGAGGTCCAGCTCCTGCAGGTAAATGCCAGGTCTGTCAATGATAAGGCTCTCCTTATTCAAGATCTTATTCAGAGGAGCAAGCCAACCTGGCATGCATCACCAAGACCTGGCTGACTCTAGAAAGGGGGAGGTTCCCCTCTCAGAGATGTGCCCACCTGGGTTTAGGGTTTGGCACCAGCAAAGCAATACCTTGTTTCTAAGTTTCTGGTTGTGAAATCCTGTTTCTGAAACTGTTCACATAGTAACCTCCATGCCTGAACTCTGGAGGATTTTAATGTTTTAAGGCTGATTTCAATACAAGATGGGCAGCAAATAAATTTAATAAATGTCTCATCTATCCTGATCCCTATGTTATAATCTCAAGTTCACTCATAAAGCAAATCATTGATGTGTTTTTGTCCTTTTCCTTAACCTTTTCTGTTCTTACAGGAAATGTCTTATAGGCTTGTTATCCTACAGGCATGTCATACAGGATGATGTGAATAGTGGGTCCTGCCACCTTGAGTTGTGGTAGCCAATGGTCTGGACTTCAAGTGTGACAACCCTTGAAGATATGTTGCTGTTGTAACTTCCTCCATACGTTATTGCCACCTATTTGCTCATGGAGGCTTACAGAATATAAAACCACATTTAAAACAATAAAAACTAGCACAAAGAAGCAAATAAATTAATATAGAACAATATAACAAAATCATCCCCTCCTCCCACCTCTGGCAACAGCAGATCACATGAGCCATTTAATGGGCTCCATACCATTCTGGGTTCCCTAGGCCTGCTGGCAGAACCAGGTCTTCAGCGCCTTCTGGAAGAATATTAGAGTGGGGCTATTCTTTTGAATATATTTTTATTGTTTACATATAAATATATTGAATACAGTGTACAGTACAGTATTCTGGTCACAACCATAATTTGTTCCATAGCTTTGGTCGCAACCTATTTTTGATAAGAACATTTATCAGTCCTTGATTGGTAGTTTATCTTATCTCAGTAATTGGTCAAGGCCAAATATTGCATACTGTGTTAATCAATTAGCGAGATTTTATGCTGAGCCGACTGAAAGGCAC